>JAUPFP010000064.1:355801-934884 GCA_036925085.1 Brachycybe producta
CATTCAACTCTGCTAAGCTATAATTCGTATTTCGTGGATCGTGACTGTAATGCACGCGCAGAACACACACCCAGGAGCCTCTCGCCTCCTTTCAAACTTTTAGGTTAGTCATGACTCGTGCATTTTTGCAAAAAATTATTGTGACGGTGGCGCCGATCTCTTGAGAACTGCTGGAACTACAATGTTGTAAGCTCTTCTGGACAATTTGATGATGGTCTATGAGATTCGATGCGAGTCTACTTTGTTCGAAAACGGCCAGCATGCCGTTTTTTTTATTTTACTTTCTCATATCTTTGTATGTTAAATTTAAAAATTAAAGGAATTGCAAAAACTGTGAAAAATTGTGCAATTTTTTGGAAATTCCTCTCATATGGCACCCTTGCTTTGAACCTCCCCCCCCCCTCTTCCTTCTATAGAAAATCTATACCTACACCCGTAATCCACACCAAGCTCGTGTATCCTGCTGAATCGATTATCGCGTTTCGATTTTCTGTTGTTTTTGTTTGGCTAACAAAACACCGTTTTTCTTGAACACCCTGTATATCACAATGTGAAACCATGGAATTGATTTCTTGAAAACACACTCTGTACTTTAACCGTTTTTTATATTGAATTTATATTTGCAGAAGAAAATAATACTTTTTAGATTGTTACTTTTGTCAGATTAGTAGCGGAAATTGCAAGTTTTTTTCTTCAAATTTTGCATGAAAAGAAGTATAAATAAAAAAAATTAATAATAGTAATAGTAAATGGGAGAGGGAAAATATTGGAAAACACTGGTTCTCAGCCTATTTCTGTGATTGTTGTTCCAACTAATAGACGACACACTTGCTCATATTCAAAGTGTCTTTTTGGCTCTCTCTATGCATTGTGGGCGCTGCACGCTATTGTGGCCCATCGAGAGCTGCACTAAGGGCTTAATCACATATGCAGAAAGAAAAAAACATTCTAATAAAATTATTATTTATCTAATTTTAATTTTATTCTATTTGTCTGGCTGAATGGTAAGCAGAAAAAACACAGTGAAATTATTGCTTTTTGTTACACGAAATTGCATGTTAATAAACCAATAGAAAGGCGTCTTTCGGTAACATTTTTCTTTAAAGCTCCTCCTCCTCGTATTTTTGTCCTCCTCGTCTAAAAATGACATTGAAATATTTTCTGTTGTAATTGTGTGAGAGAACCTTTGAATGGAAAGAAACACAGAAATGGAGCTGACACTTTAATTATGACTTTTTATTTCTATTTTCTTTTTATCTGTTGGTTTTTCAGCATGTGTGAAACATCCGTAATCTCAATTTCTGCTTTATTAAATGCATTATTGAGTTTCTGAATAATCGCGTGCGTGCACGCACATTCTGAAAATCAACCAGAAAACAGAAATAGAAATAAAGGAAATTAGACTATTTTTATGGCCCCTTTACACTGAGAGATATAATTACTTATAACTGGTTATTTGTTACAAGGATGGTAAGACAATGGAACTCTTTTGCAGGCGGGTTTTATGCAAGAAAATTTTGTAATATTTTTGCCAATGGATTATTTCAGCTGTGCCAGAACACATTGCAATTGTTATTGAGTTTAATATCTTTTGAGTTTTGTGACACCCTGTATTTACAGAATGGTGGAACACCCCATAGAAATTCCTTTCTTTCAGTATGGCACCTCTTGGTGCACAGATGTCCAGACTTGGGTTGCCCAAATTCTCAGGGAATTTGATGAACCAAGTAGAACCGTGAGAAATTGGGAAGAGTCCCAAAAATGCCTTTCCTTAAAAGGTAATATCCTCAGCCCAGGGCAATGATTGGCCCAGTTGGCTACTCATTGAGCCCTGAGGTGACCGTCGCCCCTCCCTAGAGACCGGACGAAAGTACCGTGCCACTTGTTTGAGGACAGTTCGAGATAGCGAGAGCAGAGAGTAGTTTTGAACTAAAAAGGTTCCAAGTAGAAAACTCAGAGAAGAGTTCGAATTTGTAATTTGGAAATTATATTATGTATACATACGCACAACAATGTAACCAATATAGAGATGTGATAAGTAAAGTGAACTTTTTCTACCTCAAAGTCTTGTGTGTTCGTGCATAGTTTATATTCCTAAACAGAGAAATTACCAAGAAGAGACTTTAGCCCATCATTTAGCCACCAACAGAGGTAATCAGAAACCTTCTGAGTCCCCCTCTGCTTGGGACCTTCAGGCCGGGCTAAAACGAGGACTAGTACTGTCGAAGTCGTCATGCATCTATACATAAGATTCCCAAGAGTACAGGTCTTTTTGTGGGCCTCTAAAACGGCCAGACTCGAGAGACTAAGAGAGCGGGCAAACCGCTTTAAGTCAGTTCATGGGGTTGGTCCACTAGAGCCGGCACCACCACGTCAAAATGGTGGTACCAAAGGGCCAGCCTCGTCACAGTTTTGACAATGCATTTCACATGTTGCGATTGGACTTTTTTGTTCCTCTGCCACCTGTCTTTTTGGCTGCTTGCAGGGTAATTTTTAAAGTGAAATTCGGTGGGATTTTATTTATGATTGCATGTGTGGGTTATTCCCTTTAGTATATTTGTCTGTTTTCTGACTTCTTAGCTTATTTTCATTTGTATTTTCTGCATTTTTTGTTTTCTGTCATGTAACGTGTATTGGCTCAACTGTCAGTAAAAGGTTGGAAATCTCTTTTTTTTTATTTTGGTGCTCTTAACTTTTCTATAAAGTATGGTTTTAAGATGATGTCAATTGCATAATTTTTTTTTTTCTCATCCTCCTTTTTGTCACTCTCGAGCAAACAACTGCCTTATTTTGATTATTATTTTTTTAACTTTTGCATTTCTTATAAATGGTTGAGTGTTTTATTTGCAAAAAAAAATGTTCTTCTTCTTTTGATTTCTTCTTACTTTGAATTGTCGCCTCTTTTACATATATTTCTATTTTCTATGCAGAGATTATGTGTAATTCCAGAGGCTTTTTTTTTTGCTAACTTTCTAATATCATAGTTTAATTTTACTAGTAGTAGGAGGAGGAGGAGGAGGGCCACTCCCCCCGCTATACAAGAACATTTTTCATGTATTAATTTTATTCTCTAGTGGAATGCATTACGTTGAATTAAGACGTTTTTTGATGGCTTAAGTTACGTCTCTGTTATGTAATAAAGGACAGACGCCAAAGCAAAAAAAATAGTATTAGATGTTTTCATTCTTATTCGCGCTCTTCGTTGGTTCGTTTTATATTTTGCCTATGTTTTCATGTGTATTTCATATTTCCAACGTCTTTAACAATTAATAGCCGCCAGTTCCTTCTTTTTTTTTTGGAACTCCTTTAATTAGCCCTTTTTCTATTTCTTGTCACTTATTGTTTGACGTTACACGAGTGAGTGAAAAGTACATATATATTAATGGCTTTTTCAGATTAAATTACAAACAACAATCTTTTACGCACGCGCACTTTTGCCAGTTTTTTTTTTTCTTAGAATTTATATTTTCAGTTCTTATTAGAAAGAAAACTTTTCTGTTAAAATTATTTTTTTGTCTAATGGTTGTCTGCGTGTTACTTTTTTTTTTATTTAAGCAAAGTAGGCTAAGTTTTGTTCTCTCTAAATTTGGTGTTTTTTTAATTCTAAAACATGCAAATCGCGTAATATCTACACAATAATATTATGCAAATTTGGTAGCTTCTAAGATTATTTTTAAAATGTTTGAACCAACTTAAAAAAATGGTGGCAGAAAAAAAAATAATTAAAGCTGCCAAGTTTTTTTTTAAGTTGAGTTAAACCATTTTTTTTTGTTTTGTTAAGAGTTTAGTTAAAGTTTAGTTTTGCAAAAGTTTGGTTTAGTTAAAGTTTAGTTTTGTAAAAGTTTGCTATATTTGAAGTTTAGCATATTTAAAGTTTAGTTTTGTTTTAAAGTTTCGTTTTGTTTTAAAGTTTAGTTTCGTTTTAAAGTTTAGTTTTAAAGTTTAGTTTAACTGCAGTTTAGTTTTGTTAAAGTATAATTTCTTTAAAGTTTATTTTATATAAAATTGAATAAAATAGAATTGCATTTTAGTCGTACCCATTATGCCAATCTATCTGTTTGCTCGTATTTTTCCGGTTAATTCAAGTGCCAATATACATTATACTGTATTGACCCTTAATTTTTATTCAAATGCCTATTTTGCTTTGTCTTATAGTCGTTTTCTTCTATGCAACTGCACGATTTTTGTCTTTTCTATTATAGTTATCAGATCTATCTAAATGAAATGAGATTTATCTCGTACAATGAATATAATGTATGATGATTTTGAGGTTGCCCATTTTAAGTATTTAACCCTTTTATCTTAATTTCCATTTTCTCCTTTGAAGTAGTTTGAGGATGATAATGATGTTCATCTTAACCATATTTTTTTAAAAAAAATATAATATATTTGTTATCGCTAGATGGCTCCATCCAACAGTGTCGTTTTTTTTTTATTTTGGTCCAATTTGCGTGGTTATTTTCACTTGTTCTATTTGAATTGTGTGTGTTTTTTTCCCTTCTTCTTCTCATTACATCTATTTTAATTGAATCATTGCTTAATCCTTCAAATTGATTCAATTGATAAGTCTGACAACATTTTTACACAACTTGTAATATATTTCAATTTGCACTTAGCCTCTCATCTCTCTTTTCTCTCTCTCTCTTAGATGAAAAATCTCATTAATTTTGATGAATTAATGGAATATCTACTTTTTTTTCTTCTTCTTGGTTTTCTTAAAAATTTATTATCAATTGAAATTTATCTCTAAGGTCATTAGCATAACGCCTCTTTTACATGTTTTTATTATTATTAAAATACCGATTAAATTTTCTTCTTCTTATTTTTTCTCATTAAAGAGATAAGAATCATATGAATGAAGAGGGGGTGGAAAGAGAGGATTGTGTAAAATTATCGTGTTTTCCGTGGCTTTTTAATTTAGATTCTTTTTTTTTGTTGAAAGAGGAAAATTTTCTATCTCTTTTTAAATGTAACATTGACGCTTTTTTTTTCTTCTTCTTCTCTATCCTCTTCTTCACTTTTCTTTTTTAGTTTTTGGTGGCATTCTAATTAAATCTTCTTATCGATATTTGAAATCAAGAAGAGGTTTTTAAGCATATTCATCTTTCAAAAAAGGGGGGATGAATGACGAAGGGAGATGGAGAATGTACCGCAAACTAACTGTCTTTTCTGTTTTCCGGTTCAAGATTTCCGATTTAGAAAAACTTTCTACTCAATTTAAAAAGATCTTTTTTTTTTTTAAAAAAAAGACAAATAAATAGCAAAAAAAAAAAAAGATTCATTTTTATTCTTGAGTTTTTGAATTTTTTTTTTGGGTGTAATTGTTTTTCTTTTTTCTGAGCGTTGCTCCTCGCTGCCCCTAATGCTCTGAAATACGGCAATCACTGCTAGCACTACTTTCTTTCGGATTTTATTCTATTAAAACTTCCTACTGTACTTATTAAAAAAAACTAACGGTAAATCCTTTAAAAAGAATACAAAAAAACAATGCAAATAGTAAAAATGATTCAACTTTATTTTTTATTTTTTTGTATTTTTTATGGATATTATTTATTTTTTCGTCTGAGCTTTGCTGCCCCCGGATGCTTTGAATGACGGTAATCACTGATATCACTATTTTCTCTTCTTATTTTATTCTATCAAAATTCTCTTGAAATCGATTTTTAAAAAATCTAGAGAATTATAATGTGTGAATTGATATGTATGTTACAATGTATATATGGGAATTACTATTTTTTTGTTGTTACTTTAGCTCTTGTGTTTGTTTTTTGTGAACTGATTGATGATATTCCTTACGAATTTTGACGTTAGCTTAATACTCGGTTGCTTTTTTGTGTATTTTCATAAAAATTGTCTTGTTATGAATAACAAGGTTTGTCTAAAAAAAAAAGGTTTCATTTCTCTTTTTATTTCCGCGTGTCTGTTGTTTCTTATTTTTCTTTGTTACCAGTAACATTTGCGAGGGGTTTACTGAAGTAAATGGGCGTAGACCCACTATCAAATTTAAAAGACCCACCACAGTTCTCGAAAATTGAAATGTCTTTCATTTATAATGAAATGCAATACATGCAAAAAGTTTAAAAAATCGTCAAAAAATGATTAAAAATGATTATATGTTTACTGTATAAAATAAGTAAAAGCAACTTTTTCTTGTCAAAATGAATAAAGAAAAATACAAACTTAAAAAGAATTTAAGAAAAAAGTTTTACTCGCTACGTAAGGCAGCTAGGTTTGTTTGTGGCAGGCACATATTTACAGAGTGTCACTGAGATTCTGTCAGTGCTACAATGGCATAGTTTGGTACATTGCAGGGCTGAGTTAAGTTTGAAATTGTTTGGAAAAATTACACGTGGTGATTGTCCTAAACCACAGTCCGGTGATATATTCATAAAGCACGCTATACTGTACATGGGCAGGGCTGACCACTCTAAGAAAATTTGGGAGATTTTTCTAGGACAGTTTCATATTATTGGTCTTTTTTTCCTAGAGTTATAAGACAATGGAACTCTCTTCCTGAGGAAGTGGTGAATGGGGATAATTTTGTTTTGTGGGATTGACATTTGTATATTCATTTTGTTTTTTATATATGTGCTTGACAATGCTTAATGCTGCATGTGGACTTTTATGTCTCTCTGCCATAGGCCTATTTGGCTCCTAGCAGAGTACTAAATGTAATTGTAATTGTTTGATGACAAAAATCAAAAGACAAAAAATTGACTCAATTTTTTTACAAACAAAAATGAAAAAAAAAAGGATTCAGTAAAAAAAATTATTAAAAAAACTTAAGATTAAAGAAGGAAGTTGCTTGAGGTTTCGAAAACTCCCAACTTTTTGAGATAAGAAAGGTTTATTTTATTTTTTAAAAAAATGACTAAAATAACAATTGTAATTAAAACTCATGATTACTCATTTTATTTATATTTTTAAAATAGACGTATTAGAATGCAATTTTTTTTTTAAATTTGAGTCCTATTTAGTTGACCGTGAAAATTATTTTAAAAGTTTGTTGGATGGTGGTTTAGCCCATTTTCCCCTCCCCCGTAGCTGCCCCACTCGTGTGTGTGGGGTGAGAGAGCCAGTTTGTGAAAGGCTTATTACACGGCACTACATATTTCGATAGAAGTCTCGTTATACAGTATGTCCTCCTACGCACAGACATCTGTAGACGACAGCTTCAGAATTTCTTTGGCTCCTCCCTCTCTATGAGCGTCATACCAAAATTCCAAATATTAACCAATATATTAACCATAAAAAGGGCGTGGCATGTGACATCAGACCCAGTAACAAACCAATTAGAAATTGATGACGCTCATGAAAGGGCGGGGCCAAAGAAATTCTGAAGCGGTCTACAGATGCCCGTCTCCTACGCAGGCTCCGTACTCTTTCATTTTCAATTGTCTAGTAATGTGAGATATCATAATGCATTAGGCGTGCGGAGCCTCTGCATAGGAGGACATTGCATGTACAGTATATCGAAATAAGTTGTGTCGTGTAATAAACCTCTGCGTGAGTTACAATGTATGTGGTATGTGTGTGTGTGTGTTTTTTTCATCATAAGTATGGATGTGCGTGCGTGAGTTTTCATCTGTGTGTATTTTCTTTCTACTTGAGCACACATATAGGGGCTTTACTTTTCCCAACACACGCATTTTGATTGGCATATTCGGGCATGGCGGTGATGTCTTGCCACATGTATCACAAAGTGTAGGGCGGATATAGAAGGGATTTTCTTTTGTCGGTCTTGCATTTTAGACCTAATCTTTGAGATTTATTTCAATTTTTTAAAGCATTCATTTTTATCTGCCGTCACATACGGCTTTTCATCCTTCCTCCTCCTCTTTTCCTCCTCTTCTTCTTTCCACTTTTATACTTCTTCACATTTCTGATCTGATCTCTGCTTCTATATTTCCATAATATCTTATTATTAGAATCAGGATTTAGTCTTGAAAAAGTAGAGAGATTCAACTTATTTTATTTTATTTTTTTTTTTTCGGATGGTAAATTTTTTTATTTGGGGGATTTTAGTTCAAACGTTGCAAAATTTACAGAGTGCTTCGAAAATAAGAAACCTTTTGAAGTTGGTCAGTGTTCGGTGTCTTGAAGTGAACTGGACAGAGAAACATTTCTAAAGCAACTTTTTTAAAGAACAAATTTATGACAATTTGAAAATTATTAATGAAATTGGGGATTGTGTTTTTGGCTTCCAAATTTAGTGAAAAATTAAATTAATAATTTAAAATTTGTATGATATTTTCATAACAAATATTTTTTTTAGATATTCATCTACTGTTACAGACTTTTCTAGTTTATTTATTGTGACTTTTTTCATTTAAAAGAGACCATAACCTTCAGAAATTTCTTTTCAAAATATTGTCAAGAATATATTCGACGATTACCAAAACGATTTTTAAAATTTAAAATAAGTCAATAAAACCATAAAAAAAACTTAAAAATGAAGTGACTTTTCCTGAGTCACCAAACGATGCCATTTTAAATTTCCCAAATTTCTCATTTTTGTGGCAAAGGTTGTCACCTCACATTTCCAGAATTCCTTAATGAAATATAGGTATTTCCTATTCGTATTCAACTCAATACAACCTTCCATGTGGGGAAATAATTCAAATATTAAATCCAATAGTACTTTGAAATGAAAGTAATGTGAGCTGGTGATTGCAACACATCCGAATTCAAGTAGAGGAGTAGACTTTGGGGTTTTTTGTTGCCTTTGTCTGTTGTTTGGTGGCGCATCTAGCTGATTTTTAATTTTTTAAATTATATTAATCACTTATTTAAAACTTTAACAAATCGTTTTGGTAATCGTTGAATAATTCTTGACAATGTTTTGACAAGAAATTTCTGAAGGTCTCTGGTCTCTTTTAGAAGTTTCAAAAATATGCAAATGAAAAGATATCATTTTGCATTTCAGAAGATACATGTATGAGTTTACATTATATTAATAAGTTGTTTTTGAATGTTTCCTGGTGAGTTTGGCTGTTTGTTAGTTTTAAATATTATATCCTTATTGGAAAAATTCTTTTTGTTAATTTGAATTGGTATTTTTATTATTGGTTGCCCTGATGATGACTCTAAATTGCGTCGAAACGTTGGCTTCAGCTACTAGTATTAAATTATTTTAATGCATTGAAGCAGAATTATATTGTTTGTCTTTTTCTAGAATATGCAATTTTGACCTTTATTTTAAGATTGTATATATTAAGAAGAAATTGAAAGTAGTTTCGAAATAAGAAAAGTGAATTATTAAGTTTATAGTATTTTTATGTTGATATCTTTATAGGGAACTAACTTATGGATCGCAATGTTAATTTCTCTCATTTTGTTTTTCACATCAAGATGAGCAAAAAAAAAAAGAAAATCATCTTGTTAACATTCTAAAAATTGAAATTTCGTCAAACTGCGGTATAAAGTTTATTTTTGAAGATATCAAACGTGAAACTTTCCTCAAGTGATTCAGTTACTCTTCTAGTATCTAAAACAATTTTTTTTATTTCTAAAATTGTTTTAAAATTTGAGAAAGTATTTCGATTTTTAATTAGATTGTTTCATTAAAGTTTTTTTTTTGTTTCTGACAATTTGATTGTATTTTTTTTTTTCTGAAAAAGAAACTGAAAATTCCATTTTCTTTCTCTTTCTCTTTTTGTAGTCGAGCGATCAAGACGAATCAGGATTTGCTGCCCACTTCTTCATTGACCGGCATCTTCTACAATGATTTCTGGGGAACACCTTTAACCCACAGTGGATCACACAAGTCTTATCGTCCGCTGTGTGTTCTCTCCTTTCGTCTAAATTACTATTTAGGTGAACTGGAACCCTACGGTTATCATTTGGGCAACATATTGTTGCATGCGATTGTAACTGGCCTCTTTGCCCACTTGGCTCGACACTTTCTACGTTACACATTTCCCACGTTTGTTGCCGGTCTTCTGTTTGCCTCTCATCCGGTGCACACTGAGGCAGTTGCTGGCGTTGTGGGTCGAGCCGACGTTGGAGCATGTCTCTTTTTTCTTGTTTCTCTTCTCTGTTACATAAAGTACTGCAAATATAGAGACAAGATGGGATTGGACTGTCGTCAGTCGAATGTTAGATGGTTGTACCTTGGATGTGCCCTTACGAGTGCCGCTTGTAGTATGCTTACCAAAGAGCACGGTATCACTGTGTTGGCAGTATGTGCCACGTATGACATTCTAGTGCACACCAGGGTCAAACCCAAAGATTTGATCTATGTCATTTTTGAGGTAAAGTATTTTCTTGATCTAGGTTTTTTTTTTCTCTCACTGTTTTGCTTGCAGCAGAGTTGTTTTAGGTACAAAGTCAAGAAGAAAACGTGTGACACTTGAGCTCTCATAACATGGTTTCAAATACAGAAAAACAGCCCTTTTTATGTCAATAGAGTTCAATCACTGGGTTGAACAAACAGATACATGTACTGGCAAGTACCAGTTCTTAAGATTAAAGTTCAAATTTAGAAGGATTCCTGTTCAGAGACTTCAAGTTCAAGCGCCAAGTTTTTTTCTTCTTGAATTTCAGCATTACTATGAGTTTTACTATGGCTTTTGGTTCATTTTTTCGAATTTTAAAAATTCTTGAATCCTTTTGCTTTTCCAAGCTTTTTGAGACTTCTGGAGCGAGTTGAATTCTCCTGAGGCATTTTTTTACAACGACTTTTGGCTGTTTTTTTAACAAAAAGCCAAAGACAAAAGGTTGCACCGCAATGGCGATGAGTAGTTGAGTCCTGCCACAAGTGGCGACCACCGCCTGTTTGTCAGTGATGCTCAAGATCATCTAGTGGCCCTCACTGACAACAGATTGTTGTTTTTGACGGTGGTTCGTGTGAAGCAAGCTAGATGCATCCATTACTTTCTGTAGCCATACTAAGTAGTCCCACAAAGTGGTCCGCGTGAAGCCGGCCTAACTATTCCTTGCAAAAACCACTCAGCCAATTGAAAAAGTTGATGGTCACTGTGTTCCATTTCCTTATCAGAGCCACTTTTTTATCTTTTATCTGATAAAAGTGTATATTAAAGTCAGTTGAAGTCACTTTCATTTATTTTTTTGATTATTTGCAAAAAGTTATAGATTTTATTTGTATTGACATTTCTTTTTGAATCAACAAGAGATTCGAAAAATAAAATGTTGCATTGAAGGAAAAAATTGGGTTCGTCTACTCGTATATGAATTGACTTATAGAGACTAGAGAGAGAGAAAAAGAAAGAAAATGGGAAAAGATCCAACAGATTTAATTTCTCTGTCTTAAAGATCCGATCAATCTTCTCTCTCTCTCTCTCTTTCTGTATGTGTGTGTCTCTGTATAAAACGCAAACAAATAAGAATGTCAGAAAAAATGATGATTGCATTTCGATAAACAGGATCTAAAAGTATATTTTATTGTATATAAGTTGGAAGTTGTAAAATTGGAGAGTTTTTTTTTTTTCTATATTTGGCTTCAGATCTGAAGCTTTGTTGTCATCACTGCATCATCTTTGCAATGGAACTTCTTATCTTTAAATACATTGATTTCTATATACTAAGATAATACTTTTATGTCTTTTAGGGTTTTACCTCTTCTTGTCTCTCCCATCTGTTTGTAGACAATTTTTTTTACTTAAGAATTTAGAAGTTCTTCTTTAAATCTTAAGTAAAAAAAAATTGTCTGCTACCAGTTAGTAAAGAATAAAAGGCAAAAAAAAAGATTATCGCAATCAGTTTATTTAAAGATAAGGTTAGTTAGAATGATGACATTAGAATTTGGCAGAGTTCTTCTTTTTTTTTTTTGTTTCTCTAAAAGAAAGTGATGTAGGCAATGATTAAAAACAGGTCATATTTGGCTGCCCTTTAGCAAAAAGTGACCACAAGTGACTAAAAAACTCAAATTTAAGAAGACATTTTAACTTCAACTTGAATCTTTTAATCAGGGTTTCAACATAGAGAAACCCTGTTTAAAGACACTCAATAAAATACTTGTTTTTTTTTGTTTGTTAGAACCATGTTCAGTTTGTTGAAATTGTAGTTCAAGTGCTAATTTAGATTAAATAAAAGAAGGGCTTAATATTTTTTGAGTGATTAAAGAGACACATTAAAGATCATATGCGTAATGGTTACAGAGTCAAAGGTGGTGCTAAACTTACGAACTTTTTTGATACGTTGTTTCATGTGTAACAGTACGACCTTTTGCCTCAAATTTGAAAAGGAAATATTGCATTTGAAATTCTATGAATAGGATTCTAACATAGAGACAAACTGTTTTGAGGAACCCTGGTCAAAGAGTACAAGTGGAAGTTTAAGTGTGAATAATTTTCAGTTAATTCAGTCGAACCCATATCTTCAGTTCTAATAAATTTGCTAATCCAGTTTTCACAAAAGATTTACAAAGTAGTTAATTAAATTTAAAAACACGCAAAAATGACTCAGTGGTCGTGTTCCACTGCAAAATGTTGTTGTTGCATGTGGCTGGGCTGTGGTTGACATTGTATTGTTTTGGAAAGACGCCGATCTTTGCACGAACACGAACGACTTCTGAAGTTTGAAACGACCACCGGTGGTGAAGTTGTTGTTGCAATGTATTTGCTATGGTAAGACGCTGGACCCTTTACACACGAGCCACACGCCTACTTCATTTTGCAGCTGAACTCGACTACTAAAAAGTGGTTCGTATGGCAAATAAATTAATGGCCTGTTTAATTTAAGTCAAAATTGGCGTCCACCTTCTTTTGTTATGTAATGGAAACAAGGTATAATTTTCGGTTAGTTATTTGACATTTTTCTTAAACTGACCTTAATTTTGACATAATGGAAATAGGGACATTGAAGAGAACCAGTTAATTTAATTAATGCATTATCTTAAAATAATTTAATGGAATTTTTATATAATGTTTTACTAATTCTAATCTATTTTCCGTTAACAGAAAAGGTTTCGTGGTCTCTTGGAAGGACTGGCTGCCTTGAGTGCTAGTGTGGCCGTGCTTATTACACTGAGGATTCAGCTGATGGGCAGTAAACCGCCGGACTTTGCTCCTGCGGACAATCCAGCTGCAGACAGTGACAGTTTACTGACCAGGACACTTACCTTTCTTTACCTTCCCACGTATAACTTTTGGCTTCTTTTGTGTCCTCGTTGGCTTAGTTTCGACTGGTCCATGGAGGCACTTCCCCTTATTACTTCACCTCTTGATTTTCGGAACGTTTACACGGCTGCCTTTTATGCCAGTCTGGCACATCTTACTCTGTACGTGCTGGACCACGTGAACGGATGTGGACGGTTACGAGAAGGTGTTGCCGTTTGGCGTTCTGCTAACGGGCATGTGTCTTCTTCTTCTTCGGCCACGGCGGCATCCTACATGAGTATCAACCATAACTATAAATTTGCCGTTTCCTCTTCCTCTTCCTCTGTGCCCTCGTATTATTCGAAAAAGAAGAACGGGGGTCAAGGGTCTCGCATATCAAACGGTTACCACACGAATGGTTATAGTAGTAACCACACTGCTGCCTTTGCTTCATCTTCCTATCCTTCGTCATCGTCGTCGGCTTTCTCGTCGATAACTGCACCTTACCTTTTTTCTTACTCTTCGTGCCCTTCATCCTCCTCTTTTCCGTCGCTGGCAACGGACAATGGCTACTGGACGCATAATCTGTGTTCGGCAACCAATCTGTATTCGCTTTCCTCGACGTCCTCCTCCTCTTCCTCGTCTTCTTCTCCCATGTCGTACCAACTCGACTTGCTAGTCGTTTCTCTCACGATTCTCGTGTTACCTTTCATACCTGCCACCAATCTATTTTTCTACGTGGGTTTCGTGGTGGCCGAACGTGTTCTCTACATCCCTAGTATGGGCTTTTGCCTCCTTGTCGGACTCGGTGCCCAAATAGTTTATCGTAGTGTTCAGACGCAGGCGAAACGTCGGACGTTGGTTGTAGTAGCAGTGCTTTTGGTCGTTGTGTTTTGTATACGTACAGTGAGGAGGAACCGTGATTGGCTCACCGAAGAGAACCTTTATCGCTCAGGAATTCCTGTTAACCCACCCAAGGGTATATTTTGAAGCCGTTTTATTTGGTGGCTTCAATTGTATATTTGCTGTGGCAACATTTTTTGCTTTGGTGGCGGTTTGCTTAAAAAAACTTTCTAGTTGTAATTTTTCAGAAGCATCAAAAAAAGGAGACACCACACACGTCATATGGAATTACGCCCGGATAATCAAAATACAAAATAAAATTCAAAATATTTTTTCTGCCAGAAATTTAAATAGATTTTTTGTGAAAAATATGTGAAACAACATGTTCAATTTATTATTCACAAAAATTGTGTTCGTTTTTCGGTGGAAGTGTATTTTCCGTTTTGATTTTTCTAGCCGAATTTTCGATTTCATACGTGTGTGTGCACGCCTAAAGAAGAAAATGAAAGTGTTTTAGAAACTAGAAGAGTAAAAAGCTCTAATATGAATGTATTTTGAAAAGGCTAAAAAAAAAAAAATTAAGTTTAAAAAATCGTTACTCTTGCACGTTTTTACTCTCCCACTTTCTACTTCACTTTCAATTTCTTTTATAAATTGAAAACATTATCTCGAAAAGGCCAAGACAGTTATGTTCCGAAATGCTACCAAATACTCTAAAAGTCAGTTTAAAGATGTCATCCTAAATACTTTTAGCATAATTATTCTGATTGATATTGCTTCTAAAAAAACCTTGTGCGTTCACTTTACATAAGCCACCTGCCTACCTAAGAAATTATTGTAAAGCCACCTTATGCATTGTTAACTGTTTAAATATTTTTGTTTCTAATAATTTTCGTTTGTCATTTCAGCCTTTGGCAATTTAGCCAACATTCTCAGTGCTCAGGGTAAAAAGGAGGAGGCCGAGTGGGCGTACAAGAAGGCCCTCAGTTATCGAAGTAACATGGCTGATGTCCACTATAACCTGTAAGTATTAATTACGCTGTAAAGTCAGAAAAAGAAAAGGTATCTACTACATACGTATCTACATTTCGTGTTATCTGATTTTTCTTTGTTAACCGTTTTGTGTTAACTGGTTTTCTATTGTACAGTAGAAAGTCGATTATCAGAACTAACGTCGGACATGCCTAGTTCCGATAATTAAAAGTTCATATAATCGAACTCTCATTAACAAAAGTGGAGAAAAGTAAGAAGAAGAAAAACCGATTGCAAAGAATTTTTTTTTCTATAAATAGTATTTTCACAAGAATAAGTAAAAAAAAATTGGTTCCGATAATCGACGCTCTGATAATCGACGCTCTTCTGTATTGAAATCCACTCGTACATATTGAAACGCATTGAGAGAATGGAATAGTAATAATAATAATAATAATAATAATAATAGCAATTAATATATTGAATGCTGTTGAAATAACATTTTTATCGTTTCATTTTCTAAATATATTTATTTTTATTATAAATGATTATACAAAAAAAACATGATTACTACTGGGAAATTATTAGTGTTGACGGCTGGAATAGTTGCTGTTTTTTTCATGCAATGAAATAGATTATTATTAGTAGAAGAGGGGTGGTAGATAGATAGGTAGATTAAGACGCGAACGTTTTTTTTTTTCCTTTGCTTCTTGTTTTTCATCAGCATCATCTATGTATCTTTTTTGCGTTAGTGGATCTGTTTTCCCTCATTGCATATTGTATTTTAATTCAGTTTATATAAAATATCTTGAAGCAATTGCATTGCATCTTTATGTTTTCCAGTAGAAGTACCAAATAGTAGAGACTTATTATTATTGAAGTACTACTTTTTTTTTGGATCATGTTGATGTTGATGATGATGATGATGGGGCTCAGATAGGCTATTTAGAATATAGATAGAGAGCATGTTGTTGTTGTTGTTGTTTTTTCTTCATCATTTTTTTCTTCTTCTTCTTCTTCACCGACACAAGTACATATATGCCAAGATCATATTAAGAAATACTTAGTCTCTTGAGAAATGTGTTAAGAAAAAACAACAGCAGAAAAGAATAAGAAAAACAGAACATTACTTTTCAACAACCAGTTATTTTTTTTTTCTTTATGCACACTGCTTAGTTTCATTTCTTCTTATTGCTAATTTAATTAATACTGGAAGCTATCTTGTCAGTTTCTTAAATTTCATCATTATGGATTCAAGTTTTTTTTAGTTGCATAATGCAGATATGAATTAGTTTCATGTACACATAAGTAAGATGTGGCCTGCGTAAAGATGAAAATATCTCAGAAACTAGAATGTCTTCACGTATGGAAATTGTATTACGTTGGTGCATAACGTCGGTTAAGAAGTGATACCACCTAACTGACATTTTTGGTGCTTTTGAGGTTTTTGCATAAAAAAATGAGTACATTCTTCTGAAGACATTGCATAACAGATAAAAATTTA
Organism: Brachycybe producta; assembly: GCA_036925085.1. NCBI lineage: Eukaryota > Metazoa > Arthropoda > Diplopoda > Playtdesmida > Andrognathidae > Brachycybe > Brachycybe producta. The sequence continues at coordinate 372,179 of JAUPFP010000064.1, forward strand.
ATTTAAAAGATATTGACTGGTAGACAACTTTCAAATCCTTTTAATGTGATTTCGCGAAAATTTCAGAAAAAAAAAATTATTTATGATATCACATAAGTAACATAATTATATTAAACATTAGCAAAACATTAGCAAAAAAATTGGATAATACAACCTTAAATTTGCATTAAAACGTTTTTTGTTTCTCTTGTAAAATTTATATTTTGTTATTTACGTGGTAGTACTTCTTAACCTATGATAAGTTCAATTATTTTTCATACAAATAACTTTTTTAAATTAAAAAAAAATAAGTGATTAACATAATTAAAAAAATATAATAAAAAATTGATTGAATTTTTGTAAAAAAAAATGGAAAGATGCGCCAACAATCAACAATCAACTGCAGACATTGTCAGTAAAATAACAAAAAGTAGGCCTATACCTATCTACTCAGATGCTGATGTTGTCATCTATTCAGATGTTCTCAATTGAGATATTTTCTATTCATATCAAAGTACTATTGGCTTTTGTTGTTAGAATTAGGTCTATTCCCCACCCTGCGACAAGGATCTCAAGCTAATTGTAGGTGTACTGAGTTTAATATGAATAGGGAATTATGGAAATGTCAGGTGACAACATTGGCAACTCAGTAGAAGCGTTGGCTTTCGTTTTTTTTTTAATTAAATTGAAAATAGTGTTTTTTGGTGACTCATGAAAAGTCGTTTAATTTTTAATTTTTTAATGATCTTAATCACTTTTTCTTTTCATTTTGAAAGTTATTTTGGCAATCGTTTGGTAACTCTAGACAATATTATATTATAGTTTAAAATGAGTTTAAAATTTTCATTTTTGAAGATATCGGTCATGAAACTTATTTCTAAAAAAAAAGCAATTAAAGCAATTTTTTGTGGGTCTTTGTAATTTTATTTTTAGCAATTAACTTTAGGAGAATGGGCTCAGTCAAATCTCATTTGTTTAAACTCTGGAAAGTTTTTTATGTTAATAATTGAACATTATTGAACTTAGTAGAATTTTGTCATTTTCACTGAGATTGTAAGGCCTAATTCAATATATTAAAAATCTCATTCATTTGCAATGATTTAAAATGTTGTATAGGCCGCTCTGTTTTTTTTTATGAAAAACTTTCACAATTTTCTGCTTAATTTTGTTTTCTTCATGCAGCTTAATTTTTTTTTTCTCCATCAAAATAAATGCTCAATTATGTTTAATTTTGTGTCTGAAATGAGAGGCTTCCAAACGAGAGCATATTGTCAATTTAATTTAAGAGCTTACGGTTTTAGGATTTTTTTTTTTTCTTCTTCTCAAACATCATATAATATAAACCTCCCTTACTCACGTACTTCACTTTTCTAAAAGACTAAAATCCCTTCAAATTTTGTAGTCTTAATAAATTTTTTGTTGACTCCACAAAGTTTATTAAATTAGCTTTATTTCATTTTCATGAAGACTTAACTGTTTATTAATGGAGAGAACTGAAGCAACACCAACAACAAAAAATGAATGAGAAAACTATGATATTGAATGTTGTTGTATGTATAAAAAATGTTGAAATTGTTTATTAATTTGGTGTGTGCCTTTGTGGCTTCTTCGTTTTCTTGGCTCAATTTTTATTTTGAAGTTTTTTCTCTTTTCTTTTCTTTTCTCAGGGGGATTTTGTTGCAAGAACAGAAGAGGTTTGAAGAGGCTCTACAAAGCTATCGGTTAGCAATTCAATTTAGGCCACGGATGGCAAGTAAGTTTAGCACAGTACAACGGTTTTTTTTGTTTTGGAAATTCTTATACTATTTTTCATTATGGCCAAAAAAAAAATGAATTCATTCTGTAACATTGAAACATGGAAAACCTATTTTGCGATCTTCGAAGCAGTTTGTAATGGGTTTTAAAGGTTCACCCGCCTAAAGGCTTTAGGCCTAGTCTGCCAAATTATTTAACTCTTGTAAATGTGCTGCTGTAAACCACCATAACTTCGATCACATCCTAGTATCACACATCACTTTTTTCTGTATACAAGGGCCGCGTTTGCACGCTGTTAATCATTTTGTGTGCTGGTCTCCCTCTTTCTGGTATTCTCGCATTGTAGCTTATGAGCCTAGAGACACTCTAGAGATTCTCACGTGCGATGCGATACCGTCAATTTTGCGGTTCCAAAAGTGCTGAAATGGCTCTTCCAACCAAACGTTAATTCGGAGTGTCACGCATTTACCTTAATACTTGAAGAACATATTAAGGAATATACACCGTTTTTCTTAAAGCTGAAAAGGGTTTCTGAAGAACCGAAAGGTGGCTAGCAAAATACAACTTCATAAGGTTAATGGTCTTTAACATGGGTCAAGCAAATTAGTATAATTTAAAATTGTATAAAATGGAGAAGCACCTTTGAATATTGCAACCAAAATATGTTAATATATACAATAATATATTAATATATACAATACTCAAGAAGAGATTGCAACTTCAGTTATTATCGTTAAAATTCAGTTTAAAATTACTGACAGTAGCTAGAATTGAGACCATGTTTTGGGCACTTAACAGTGCGTCTATGGTGTCATGCATGCATAATGCATATGCACGCTGGAGTGTATAGGATGAGTTTGGCATGGCCTTTAGCACGTTTAGCCTAGTTGTTCACAGAGAATCGGAAGATAAACGCTTGTATGATTAGAAAACCCCTTGTCCATTGTTGTAGCTGCTTCCCAGTGACGAATCCAGCACTATGAGTGGTGGCCACAGGGATGAATCCGTAGAGTTGCCTCCTCACATGGATGATGGATCACAACCTGTCTTTTTTGTACAAACCCAATAGAAACATTTTCTATGTCCGAAAGTAAAAGATGAAGCCATAGAATGTGTTTTAAACGTCAAAATGTTTCTTTATATACAGTAATTGCTTCACCATAAGATGACTTTCGTGATGTCATAAGGATTGCAACAAAAAATTTGGATCGAACATTACTTTGACAGATGATAGCAAACGTTTTCAAAAGTTTAAACAAAAGGGTTCTTGCATTTTTTTTTTATTACCACTTTTTTATTAGACAAAATGACACAAAACTAAATTTCTTGTCAACCTTTCTGACATCACAAGCTCCGTCTTGAGGTGAATCAACTATATGATTATAACTTTGTCAGATTTAGTTAGAAGAAACTGGTGATGTAAGTACAAAAAATAAGAAAAAAAGCTTGAAATTTATTTGAAATGAACAGAGTAAAATAAAAGAGGTGTTCTTTTCATAAAATTATTTCTAGTCAAAATAGAAAGAAAGAAATTGAGAAACTTTTTTTAAAAAAAATAATTATTCGTGTTTAAAAAGAACTTTCTAAAAAAAAAAATGTGTTTTTTATAGAATGGAAAACTCATCTTTCTTAATTCAATCATCTCGTCTCCAAATAAATTTTCATAATTTAAAAAAAAGAAATGCAGGCAAAGCTTTTGTAGGCCCAGTTAGCATAATTTCACTTGCCTGCTATTTTTTATCGCTTTTTTCTTGCATTTAATCCAATTGAAATAGCGTTGTATCATTTTCTACATATATATATTTAATATATTATTCTGAAAATCGATACTGAAGTTCTCAAGTTTTCTGTTACTAACTCTGCTTATATCATCTCTCTTTTTTTTTCTTTTCCTTATTTTATCCCTATGTTCTTCTGAATAGAAGTTGATTAAATTAATTGTGAACATTTACAAGAGCTTTTCATCTTAATTGGCATGTTTTCTCAGTACTCTTTTTTTTTTATTCTTCTTCTTGTTCTTCTGAGCACTTGTTTTTGCTTTTATGTTGCGGTTTATAAAACTTTGTTTCAAAGAAATAATCAATTAGTTGTTGTACCATCATCCAAAAACCTTCTCTTTTCATGTCAGTTTAATTTTAATCCTTATTTTTAATGTCTTATTATAATACAAAAATGAAACTTCTCAAGCTTTCTGATCTAATTATAAACATTTTCATTTTTCAAAACTTTTTTTTAGAACAACACTTTAGAAGTGAACTCTAGTTTTCTGTATAGTTGGGATTCTGCGGACGGCGTCTGCATCTTGGCGGGCAGCGGCCGGACTACTTGCAATAGTTCTGTATCTGAGCAGTTCCTTTGATGCGTATGCGTCTGGCAACTGGTGTGTGTGGCCAACGTTTACTGTGCGTTTGCGTAGATATTTCTCAGAGAGCAGTATAGACGCAGACGCGCAGTGGTAAAAAGGGCTTTTCTGCCGAGTTTTTTTGTGCTTGTTGTAGTTGTTTTGTTGGTGTGTTTACCTGTCGTAAAATGCAAGTTGACATATATGACTGATGATACCAGCATCAGGAGATTCTCCCTTGCCTCGGTTGTGAGACACAAAACTTGTAGGTTTTGCCAACCCCAGGATTCTTCTGGCGCGTCTGTGGACTGCGTTTGCGGCCGCGTCTGCGGTTTTTTGCGTCCATAGCCGTTTTCGCGCTCTCGCTCTCTGGTGCATCGCGCGGCCATGCTAATTGAGAGTCTCCTGATGCTATTTATGGGTCAACTTGCATTTTCCGCAACAAGCACAAAAATACTCGGCAAAAAAGACCAGTTAACCACAGCGTCTCTGAGCAGTATAGACGCAGACACACGTACAATAGAGACGCTGACGCACACTGTGATTGCCCGAAGCATACGCATTAAAGGAACAGCTCAGATAAAGAACTATTGAAATCAGTCCGGCCGTGGCAGCAGACACGCCGGAAGAATCCCACCTTCAGAAGCAAAAAAAACAACAACAACCTGAAAATGTTTTAAAAACCTGAAGAGTAAACTGTGCAGTGCATTATATTTAGTTAGAGTGACTACCCTTAACAAAATTAGGGAGATATTTGCGCGAACAGATTCATATTACTGGTCATTTTTTTCGAGGCTGCTAAAACAATCGAACTCTCTTGCAGGGGAATTTATATTATGGAAGTAAACTTCTATGATGGCATTCTTAATTTTGTGACATTAAAAATAAACAAGAAAAATGTTCATTTTATAAATATAAAAATATATATTATATTGCAAAATACATAATTAAATGTCTGACAATGAGTAGAAGCAATGAAATTTAATTTAAAATTAAAACAATTTTCTGTAAGGATCACTTTGTGTATGTGTTTATTTAAAAAAAATAATTGGAATTATGTGACATAATGCGAATATCTAAATAATTAATTTTACAGTGGCTCATCTGAACCTTGGATTAATTCTCGGTATCTTGGGTCGGAAGGAAGAAGCAGCCGAAGTAAGTTTCGAAAGTTGTCGTAATTTACGTGAAAATTACAAGTGGTCTAAAAAAAACTTTTTATTTATGTAAAACAAATCATTTCTAGGTTTATCGTCACTGTTCGCAACTCGATGGCACGGGTTTAAAAGATCCAAAAACCCACGAAAATACGAAGATATCAGCATTGTTTAATTTGGGTCGGCTTTATGCGGACGACAACAAATATGTGGTGAGCGCATTACGAAATGGTGGTTTTTTTTATAGTTTCTTTTTATGTAAAAAGTCTAATGGAGCATACAGAGTGTTGTTTTATGGATAAAAGTCACGAACGCATAGAATAGCAACAACAACAACGACGACAAAAAACAGAATTGGAAATCGAGATTTAACAGAGAAAAAAAAATAAAATGAATTGCGATTAAAGGGAATATGAACCAATTTTATTTGTCACACTTTTTCATTTCGAGCCTTCTGCGTTTTAGAAATTGTTCTTTTACGCATTTATCCATAAATGCAACTTTTATATCTTGGAGCTCTGCAATAAGTAGATAAGAAAGAAAAAAAATTTTTTGTTCTGAATTTTTTTGTTGACAATTTGATATAACAGCAACGGCAACTACTACTCCAAAGAAATGAGATGGTTAAACATATTTCAAAAGACTCAAAAACTGTAACGGTAATTTAGTTGCATGCAACCATCGAATGTGGAGAAAGAACAATGGTAACAACACCTAATGCCTAAGAGGTGCCTCGATGTTGTTGTATGGTCGTAGTCGTAAGTTCGGTACTTTGTCTCACTCTGCTGAATTTTCTGTCTTTTTCTTTTATTTCAAAATTGTGCTATGTATTCAAGAATTTCAATGGGGGAATGGAAACGAGGGAAAGAGAGAGAGAGAGAGAGAAAGAAAGAAAGAAAGAAAGAAAGAAAGAAAGAAAGGCGAATAAGTCTCGACCGATCGCGTTTCGTAGTGTATTAATATTACAGAACATTGTGAAGAAATGTGTTATCGGTGAACAACACACACATACACGTGAATACTCAGTATGAAACCTCAACGATTCCACTGGGAACCACTTGGAAGAGTTTTGAAGAGGAGCCCTAGTGCGTATACCAACAAAAAAAATAGATACAGAAACTGGAAAATAGGCGGAAATATCTAGCGGAACTCTCACGAATACTTTTCTTTTTTTTTGAACGTGTTTTGTAAATCAAATGATTGAAGTGGGTTCTTTTTTATGAAAGCCACATTTTATTTTAAAGTTTGCCAGTTGAATAGGTTTGATAAAAAAACGGTTTTACATTTCACAATATATAGTATATGTATTTATTTTTATGCAATGAATGAGAAATCGATTTATTGTGTTAAACTTTAATTTGGAAATAGTTATTGTAGTTTCATTGTTGTTGTTATTGTTTTTTTCTTCTGTAGGAGGCTATCGAAGTTTACAAAGAAGCCGTACGCAAGATGCCCGGTCATTATCAGCCACAGAGCTTGTACAACATGTTGGGTATGAGTGCTGTTATTTCATTTAGGACTTATGAGTGAACGTCCGAGTTTGTTGTATAAACTTATAATTAATTGGAGCATTTCTAGAGATTACAAACAATTGCAGCAAATCATTGTAATAATATCGAATAATTTCTGCAAAATTTTGCTAATTTATTTGTAATTCTCTATTCGGATGAAATAATTGATTTATTTATGATGATTTATTGATTTATTAATTGATTAATTTTCATATATTTCTTATCAGTGGCCCCCCAAATCTCGCAACGCCTAGTGGCCTCAACATATAAAAAATGCGTCACTAGATAACAAATTTTGCTGTCAACTTTTAAGATACAAAATTCAAAGTTTGTTTGAAACTAGAACAGTTTGTTCATGTGTTGAAACTATTTCTATGAAGATATCTGTCAAACGTGGACAAAAATTTGAAAATAATGAGCAAAAAATGTAAATCTATTCATTTTCAAACTTGAATATCAAAAACATTTTAGCATAAACAATGCTGTCATGGCAACACTTTTAGCACTTTCACCAAATATTCTCGTTTCTTGTCATTTGAGTGGGCCACGCTTCTCTATAAGTTTAAAAATAAACTTTTTCTGGTAACAACTTTGTATTGTCTAACGTTTAACGTATTTCTGTTTTTCTTTTATGTAGGTGAAGCATATTTTAAGCTAGAACGTTTTGAAGAAGCCGAACATTGGTACAAAGAAGCTCTTAGGGTGAAACCAGACCATATTCCGGCTCATTTGACATATGGAAAAATGCTTGCTAAACTTGTACGTTTTCAGTGTTTATAATGTTAAATTTTTTTCAACTAATCTCAAAATTCTCAATGCATGACTCTTCTTATCATACCTCCAGGAAGCATAACTTGCATATGCATTATTATAGCTAATTATGACGTTATTTTAATGTTAATTTTTATGACATATTAAAAACAATTTTAAAAAAGAAAATATTTAAAGGCCTGGGTCCCATATGTTTGAAAAACGGCTCAACTTGAAATAGAAATTAAAAACTTCCGGAAAAAGTTTCCTCTGCAAATTCTACATGTTCAGCTTTTCTTTGTGCTCAATTGACTTTTTTAGACAATGTTTTTTTTTTTTTCAATTTTTGTTAACTTGATGTGAAAAACGTAAATTTAAAATTTAGAATTTCCATAAAAAGGTTAATTTTAAGAAGTAAACATGAAATTTATTTTAATTTATTTAGTTACTTTTCTAGTTTCTAAATCACTTCGAATTCGTTATAAAGTTTCTTGTAAAATGCAGAATGATGAGAATTTTGCTTTTCATCTCTCGCATTTATTTTCATGTTTTGCAATGATATTGTTATGTTTTTACATTGAGTTTTTCTTAAATGTGTAGCACAATCGAGTGAACGAAGCTGAGCAGTGGTTTGCCAGAGCAAAACTATTGGCACCAAATGATTCCAGTGTTTATCAGCACTACGGTAAGTCATTTTGTTTATTAACTAAAACAATCTTGGAAGGTGATAATTTTTTGTGTTGAATTTTTTTGTAAAATCAGGTCAGTTTTTATCCGAGACCGAAAGACATGCCGAGGCTGCGATTCAGTACGTTCGAGCAGCCGAATTGGCTCCGGACGAATACGAAATTATTTTTAACGCAGCCAACACTTTAAGGTAATTATTAAATCCTAAACACATTTAAAAATTGTGGTTAGTATAATAAACAACTTTATATTTTATTGTGTTTCAGGCAAGCTGGAAAGAATGAAGAAGCTGAAAAATATTACAGAATGGCTGTGAAACTACGACCAACAGTAAGTGTGATTCTTTTGTTTTAGAAAGTAATGCCGGGTTTTTAGTTCGTCAGTGATGATCAAGGTCATACCAGTGGCCCACACCGACACCAAGGTCATATGGCTTCTTTCTTCACGCGAGCCACCTAATGGTCCGAGTTAAGCAAGCTGCAACACAAATTGACACTGTATGGCGCCACTTTGTGTCACCACGTACTGGTAGACGCAACATGCTTCACATGAACCACGGTTGAATACAATCGGATACTGTCAGTGCATTCCACTAATATAGTATGACTTGATCACCATTGACATACAGTGGGTGTTCGCCACTCGTAGCTGTACATGGGACACTCATCGCCACTGCAGAGCAAAAAAAAAACCAGCGGCGGTGGCTGGTGTTAACGTCTCCAGAAAAACGAACACATTTCGTGGCGAATAAAATTGTTCCCTGTGAAGCGGGCCTAAGTTGTTAGGGACTCATGAAATGTTCATTGGAGTTTGTCCAGTCGAGTCCGCTCGTGTAATGTAGTGTTGGGGAAGAATGGGAGGTGTTTCTTGTTCACGTGTGGGAGCTTTTTTTCTTATTTTTGTTTTATTTCTTCGATTGCAAAACAGGAAGCAACTAGCCACATGAATTTAGGAGCAATGCTTCATGTGAACGGCAAACTATTAGAGGCCGAAATGAGCTACTTAGAAGCTTTACGACTGAAACCGGACGACAACATTACGCAAAATAATTTGCAAAAACTGCGAAATCTGTTGTCTAAACGTGGAATTCGTACAACGCACGTTCCGGAGTCAAAACGGTAGCAGCCTCCTCCAACCAACCACAACCACCCACGTACAACGTCGGATGTGACAGTATTTGAGCGAGTTTGAATTTTGGCGCCAGAACTTTGGGGGTTTTGTTTGGGGGGGGGGCTCTCTCTCTCTCGTGTTTGGTTTAAACGTCATTAGATGGCGCCGAGTGTACCACAGCTGCATTGCTGCTTCGTCGTCTTTGTGCTTCCCATTGAAGAAGATGACAGAGCTGATAACCGGTCTGATTGATCTTCACGGTAATCGTGGTTTAGCTTCGTGTTTTTTTGACGCTTTTCTTCACTTGACACCATTTCAAGCATTGAATGTGAAGATATTTGGTAAGAATATAAAATAGGTTTTGATCGTTTTTTGTGTCTTTTGAGGACGTAAGAATTATCTGTTTTTTGACGTCATTTGGAGGCTTAGGGATTCTCGTTTTATTATAACCACATAAAAAAGCAACCAGTTTTATGTTTGCGACTTTTGTCTGAACCAGTGTTATGTGTTTGTGTGTTCAATATCAGTTCAGAACAGCATTTGTATTGCTTTTTAACAGTTAAAACTGGTGCTGAAAGCTGTATTTATGCAGAAAGTAACAAGTTTCAATCAATTCGCCTAAATTGTGATCGAGATACAAGTATAGAAAATGGTTTTTCTGTTAATTTGCAAAGGGTAACTTCCAAGTATTCGATCTGAAAGAACCTTAGTAAGAGATTCTCGTAAACTTTCTAACTATTGTGAGCTTGATGGGTCTCCAGCCTTTTAGAATGATATTTAATCGGTTGTTTTTAAGCCAGAGTCGATTGAAGTTTACGAGAACACCACAAAAGTTTCAAGTTGCATCGAACAATATTTTCTGTTTGACAAAAAGTTATAAATGAAGTAGATGATTTGTGGTTTTCATGATCGAAATAGGATATTGTTTGACAGCGTATGCGAATGCAAAACGCCTCGAAGTATCCATTTTTTTTGGCCATGAATGTTTTATTTATCGATTTTACATGTTCTCTATTGATAAATTTTTTTTTCCGATTCGGATTCTGTTGGGGGAGCAATCGCCAGAAGTGCTCGTTGGACAAGACAGATGTCAAGGACAATAGTAGATGGAACTGACAGTGCAAGTTGTGGTCCAAAAGAACCAAATTACAGTCACCGCACTATTATAACTTGACGCTTGTGACATCAGAAGGAATGATTAAAAACCGGGGATTGTTTCATTTTGTTTGATAGAAAAGGGATAATAGAAAATATTCTCAAAAGTTTCTCGAGTTCCTTTTTAAATCAGTCAAAGTGAAACATTTTTATGTTTTTTGGTCAATTGTTACGTCCATCGAGCGCCTAAATCGTTTACTCCTCACTTTCGCAAGTACAGTAGGTATAAGTTTGAAAATTTCTACAGGAGTACAGCTATTGGATCGATGTTGAGTCTTCGTTAAACTTTGATATTTGCTGCACTCCTGTAGAAATTTTCACACTTAACCCGTTATTCAATTTGCAAAAAAAAAGAGGATAGAAAAACACCAAAAAGCAATGCATGCTTGATTGATTATAAAAAAAATGATGTTATTTTTCTTGTTCTTTGTTGTCTGTCCAATCTTATATAATAAGGACTTGACGGGACAGTGTGGGTCACTTTTCTTGAAGACGACAACCTTTGGAGGCCTTGACATTTAAAACTAATTTATTCTCTTTGTTTTTTCTTTCCTTTTTCAACTTAAATTTCTTAACAAGTTTTCATTCTGTTTTTTTTTGTTAGTTAGTGGACACTTATTGTAAATACCTTATTACTAGTAATAATTAGTGGTCACACTCACACAATGAATGGTCAAGGCAAAAGTGGTCACTTTTGAAAATTAATATAGAGAGCAAAAAAAAAATACAAAAAAAAAGTGTCGTTTGCACATTCGCTATATAATAAGTATGTATATTATAAATATATTTGTTCAAACTTATATTAAGGTAATTTTTGCGCGTCGTTTTAAGATGTACTTATTATTATAATTAATAATAATAAGAAGCACAATTTGAAAGAAAGCTGAAAAAAAAAACAAAAAAAAAAATACTATTTCTTATAATAATAATAAAAAATAAATATATTAATATAAATAACTACATTATTCGAAATAACAAAAGGAAAAAAAAAATAATTTCTGCTTTTTAATACATTTGATGGGGTTGAATATAAATTTTTTTTTATTAAATTAAGAAACAATAATTGAAAGTTGACGTTTTCTACAATTTAATGGTTTCTCTTTCGCCTTTACCCTTCATCATTAATCAAATTTTTAGTTTTATCAGAGTATATATTATTGAGGTTTTTTTCTTTAAAAGCGTGTAAGCTGACCAGTGCAACAGAATGGTGAAGCGAACGCCGACACGAGCAAAGTTGTGCAGCATTTCGGCAAACGTTGTAACGTAAGCGTTGAACAGAACCACAGTCTACCAACAGTTTATATTCTGGCGAGCTCGTGGGAATAAGTTGAAACGTGTGGCGGGCACGTATAGACGCTGCTTGAATACTATGGTTTCGTTATTTTCGATTTTCAAGGATAAGACGATAATCGTCAAAATTGTTGCTAGTGGAACACCGCCATAGTTTTCGTAAAATTGCTATGCGCCTCCGAATAGAGGATATCTTATGTAAGTAGGTGTACATTTGCAGTAAATGTTTCATGATGCCGAAGCCGTGGTCTCTCTAGAATAGCCCACACGATTAAAGGTCACCAGGAAGATCACCCGGATGCCTAGCATGAACAAAGAACCAGAAATGCAAAACGGGATGTGGAAAAAAGAAAGCTAGAAATTTGCGGTACTAGGATAATGGATACACAAAACCTATCTGTTATCCTCTTCGAGGATAATGGAACCATAGTTTAGGCTAAGTAGTATAGCCTATAGGCGCAACAAACGTAAACTGAACCGGTAACATTCTTCATACAATCTGCCATTGTTTAGTTCTCCATTCTGTTGCTCCGGTCTGTACCCACCGTAATATTTCTGCATCTGTTTGAGAATTTAATCTGATCCGAAAGGGTTTTTGGTTTCACGTTAAAATAAATATTATTTCCGAACTGAATATTTGTTTTAATGTTGGAATTTGATGACATTTTGGTATAAAAAAAATACGCTTCTAGATTATTTTTGTTTTATTTTTAGTTTACAAATGAATGCACCTCACACTGAATTAATTAGCAGTATTTCATTGTTCTCATTTCTTTTTTTAACATTAAACGTGAGAACTCTTCTTATTTCAATCACGAATCTCCCTGTTAGAGACTTTTAATTGGTGTTGGTATCAGTTGGAATGATTTGGCCCAATTTATTAGAAAGATACAAAAAGGAGAGAGAGAGATACAAAACAAATATTAAAAAAAAAAAAAACAAATGTGCTTAATTGTGTTGTAGCAACCAAAATATGCCAAAGATGTACAAAGTTTGTTTTATTCAAATAGAAAATATGTCAGACTATGGGAAATTCTTAATTCTAATAATTGCAATTGGTGGCTTTTTTAGTTTTAAAGTGTTTTAAGAAAAGTTCTTTGGAATGGAAGAGGGAGGAGGTGGTGGACATTTGTGAAGAAATTGGTGGTGTCTTTAAATAGGTTTTTTTTTAAAAAAAAGTTTTTCTTATTTGTTTATAATTTATTAGACCGTATTCTAAATACATGTTTACAGAAAGACTGAATGATTTTTGGGAGGTGATCAAGAACCCTAGCCTTATAAGCATGGACCACATGTAAGCAAAGTTATTGTAGTAGCAAGTAGGCTTGTCACCTGTGGAGCACAGTACTCCATTCTGAAGAACTGTCCTCCGGCCAGGACCATTCTCCACGAACGTATTTTTATACAATTTATTATGTGGAGGACATGTTTGCCTTTGTGGAGGACGGTCCTGGTCGGAGTACATTTCCTCCGAATGGAGGACTGTCCTCCACAACGGAGGAAAGGTGGCAAGCCTAGGAGCAAGAGCAATAATAATTGAGAAGTGGCAATTATGTCTTGACCTTGCCGTGCGATTATAGTATTCATTGCAGTTTTCAAAATCGATTTTCATCGATCAGAAGATATTTTATATATCTTGAAATGAATCAACATTTACTGCCATTTGCTTGTTTTATTTTCAATGAAACAGTCTACATCTATATTGAACTACGACTGCCACTTGACCTAATGTATCTACCAATGGAGAAGCTTTAGGTCGCATACTTAGCAAAATGCGACACTAATTCTTTGTCACTTGTTATCATCTATCTAAGTATGTATATGTGGTAAGAAGTAGCTTAAATATAGATTTATAGATGATGATATTAATACTTAGTCAACTAAGCAGTCATTAATAATACAACCCTAATTCGCGAATATGTGGTCCAATCTTTAGGCGAGAATTTTTGTTTGGAAATCAGTGATTGGGGTTCTTAAAAGTTAATATTGGATAGAATTTTATTTGTGAGCCATTCGTTTCTGATAAGCTCCAAACGTTTGCTTTTATCCAATAAACATTAGGTAGACCTGGGTAGGTTTCAGGGTAGGTTTTGTTTGAAGTGAATTTCTAGTGATGAATTTGTATAAGGTCCTGGTTACTTAAATGCGTTAACAGTCGGCACGTACTACAGTACGGAATAGTGACGTATAATTGACGTCACAACAAGAATTGCATTTGTGGTACTTGGCGTACGCAGTACGTGCCGGCTGTTAACGTATTTAGTTAACGAGGCCAAAAAGGGATGAAAGGGTTGCGAAAAAAAATCCGTGATTTAAAAAAAAATAAGTTTTTTTTTTGTATTTATCGGATTTTTTTTATTTAAATCAAGGAAAAAAAAATTAAAATGTGAATTTTTAAACAATTTAAACCAGAATTTTAAAATGAATCAGTGAGTTAAGTGCTTTACATTAATAATGTAAATTCTGTAATTGCAATAATTACTTAAATTATAATTTAAAAAAAATTAATAAATGTTAGATCGTCGAATAGAAATTTTGTTTTTCTAAAATAATTGAATTTTATTTAAATCATGTGATTTAAATCGCGCAATTCTGGTTAAAAGGGTTAATTATATTATAGATAGGTTTGAATTTCTGACTGAATTTGATGCTGTGTTAATTGCATTTTGACATTATCATTACTTTTTTGAAGATTTTCGTAACTAGTTTCTCGAATGAATCCTTAAGAGTCGTTATATTTTTAAACATCGGTTTGGGTTAGTAATGGTTTAAGAAACGTACCGGAGCCCTGTAGTAAACTGGATTCTGACATATTGTAATCTACTGTACAGTAGAATCAGTTGCAACTGAAAATCACAATAGCAACTTTAATAAAATGAAATAACTTATTTGAAAACTATGCCGATTCTAGTTTTGCATTTATTGATTTTTGATATTAAAATTAACTCGTTTTAATCAAATAAACCTATATCCTCTTCTCCCTTAAAAATGGAAATTTAAAAAAAATTTACAAATTGATTTAAATCACTTGATTTTTATTGGGGTTGACAATTTTTTTTTTAAATCAATTTTTTTAAATTAAAAAAATTCTTTTAATTCAGTATGATTTATGAAATTTTAAATGAATAAAACAAAATCTGATATAAATAATCAAAATACGATTTTATGCTATTTTTTTAAAGATATAATTGCGATTTATATCCACCAAGTTCTCCGTATATTTTTTTGAAACCACTCTATTAAACCGATGATTAAAAACACTTAAAATTTTCGAGTAAATAAATGTTTTAAATTTAAAACACACTAGTCACATTGGACATTGTTAAATGTCGAAATTAATTAAGGTAAAGGGGTGGGGTTGGGGGGAATCACTGTAAATATTTGACCTGTTGTGTATATTCCGATAAAATGCAAATTTTAAAGTGATTATTTGTAACTGCTTACTCTTCTCTGTAATAAAAGGTAAAAACAAGTAAATTCAATTAAAACTTGACCATTATAGTAACAACAACAACAACAACGACGACCACGACCTAATGAAATGCTATGCAATTATTACAATTTATTTCGTTATTATTAGATGGATATGATATAATTATATATATTATAATAAATATTTTTGCCAGTGTTGTATAAAAAATCGACATAAATTAAGTTTGAAAAATAACATTATTTTTTGTTTTGTTTTTCATTCATGAATAATTAGGTTAGTTGTGACTCAAGTTTGGAACAAACAGGTGAATTTTGAAAGACTTTTCGGCGATAAAATGAAGTCGAAAGGTCGCTGGGCTGTCGTTACGATGTATTTTTTATGGAAAGACGCCAACCTTGGCACACAGATAAAAGTCGCGTGTGTGTCAATGTTGTCGTTTTTCCATAGAAAGTACATTGTGACGATAGCTCAGCGACCTTGGACTTCATTTTGTCGCCGCCGAAAAGTCTTTCAAATGTCACCTGTATGCCAAGGTCCTAAATGATGAAATTCAATGAACACAGCATTGAAACAGTCGTAAAGTAACAAACAAGAGAAGAAAGGTCTAATAATTATTGATTTTGTTTTTGTCCCAGTGAAGTGTCCCGTCTTTACAACGTGTTTCACAGATGTATGTTTGTTTACACGTTCTTTCGTGAACACCTTGTTTATTTATGCAATTGTTTGTATCAAGGATAGTGGTATCTTTTATATAAGTTAAGGGCGAAATTCAAGGGGGAAACTATGAGTTGTAATTATGATTGCTAAGTCAAAGGTAGTGCTAAACTCATGAACTTTTGAGAGTTTAAGTTTCATCTAAAAGTTTATGAGTTTAGCTCTACCTTTTGATTAAGCAGTTATTATGGCCCTTAGACCTTTGAATTCAACTTGAATCTCGTGAATAAGTTTTTAAACCTTATTCGCCGGTTTAAAATTCGTAGAAAAATCCCACTTTCACTATGTTTTTTCGAACACACGGTTTTTCTATGTTGGAACGCTACTTAGAGGGTTCAAGTTGTAGTTGGGCCACCTATATGCCATCCTTGGTTTATATTTTGAAAAGAAAAAGTGTAAAAAGTTCAATTACGTATTATTTTGCTGTGATACTTTACTTCCGGTTTGTTTTAGTTATAGAACTAGCTTACATACACCTTGGTTTTATTTCTACTCCTAATTTGTAGGGGGTTATTTACAGGGGGGAGGGGGCGAGGGGTGGTCGAGATCTGGAGCCCAAAACTCAACTCTTCTATTCCTAAAGTACGGAGTTCTTTAGAGTTTAAAGTGTTTGTTAGGCTTCTTAGGCTTGTATTAATAATGGAAACTTAAAACTTGCTGGGAATTGTTTTCACTTATGGTCATATTCTTAGTGTGTACTGATTAGTCAAAGGTATAGTTAATATCGCATCACCTTCTAGATGTAATTTTATATCTGAAGGTTATGAGTTTAGCTCTACCTTTGACTAAGCATGCAGTAAGAATACAACCATTATACCTCGTTCCCACAGTCAAAAAAATTGACTTAAGGTACATAATCAAGATTATAGTTAACTGCCAACAAGCTTGATGTGGTACTGCTGTGTGTTTCCATTTGTAAAACACTCATGTGATTAAATGATTTTGTTTCACTTCCTCTGAAACAGTTGTGGATTTTGTGACATTTTTATTTTACATTCGGTCAAAAATTGAGTGCTCTCACTATTTGCCATGTTGTTTGCAGGTTTAATTACTTTAAACACAAAGAATGACGTAATTAACCATTCAATAATGTGGTTAAACACATTGTGTCAATGCAGTTGAGTGAACTCCATTGTTCAAAAATTGAACAGCATTTGTTTCCACTAGGATGTTAACTGTGGTTAATTTTTTTTAAACTGCAATTCATTTTTGTAGTGGAAACGAGGTATAAGAGTGCACTAAGTTTTATTGGACACTTATTTACTGAGCATGCGTATAGTGAGGCAGTTAGTGAAAACTAAACACTTTAAGTGGTCATCATTAACATAAAATTGGCGACACTTAAGAAAGTTAAAGTACGATTTATTAATACGAAGGCCTGAAGCTTTTAAGCATGTGTGACAAGTGAGGTTCACTTGTATATATATACTTCTTTGTGAGTGAATTGGTCTCCGAGTACTTCCCAGAACAAATTTGTTTTGGAGCCCTCTGTGGATTTCTGGGACAAGTTGTAATATTGTACTTTCCTCCCCCTTAAGTTATGAGTAGTCCTCCTGCCTCTTCTTCCTCCAATGACACTTATGTTTTCTTTTGTTTTTTAAAAAAAAAAACACAATGTGTATGTTAATAATGTATGTCTGTGTGTTTGTGTACGTATGTAATGTATGTGTATGTATGTGCAATGAGACAGTGTATCTATTCTAAAAAAATATTTTTATTCTAATAATTTAAAATGTGACACAAATGGCAAATTTAAAAAAAAAAATCATGGATTTAGAGCTATTTATATGATGCTAATTAATTATTTAATTATGTCGAAAGGTGAAATTATAATTTGTCCACGTTTTGTTTTTCTTGTTTATTTTGTTTTTCCTTGTGAAATAATTAATTGCCTATGTTTTTGGATTCTGTTTTATGCAAAATAAAAAAAAAGAAATAAAAGAAAAGAAAATGAAGCAAAAAAAAATTGCTTTTGATTACATTTTATCTGTGTTTTCTATATTCAAGTTCCTTTTTTGAAGAAAAATATAAACAATGATGTCTTGATAGAAATCGGAACAGTAAATAAATATTCCAATGTAAGTTTTTTTATATTCATATTGTTCATAGTATAAATGTTTTGTAAATGAAAGCAGTTTACAATCAACTGTTAATCGAATTCTGGTTATTCTCTGATTTAGAACCGAAACATGGAAGTGTGGAAGTGTTTTTTGAAAACTGTCCAGTAAGTGAATCCCTTGGTATGTGTAATTCACTATCTTGTATAGTCTCATTTTGTTTAAACTTTTTTTTGCTCAATATGTGAGTTTTTTGTCTTCATAATTGAAGTTCAATTTCGATTGTTGATTTTCCTATGATCAACGTGTGCCCTTACCCCAGGGACTGTTTCATTACAGCCTTCATTGTCCCCACAGCACACTGCTCCTCAATTGTACTGTTTTGTATGCTCACACTAACCATCCTTGCAAATGCTGCACTAACGACACACTGCTGTGCAATCGGTGGCGCTGATCAAGCGCCAAATTGAACAAACGCCAAACTGAATAAACGCCAAACTGAATAAAAGCCAAATGGAACAAACGCCAAACTGAACAAGCGCCAAACTGAATAACCGCCAAAATGTGATAAACACATTGTTAGGTTAGGTTAGGTTAGCATGTTCTGTGTGTAAATCTGCACAGTCTGACGTCTATAAAAGCTCACAATATTTGGACCATCAGAATTTACAAAAAAACCTGAATAACCGCCAAACTGAATAAGCGCCAATTGGAACAAACGCCATACTTAATAAACGCCAAATGGAACAAATGCCAAACTGAATAAAAGCCAAATTTTTGGCTTTTATTCAGTTTTACGTTTCTTCCATTTGGCGCTTATTCAGCTTGGCGTTTGTTCAATTTGGCGCTTATTCAGTCGCCCCGTGCAATCACAAAACCACCTGATAATTACCTGTATTGCTTGTGCTTCTACTGAAAGGCGAAAAGAGAATATGATTAGTAGCATTGATTACTAAACATTATCATGTAGCCAGCCTAGTTAGTTTTCTTGTTAAAAAACGTATGCGAAAAATTAAAATTAGAGGACAGATAATTCCAGAATAAAACAATAGATCAGATTTAAATGACATGAATTTATTTTTCTTTTCTTCGAACAAATAAAAGCAACAGCCCCCCTGGAAATTTTCGAAATCTGATTTTGCAGTCGGACGAAATTGTTTTGGTTTTTGGTGCATAGAAAGCAATGATGACAGTTTTTTGAACTGAGAAACTAGACACATTTCAACAGAAAAATGTGGTAATTTTTAAATTTTAATTGAACGGTTGGTGGAAAAGTATGGATTTGTTGGAGTTTACAAAGAAATCAAAATACAGATCAATTGAGAAGTTTTCACAATAGTTTTGCACAAAAAATAATTGAATCGCACATTTTCAATGTAACCTGAAATAAAATAACAAGAAACTCACAAAACGTCAGAAAACATTAAAAGACAGTCAATTTTAGTTAAAATAAGTAACCAACATTTAATTCAGTAAAAACCGGGGTTTTAAAAAGTCTAAAAGTAAGAAAAAACAAGGACACTCATAAACATGGACTCTCAGCCCGTGGTAAGTGTTGGTCATGGGTTCCATCCCCGTGTAGTGTGAATTAATTTTCAGATATATTTCAGAAGGTGGCAGTGGACAAACAAACAAATTATGAAGTTAAATAAAAGCGAGGAAAAAAATGAATTGTTTGTTCAAAACAAGCCAGAATATACAGGCATCTGTAGACAGAATTGTATTCAGAATTTCTTTGGCTGCGCCCAATTATCAACCAATTGAAAATTGAAAATGGCGGGGAATGTGACATCAGACCAAGTAACTAACCAATTAGAAATTGATGAGGCTCATAAAAGGGCGGGGCAAAAGAAAACTTAGTACTGGGAAGAACTGCCTCTGAGTATACCTGCCTCATCCTAAGAAGATTGTGACGTCATATAGGGTTGACGAAAAATGTAGGACTTTGTCATTTTGTCGTATGAAGGGGGGGGGGGGGGGGGGGGGTAATAACAAAAAAATTCAAAAGAATCCTTTTGTTGAAAAACGTTTCATATCATCTCCTTTTTATCAGACTGAATGACACACTCCTAAATTCTTGGTCAATCCCAATGACGTCACAAGCTTCTTCTTAGGATGAAGCAGGTTTATATCGTTGCATAGTATAGCATAAGTTTAGTTAATTTAAGATGTAACTACTTTCAGTAGTTACATTTTAAATTAACCAAAAGTCACAGTTGACCAATGTTGTCACAACGTACAATGTTGTGAACATTATATTCCCTACGTGAAGTGACTGCATGCATGCCTCGCCACCTCAAACCAGATCGATAACGGTGATAGTTTATTCTAATCTAACAGCAACTTTTTAAAAAAAAAAATAAAGAGATCGAATCCCATACCCAAGTTATTTGGTTCTTATACCCAAAAGGGGATACCCCGAGATACCCCCACCCGCCCCTGTTAAGAACTCCCGGGGTCTACATGTATACAGTAAACCATTTTTATTATTCCTGGCTGTAATTTGATGAGGTTTTGGTTACATAATTTACCTTAAACCGAAACGAGAATCCTCTTTTATGGCGTTTGGGTTTATTTGTCCACCTGATCGAGAACGGAAAGGTGTGACACTTTTATTATCCGGTTTCCGTGTAAAGTTAATTTCGATCTGGTATTTTTTTTTAAAAGTTAACTTTTTATGTTGTTGGAATTTAAAAGGGCATTTTTTCGATATTTTCTTTATATGAAAATGTGTCACTAAAATTTTGTGTTCAATGTGAACTCTTCAAGTGGATCACCTGAAAGTACAAATACACAACAAAACAAAATGATATCCATACAGTAGTCAATGTATACAGAAAACAACAATTGTTTTTACACTGAAACCTACAAAGAATATCCTCTTCCAATTAAGCTATTTTGGAAGGAAAAGTGAAGTTCTACTCCACTTTTTTTTTTTGCAAAAAAAAAATCGTTCATACTTTTCGGTGTAAACTTCAGGAATTTGCAAAAAGTTCGATCAGACGTTTCTCAAAAATTTGAAACAAAATGTTTGCTCAATAAGTTATAGATCACACATGCTGAAGAAAAAAAAATCTTAATGAAAAAAAAATTGTCTAATTTAGAAAATTCTATTTATCTCACTGATATGCAAAAAAAAACCCAGTGAAATTATTTTTTTCTTACAACACGGAATTAAATAATATTAGCCAATAGGAAGGTGTCCTTCAGAAGTAACATTCTTCAGAAGCAGTTGGGCGCAGCTAGAAAAGTTCATTGTGATTCGGTTATTTAGGTTTGTTACGTGTTTGATTATGTTAGTTATTTGTCTGATGCTCATAAAAGGACGTGGCTAACAGAATTTCTCTGGCTGCGCCCAACTGCCCGTATATTCTTCATAGTGCCTTCTACTATTCTTACAGCCTTTCTTCAATAAACTCAACAATGCCAATTCTCTATAGTTGTTTTAAAACATTTGATTTTATTATAGCCGGGTACACAACTCCTTGCCTTTCACCAATTATTCCATCAAATTTTAAAAATTATCAAACACTTCGCTGTCTAAACGTGATGTCATTTAATCCTGCAAAGTCACTTCAAGAGAAAATGAACAAGGTTCATTAGGTACGTTTCATGATATCTTTAAAAAATAACTTTTACGGTAGTTTGAAAAAAAAAAAGACATTTTACACTTTTGACGACTGACAAAAATGGTTAAAAAAAAAGTAACAGGCCACAAACAGTTCGTTCATTTTCAAAACAGAAATACCTTATGCCACCTTAGCCTTCTAGTTTCAAATCTAAAATCTTTTCGAAAAAAAACAACAAACGTTTCTGGACATAATCCCACATGTACATTTAAAAAAAAAACCCCAACTGAAAATAGAATTAGATTTAAATAATTACATTCTTACAAATTTGGCAAAAAAAAAATATGTTGAAATTGTTTCAAGTTGTTTATTATACTATACAGAATTATATTTTATCAGCCAATCGGAAGGCACACATTTTTATTTTCTGTTTTATTGCATGTATGTGGGACCTAGAGCTTATTCATCGTTTATTCTGCAATTTATCAAAAAACATGAACAAATAATAAAATACACAATGATTTTTGTTTCACGTTGTTTTCTATCAGTCTTAAAATTGTTCAAAAAAATCACGGCCAACATATATGATTTAAAAAACACAAACATGTCTCTGTAATTTGTAATTTTAAACCCGTTTTTTTATTACCTCATTAAGCCGCCGATTCCGTAGTTATGCATTTGTTGGTTGGCCTTTTCACGACCAATTCCAATAGGAAAATCTTCACTTTATAAAAGTTTCGCCACATTAGTTTAGTTCCTAGAAGTAAGATCGAAGTAATACTCAGAATCATAACCGCAGCTAAAATGACCGAAGTCTTATTATTTGAATCGGTCGACCTGCATTCGATCAGATACATGCGGTTCAGATGACCGTAAACGTAGGTCTGAACACGACGTTCCATTTTCGTAGCTTTACAGATGATATCTGCATGATCCGTCACTCGATGCGGATTATACGCAAGCCACCGTTGAAACGCAACGTTGCGACAGTCGCAAACCCACGGATTCTTACCGAGACTGAGTATGGTCTCGTTGAAACTAGAGTTCACATTCTCGATGAACCAGTCAGGTAGATATTCCATTTGGTTATTGTCCAAATGGATGATCCGTAGGTTCTTGGGCATCACCACTGGAAAATCCATGTTGGTCAACGAGTTGTCATTGATGTATAGTTCTGTAAGATTCGACCACATTGCATTGCCGAGATGCTTCAATGTAGTGATGTTGTTTCCTTCCAGATGAAGCACTGTCGTATTCTGCGGTGCTTTGAATGGAAACGACGACATGGACTTTTGACGACAGTCCATCGTGACTGATTTGTCAACTGCCTTCTGAATGCAACTACAACCATCGCAGCGTTCGTAAACTGGACAGAAGAGATCATCGAGCGTAACGGACATGACTGGTTTGTCTACGAGTTCGTGTGGCGTTGTACAAACCAGCATTTGTGCGTCTTCGAAACGTAGAAAACTCTGGTTGCGATCCGGACTCAACAGATGAGTGACAAACGATTGAAGATTACAGTCGCATGCGATCGGATTATCACTGAGAAGTATGGTGGTTATTGTCGGCGGTATTACAGTGACCGTTACGATCTCAGTTCCGTTTTCCATCGTGTCCGAAGTGACTGCTTGCTGATCGTCTTCGACGTTGTCTTCTAAGATGTCGACTGTGTTTACGAGGTTATGCCGCAGGTCGACCAAAGTATCCGAGCTCTGTGTCGTGTAACCCACTTTGACGTGCACGTATTTGATTTCGTTGTAGCTTACGTTGAAATCGGTGAGGCGTCCACTCTGTGTCCATCCGAGTGAAATGCTTCCGATCATATTGTTTGACAGATTGAACGTTTCGAGGCTTAGCGGCACGGTAAAAGGCGGAATGTGTTTGACGAATGTTATGAAGTTGTAGCTCAGATCTAGAAACCGTAAGTGTTGCATCGACTCAAAAGTATGTGGATCGATAACCTCTAATAGGTTATGGCTTAAATCAAGAGACAGCAGTTCGATCTGTGTTGCAAACGTTCCACTCTCGATTGTTTTCAGCATGTTGTGAGATAGATTTAACTCTCGAAGCTCGATCAGTGTATCAAAGATGCCAGGAGACAGCGAATCGAGATTGTTTTCGGCAAGGTTCATTAATGTTAGTCGTGTTGTGTTTGTGAATAGGCTCTGAGGTAGAGTGACCAGCGAGTTGGACCTCAAGTGGAGTTTAGACAGAGCCGGTGTGTTTTGAAAGAGCAGCTCGGGCATGGTGCTTATGTTGTTTTCGGATAGATGCAACTCTTCGAGGCTAGTTAGGCTCCTTAAAAGATCTGCTTGAATGTCTTTGAAATGAATATTTTTGTTTATTCGTAGCACTTTCAAGTGGATATTGTCTTTAAGAAATTGGGCGGAAATTCTTTCCAGATTGTTTTCCGAAAGATCTAGAAACTGGAGATGTGTTTGGTTGTAAAGAAGTTGTGGTGGAAGAACATGCAATCTGTTGTTGTTCAATTGTAATAGCTTCAAAGCCTTAAGAGGCTTGAAGACACCCGCCGCCACGGACTCGATGTGATTGTGGTCCAGTTTTAGAATCTGTAGAACGGATAAGTTCTCGAAGTCTTCGTCGGATAGAAATCGGAGCATGTTTTCGGCGATCGTGAGACCCGTGAGTCCAGGCATAGCTTTCAGTAACGACCGAGGCACTTTGGTAAGTTGGTTCTTGTCCAGCGAGAGTCTCTCCAAAGACTGAGGACCGATATCTTCCGGTTCGATGTCAACGAAGCCATTGTCATCCAGGTCGAGAGTTTCTAGTCCAGTGAGATTAGCAAAAAGTGAAGGTAAGAAGATTGCCTCTTGATTATTACCGTTAAAATTGATTATGTGTGGGTGAAGGCCTTGTAGGATCTCGGGAAAAGTGATGTTGACCGGAAGAGGACAACGAATGAACTGAATGTGGATGATGTTTGAGAAATTGAACAATCTAAACATTGCTGGACGGTACGTAATCGGTTCCAAGCATTCTACGTTCAGTTCTCCTTGAACGATATGATGAGTGACCGTGTACTGGACACCGTGGTGTTCGGGTGGACACGCGATTTTGACCGTTTCGCGTCCATTATAGAAGCACGAGCACTCTAGAATAGGGCAGTGGAAAGCACAACTTTGTCTAATGATCACAAGAAGGATCAACACGATGGAAACTGTGACGTTAAGCCACTTGTTGCTTCTGCTGATTAAGCGAGGAGTTCTTATACTTCTCGACTCTCTCGAGCCGACTTTGATGGCAATCATTGTTCTTCGAAACAATTCAAAGTTCTGTTAGAAAATATAAGACAGAAAAAAGTTTAAGATGTTTGCATAACACGGGGATGATGATGATAACTGTGATCGAGGCTTGCGCAGATCTTGCCGTCAAAGATTGTCGAACGGTGGTGATTGAAATTGCTTCCGTCACGTAAAACACAGCGTCCCATTACAACGTTTCAGAAGTTTCCTCTCGGTTTTTTTTTTGGAGTTTAATTTGACCTGAAACGAAATATAATAAAATTGATTCGTTTTAGATTTTTATGTATTAAATTTATAATCGGTCTCATTTTGAAAGATACTCTCGATCTCTTTTGTTTTCAGTCAGTTATTCACTTATAATACGTACACGCTGCTGTGATTGTTATTGTCTATTAGATTGCGGAAAACCCAGAAAATTGAAGCAAGTTTTTTTTTGTCTTTGGTTTTGAATTCCATTCATTATTCGAAGCTCATACACTTTCTCTTCATGCAAATTTACAGTGAGAGGTGAGAACTAACTACTTCATTGTAGTTGTCATTTTGTTTTATAGAAGAAGAAATGTAGCAAAACGGTTTTTAAATAGAATGATAGTTAGAATTTCCTTTCAGATATGTAATTTTTGAGGTTAGTGATCTCTTCCAGAAAGAGAGAGAGAGAGAGCGACAAGGGGGAGGAGAGGAAAATGGAAATTTTGATGATAGGATCACAGTTACCTACCCCTTAATTTATTTTTTATTCGAAAGTGTGTACTTAATTTATTAGAATAACAAAAACAACAAACACAATGGTCAGATTTGCATAATAATTTCATTATTAACTTTAACTTTCCGATTATGTAAAAGATCGAAAGTGGTCATATAATCATCACATTGTGGCCTCAATAATAATTTCTCCATTATGCCAAGCCACACATTAACAACAACAAACAAAAAACACGTGCTTCTTTGTCTTCTTCTCATTGCGTTCTCAATTCCTGTGTAAATCAATTTTTGTAATTAAATACAATCATGTGAGTGGATTTGCATATTGACTAGTGAATTTGTAGAATGACTAATTTTTCATTTTGGCCAATGGTTATAAACTATACGTGTTTATCGTCTGGTTGCAAGAAGTGTGACACAGCTCAAAAATCAGTGATTTCGAGATATCAGCAAAAATGAGCTCTAAAATACCACTAAAGCAGGGTGGGAAAAAAATTAATCATTTTTAAATTTGGGTTTAAATTTTAATTTAAAATCGTGATTTTAATTATGATATAGAAAAAGCAGTACTTTACACAACACAAGCAATATTAAACAAATATTTAAAGTTGCCCTTTAATTGTTTATTAACTTTATAATTGCAAATTATTTAAAATTTTCCGACAAAAACATAGTCATTTTGAAATTTAGTTTTAGTTTTAGTTTTAATTATTTAAGTAATGAATATCTTATTTTCTAGCTGATAACATACTAATAAATATTAATCAAATCTCAATTTTCTTGAATTTTTTTTTTAAAAATAAAAAAAAATTTGGTTTTTTAATTTGTATGAAATTTATTGATTGAAATCAATCCATCCTTTTTAAAAGTAAGCCTCTTATCTGGAAGGAGTTTCTCACATCTGAACTACTTATACTCGCCACTAGAGAGCAGTAAACAGATAGACATTAGAGGCTTATGAAACTCAAGAGACCATTTTCTAAATTGCAAAAGAAAACATTCATTTCCATTGCAAAATAATGTACAAAAATTGTGTACAAAAACAGTTATCAAATTGATTTCCTGCAAAATTTACTTTTTTTGAGTTGTGTCACAGTGGTTGCCTTCATGGGTGCCAGCAGTAGATTTTGCAACATTGTGTATAATATCTTAATTAAGAGACTGTTGTTTTTAGTTTTAAGAGTATTAAGTAGTAGCAAGAATGGTCATTAATTAATATAAATATTAAAAATTGTGTATTACTTCGAAATCCAAAGGTGGCACACTTACACCATGCTGCCCGTGCCCATGGTTGCCTTTGAGGATTCACTACAACGAAGATATTCAGAAGGCGTTTAGAAAAGGCCGAGCAGTTTGCTTGTAATCGTCTGGAGTCACTCTTGTAGTAAGGCGAGTGAAACGAGTAAAATGATTACTAATTTACAAGAGGCAGCAGACAATTGTTAGGAGTCTTGATTGAAATTAAACACTTAGCTCAAATACATCACATGTCCTAATTTAGTTATATAAATGTCTGGAAGTGTATTTTGTAAGTGCTGATGCTGTTAGAAGCTTAAAATGCTCCTGTTAATGCGGCGAACACATGCGTTTTTTTTTTCTCAAATACATCCAGTGAATACCGGTTATTTAGAACAATACACGTGCACAGATGGGTGCATTTGAGAACACATACATTGCATCGGCGATTTCCAAAGTGTGTGCCGCGATATTTTCGATTCTATATTGAATGTGTTAAATTTTGACTTTATTGGTAATTTTAACAAAATATGCACTAAAATCAGTGGTTTCCAAAGGGTGTACTGTGGCTCACTATTTATTTTGTCGCGTTTTTTCCAGGCAGAAAATACTGTGCCGTAGAGGCAAAAAAAAAGTTTGTGAACCACTAACCAAGATAATAAGAGCATTATATGGACTGTCAGTAGGCATGCCAAATTTCCTTTTTTGTGGAGGACAGTCCTCCATTTGGGAAAAATGTCCTCTGGCCAGGACCGTCCTCCACATTTTCTCCACACAATACACTTTATAAAAACTTAAATACGTTTGTGGAGGACGGTCCTGGCCGGAGAACATTTCTTCCGAATGGTGGTCTTCCACTGGTGGCAAGCCTAGCTGTAACGTATTCTAAGAAAAGTAGGACTTACAGAATACACGAATCTATGATGCATCTTAACCAAGTGTTAAATTCCAATCACTGCGAAGCAATTTTCTGGTGCCGTTAGTAATCATTTTAGATTTTTAGATTTTTAGACTTTCTCGACGTTTCAAATGCCTAGTGAATAATTTCTTAGTGCGTTCTCAAATGCACCTTTATTATACATATGCCTTCTATATATGTATGTGTAATTTGTGACCTAATTGTGCAGATGAACACTTTTGTTAATATATTTGAGCAATAATATAATTAAACGAAGAATAAGAAAATTAATTGACTATCACTAATGAAAACGATTTTACTTTTTTGTTTAATTACGATAATTGCTTCAATTTAATTTTCTTTACAGAGATATCGAGAAAAAAAAATAGGGAAAGGATAAAAATGTTTCTGGAATGGAGATGAAACGAACAATGGGTATCTTTTTTTTTTTTTTTCGAGCTCGCCTTTCACCCTTGTAAATAGGTAAATCCAAGAATTATTTTTTCTAAAAAAATGTTGTGTTTGTTTTTATTTATTTCAAAAAGGTGTTTCGAAACAATCGAAATTGTTGAAGTGTTTTTTTTTTTACATTAACATATGATTAGTGGTAGGAGCAATGCCCATTTTAAATTTATATCATATTAGTTATGACAGAATTGTTTTTGTAATTGAAGAGTGCAATACATTTTGTTTTGTTTTCTTGCAAGTTTAGTAACCCTTCAAGTTAATTCATTCGTTCATTTATGATGAAGAAGTCACTAACAAATCTGTATATATCAGTGTGGCGAGCGAATACATCTCGTGTCGCTTCGTGTCTTTGTCGTTGAAATGGTTACTTGCGTTTTAAATGATTGAATAACGAATGAAAACAATAATGATTAATTATTTGATTAATTACACTTGGTGGTAGTTAAATCTTGTCGAGCATAACTAATCAACTAATACAGTAGAAGGCAGAACATAATTACATAATGCGTTTTATTGTTTTAATTGAAAAGCTTTTAAGAAGTGTTTTACTTGTGAAAATGGTGTTTTTTTTCTTCAAATAATTGATAGTCATATTTGGAGTAACAGCTGCCAGCTAGATTGTGCAAATAATCTAATAGAAAAAAGTGCTAATCTTGACGGGGTTTTTTTTTTCTTCTTTAGAATTGTAATTGCTATAATGTGCACCTGAGTTCCGGTTTTGAGAACGTATAAAAGCATGAGAGGGTTTTTAAAATGTGATACTTGCAAGCATTTGCTTCTTGTTTAGCTTTTTGACTTCACTATATGTACTTTGATTTTTAGTCAGTTTATAACTTGTTTGTGTATTTATTATACTTGAGTGTCAACTGTTGGAGTAAGTGAAAAACTGAGCTAGTGGAGAAAGTTCTATATTGAATAAACAAGAGCAAGTTCTAAACTGTATAAAAACTACAGAAATAAATTCGAAACTGGATAAAAACTACAGAAATGAGTTATAAATGGAATGACATGTACAGAAACGAGTTCTAAACTGAATGAGAACTATGGAAACAAGTTCTAAACTGAATAACATCTACGGAAACAAAGATATAACTTGAATAACAACTTTTGAAATAAATTCCCACACTGGCAAACTAAATAACGACGAACAAAACAAGTTCGAAACTGAGGGAAAATACTATAAGAAATACACGATCAAGAGCTTGATTTTATTCCTATTTAACCCTTGAACGCATGTTAATTTTTTTAGCATCAACAAGAAACTTGAATGTGTTCTAGAAAGATACTAGAAGAGTAGCTCAATAACTTAAGGTTATTTCCATATGGATCTTTAGAAATATACTTTTTATGTCTGTTCGAAAATGACTCAATTTTAAGCACACGATATTTTTTTTAAAAATATTTGTCTATAAAATGAATATTTTGAAATCAATATGAAAACACTACCATTCTAGTTTCTAACTCAACTTTCAATTTTTACTTAGTGTTGCTCATCTGAAATGCAGAATAATAACATAAGAGTTCTAAAATCAGCTGTTCATAAAACATCTTAATAAGTTTTTTTTTTTGGATATTATATTCAGTTTTTAATCAGAAGTTTTTTACCCACTTTTTTCAAATAAGTTTTAGTTTTTTTTTTTAAGTATTCACACGCTGTAATTAACTTTCGTACGTGTAAGTAAAAAAAATACGTATAATTTGCTTTGAAACAATAGAAAAGTGGTGTTTGTGTCCACACCACCAAAAAAATAAACAGTTAACATTTCGTGCTGAGCGTGACATTACACATTAATCTGTGGGTCATGATGTCTGTGGCCAAAACTTTGTTTTCACATAACCCAAATACTTAATTTGCTTTAAGTAACAGTTTCTTGAAGTTATAATTAGTTTATTTTTCAAAGGAGAGAAGACTGTTGTTTTATGATAATAAAAAAATATATTAGTATTTGAATTTATTACAGTAAACTACATACTAGAATTTTTTTTTTGATAAATCAAAACGATTTTGGTCTACTTTCAATTTGAAGTACGTATAAAAATGAACTTAAAAAATGAATTCTAGATTTTGGGACCTATATATGGTTGGGCTAGTTTTTGAGAAATATACTATGCATAAACGAACTACAAGAAAGGGGGGGGGGGTACTATATAATGTATATTTTTTTATATATACTTCTAAAAAATGTACCACCCAGTGTATATTTTTATTTGCTGTCCTATCTTCCAAACAAACGAATGGTTGTAACAAACAAAGGATATTACCCTTTGCACTCTACTATTTTTTATGTCTAACATGGGGAAAAAATATTTGGGTTTATGTGCATATGCAATTACATGCTGACATGATAATTTCATTGTCACTGTTTGACCCCATATGGACTTGTTTAGTGTATCTGGAATGCGTTTTTTTGTTGTTGTTGTTGTAGAGAAATGTTGATTAACACAAAATGATATGAAACCTTTTGAACTGAGATGACCAACCACTTATAGAACATGAGCCACTTTTGTTTTTATTTCGAAGGTGTAATGGATATATTTAGTGGCGTAGCAAAGGGGGGGGGGGGTGGCGGTCTGCCCGGGTGGCACTTTTTTTGTGGCGGCACCAACGAAATGAAAAGTTTTTTTTTCTGCCCGGATAATAGAAGGGTCTCTCTAAAAAGAAGAAACCGCAGAGCAGCAGAAAGATAAAATTATGAAATTTTTGTCGCAGAATGTATTCTGCAATCCAGCATTATTTTTTTAAGCCTGGAAAACGTAGACAATTGAGTAAAAATGAAAATTCAACTTTGATAAATAATTTCTGTCGGGTACTGTTTTATATTTAATATAAAATTATATAAACCATTTCAATCACTAGATATCAATAATATCGGTTGGCCCCTCCCAGAGAAATTCCTTTCAGTATGGCACCCCATTGTGCACAGATGTCCAGACTTGGGTGGCCCAAATTCTTAGTGAATTTGAGGAACCCAGAAGAACCATGAGAAATTGGGAAAAGAGTCTCAAAAATGCCTTTTCTTAAAAGGTAATATTCTCAGCCCAGGGCAATGAGTGGCCCAGTTTGCCACTCATTGAGCCCTTAGGTGACAGTCGCCCCTCCCTTGAGATCGAACGAAAGTGCTGTACCACTTACGTTTGACACTGTTGAGTTTGAGAGTTCAGTTTGACACAGTTCAGATATAGAGTTCGATCTAGAGAGTTTCTGATCAGTAGAGAATTCAAAGAGTAATTCTGAATTTAGAACCAATTATCATCACCAATTATCACCAATTGTATATGCACAACTATGTAAAACTAATAGAAATGTTATAAGAAAGTAAAGAGAACTTTTCTACCGCAAAGTGTTGTGTGTGTGAGTCATATTCCCTGCAGAGGGAATAACGAAAAAAGGAACTTTAGCCAACAGTTCTCGTCACCAGCAGAGTCCCTCTGCTTGGCACCTTCAAACCAGCTAAAGAGGACCACAGGACCATTGGAGTGGTTATGCGACTGTACAAAAGATTCCCAGGACAGGGCTGAGAGTGTTCCGGAGACCCTCAGAAGCAAGGAAGGCCACCGCCGGCCCTGGCCTAAAGAGACAAAGTCTTTTTGTGGGCTTTTTAAGGATTTAACTGTTCGTCGAAGGACTGTAGTGCTCTGTAAAAGTGACCGGGACAATACAAGATCCCTCCCAAATGGGAGGTGCTAAAGGGCCAGCCTCGTCACAATTGTGTTGTTTTTTGTGAGGGAGGGGCAGGAAATTCAAGGACCGCCAAGGGCGGCACAAACTCTAGCTACTGTACATATTTATGTTGAACATCAAATTGGGACGTTTGGCTCTACATATATCTTGAAATGTTTTGACAAATCATTCAAGTGTGTCTTTCTCATTTAAGTTTGAAGTCGTTTTCATCACCAAATAATATGTTAACTTTTTCAATCGAAATACAGGGGTTCTAAACAAAGGTTTCTATTTGCTCAGTGTTGGATTTCTGTTCCGGTGGATGTTTCATAGAAGTGTCACATAGGCGCTGCCGCGCCGAAGGCATACCTCCAAGTTTCGCTTGGAACGTGACAATATAAGCCTTGTACATGTATATCGATCTAAAATGCGATGGATACCGCGGGGAAAACGTCCTACAACCTTAAGTCTATTGGTACATAAACCACTTTTGAGAGGCCGAATTCGACTGAAAAATGTAGTAGGTGGCTTCGTTGGGCTGTGGTTGACAGTGTATTGTCATGAAAGGATACTAAACTTTTGCAGACGAGCCACACGCTAACTTCATTTTGCAGTCGAACTCGATGACTTAAATGCTGTGATGCAATTAAAAATTTAATTTCCATTAGGAATCAACTTAAGCCTCGTTTAGACAGAAAAGTATTTGGTAATTCCTTGTTTGATTAAACAGTTATTGGCGAAAAGCACAGAGTTGTATTGGCTTATAATGAAATGAAAAGTTTGAAAAGTACAGAGAAACGAAATGTTCTCATAAGTCTACTAAAAAGTGTTCATGAATTTCCAAACAAACATTTTGTTCGAATTTTTTTGGGCAGACTTCCGGTAAAGAGGATATATTTTTTTTTTGTAGGAGGAGTCATGTAAAAAATAAATGTCTTGTTTACACAATGACAACTGTGTTGATATTACTTTATTGTCTGTGTGTGTGTGACTGTGTATACATTTATGTGATCCAATTAGAGTTCATTTGGATTTGTAATTTTGTACACATCAGTGTCAATATAATATGATCGAGTAATAATGCATGACACAAAACACACAGAGAAAGAAAGCGCAACACATTGAACTGCTAAGACTGCTACATTGGAGCAAGACTGAACAGTCCCATTCGGCGGCATTCACCTATTTTCATCCGCAAAAAATTAAATTCTAAAATAAAAAGGGAAATTTGTTGGGTACAAGGAAGTGTATTTTTTGCAAATGATATTTTTTTTCTCTCTCTTGATGTAAATAAGATTAAAACAAGTTTTTATCTAACAGGATGCAACTTGTGGCGGCAAAAAAAAATTCGCTGTTGATTTTGTGATGAAAAACGATAACATCAGTGGTTTTCTACAAACAATGTCTGAATTACTTTCTCCTTGTACGTTTTTTATGTACAAACACTAGTTATTATAACACACTATTATTAAATGTTTTAAGCTACGAGTACACACGGATAAGAAAATAGTATTATTTTCCTTTTTCTATCTTTTTATGTTTTCTAACTTACATGTAAAGTAGCCATTGAGAAATATGCTAAATGAGAAAGAACAATGGAATTGTAGTTGGAATTCTGTTTATGTTTGGTTTGAAAGTTTAAAACACCCACGAAATCTGGTTATTTTGCTTTTCAGGAGCAATATTAAGAGAAACTTGAATGTATTTTAGAAACTAGATGGGTAAGCTCAGCCACTTCAGGGTATTTTCATGTGGATATGTTTGTAACACCCAGTAACTCATGATCCCGCCAAAACCATAGCGGGGGGGGGGGGGGGGGGGGGGGGGGGGTAAGCGACTCATACCTGTCTCTCCCTCTTTCTACACTTAAAACCCAAGTGGCGGATCAATACCTTATAGGACCATGGTCACTTGGACCTGGTTACACCTCGTAGGTGTACACAGGTTCAAGGTATAAAAGGACCAGGCTCCTCTTTGTTCTTGGTCCATTCTTTTGCTCTACATTTGTACTAAGGCGATTATCATATTCGTGTCACATCATGAGCACCTTTGATTAATAACTATTCATTCTTGTAATGTTACTGTTTCTATACAAGAGTGAATAAAAGTGTTTGCAATATGAAACTACAAGTTATGAAACTAATCCTTCTCTAGACAAGCCAGAGACACCGTAGGGCAAAAAAGCATATGGATCCCTAGGGAGCAGCAGATCTTCCAACCAAGAGGAAGATGAACTACAATGGCGACCAGAAGTGGATGGTAACCATCCTTCTGAGAAGATTACACCCCTACACTCAGAAGGACGACTATTATCCATCAGTACCATCACCATCCGACTACTTCTGTAGCTCGAATCTTCTCCATGTGGTTACCACGCGATTGAGGGAAGAAACGAGTTACAGAAAAGAGAGCGTAATGAATTGTTCAAATTGGACAACAGGTCGTCAACGCTCACATGTTTTAAAGTAAAGTTTTTATGTCCGTTTCAAAGTAACCCAACTTTAAGCAGACGATTCAAGTTGAGATAAAAATCGAAAAAAAAAAGTTGTCTAATAACTTCCAAAAACTAAAAATTTGTTCATTTTCAAACTTGTGTCAACTTCTTATTTTAATAGCATGACAAAAATGGGATTCAATTACTCTTCTAGTTTCTAAAAGAAAAGTTTTTCCTGATTATTGTTTTTAAAATGCAGAATTCTGATAATGTTTTGATTTGTAAGTTTAACCTTAGACTATTACTTAACTTACGTAAAGTAATAGTCTAAGGTTTAACATTGTTTTTCTGAAGCGGAATTTGAGGTTAAACCGAATTTGATATCTCCATGAAGATACAGGAAGGGATTGTATTTTTTTTAATTATATACAAAATGTTAAAACAGTGCTTCGAATTGGTAAAATCACTACAAACAATGGCAATTATATTAGGCATGAAAATTTAGCCATGCATATAGTCTTCACTAATAAAAATCACTAACACATGTAATAATTTGGCAGTGAATAATTACTATATCATATATGCTTTATTTTATACTGCACGATTTATTTATTTTTTCTATAATTAAAAACTGTCAAGCAAATAATTTCACGAAGTTATTAAAACGATTACAGTAGATCATAAGATTTATAACCATCACGTTTTGAAACAACTGACACATTGAGAATTAGAAATTACAGTTGAAGGATGAAGAAATATGAACACGGGTTTTTTTTTTGAAAAATAGGCAAAAAAAACTAAACGTCTATGAAGAAGAGAGTACAATTCATCATAGGTTTTTTTTTTTAGAGAGGTACCATATTTTTTCACAGTGCCACTTTAGATGTAAATAGATTGCGAACAAGGAAATAACTGGGGATGCGCATTTGAGAACACCTCAAGGTTTGTTGCATTGATTGAAGCATTGTAGGGAACAGCTGTCAGCTTCAAACCAACAGTAGTAGCAGCACTTACAGAATGCATGTAGCCATTTATTGATAAATCAATTACAGTTGAAAATCTTGTTAACACGAAATGAAAGGGAACAAACTATTTATTTGTGTTAAACGAATTTCGTGTTAAAAACATTTAAAAATGTATTTTATAATGTAGACCACATGAATATCGTTTGTGCAAGCAATACTTACTGTAGGTATGCAGGTATGTAAGCATGATGCAGAAACGGAGCCAATTTGGTTTTAAAAAAAAGGCCCTCTGATTAAGACTTTTTTATTATTTTTGAAAGAAATTTTTACAATTAAAAATTAAAATAAATTATAAAGCGAAAAGCAAATTTGGAAAGCATTGCCTTTACTTTATTTCGTCTTATCAGAAGGATTTTTGGTAGATTTGTTGCCAAAAGTATTTTTCGTGTTAACCAATATTTTCGAGTTATCAATTTTATCTTAAACAAATTTAAATAGATGGGAAAACCTTTCCTAAGTGACCAGATTGAACCATGGCTTTCGTGTTAAACAGCTTCCACTGTAGGTTTTGCTCCGAGTAATCATCTGCTTTTTTCTAACATTCAATTTACTACAAGAGTGAATTGAGTAGATTCGAAACAAACTGAGTGACATTTTCAGAAATTTCTCTACAAAATATATTTAAAAAGTGTTGTTGTTGATAGAATAAAACTAGCCTCCAGCAATAGTTTTATCATTTCAATAAAGGTAGTCATTCTCAATATCACTCAATGTCTCTTTGACACTTTGAATGCAAATTTTGAAAACAATTTATCAGGTAAAAAGTTACACTATGTGTCACTGTGTTGGAGAAATATCGTACTTTATGACTTCTGAGGGATGATGATGAGCTTTACACTCTTTTCTTTAATAATACATTTGTGACCTATAAGAAAACACGTCCATATATTATATTCGTTTTGTTAGTTGGTCGGAAGAAGTCTGAAGAATTGGTTTTCAATTGTTTTTGAAAGCAATTATTCACATGTATCTTTTGAATGTATGAAAGGATTTTTTGTACTCGCAGTTGATTGACTCGAGCTATTCTGACATTTAAATTTTTGCATTGTAAATTATTCCCTTTTTTTTTGCACAAATACTGTAGAACAAAAAAGCAATGTAATAGCTATCGTTTTATTAGTAATGCTTCTCATGTATTGTTTTGTGTTTTCAATCCGGAAAGTCTTTAGTGATAGTTTTAGCAATGTTAGTAGTTGGCCTAGATCTTCTTCCGTTTTTAGAACTACTAAAAAGCTCACTATGGATTCATTTGAAAACACATTAATTTGTGTATGAAAGTTTGAAAGTTTTTGCTTCAAATAAAATTTCAAAATCATAAAAAACAATTAAAAAGCAGTTTGTTATTCCTTTCCAATGGTTTTGTGGTATTGCATCTCAAAATTAACACTGGCAGGGCCGCCACGTGCGGCTGTGCAGGTTGCGCACTGCACAACCTCGCATGAGGTGTTAAGTTGAAAAAATTTCTGCCCTACAAATAAATGCTCTAAAAGCTCTAAAAGCTTGGAAAAACACAAGGATTCAAGAATTTTTAAAATTGGAAAAAATTGGTCAAAAGCCAAGACTATAGTCAGGGCCGTTTTTAGGATATATGGCGCCTAGTGCGGATATTTTTGTGGCGCCCCCTCTTCCCTCCCCCCCCTAAAAAAATTGAAATACACTAAAGCAATTAGAAAATACTGTATCATCACTGCAAAGTCATAGAAAATATACAATAACTATAAAAACACATCTGAAATTTAATTTCCATCATCAGGCTAAAAGAAAGCAAGCAACCATCTCGTAGTGTTGTAAATTTAAAAAACGTTCGTTTTTTTTTTTAAACGGTGAAGAAAAAATTAAAAAAAACATTTAAAAAAACGGCAGGAAAAGAAAAATGCAAGAATAAAGAAAATTGATCAGTTTTAAGCACTTGTCCCCAAGATTACTGAATAATTCAGTTAGAAATGTAAATTATTGTGTCATATTGTATTTTAAAAAAAAAGCTGGGGGTGGGAGGAGGAAATGCAAATAAAAGCCTTTCTTTAGGTATGTTGATGGTGAATAATAATTCCTGATTGTTTCAGTTCTACAATAGGGTAAAATACAAAGTTTAAAGTTAAGATTAGCAGTGAAATGCAAATTAATGAATTAAGAATATAAATTATGTCAGATTCGTGAATTAAGTCATTTTAATTACCTTCACTATATGATAGTAAATCTGAAAAACATTTTTTTAAATAAAAACTTAAAAAAATCGTAATATTAAAAAACACGTTCATTTTCAACACTAGTAACTAGTAAGGTTGGGAAATGGAAAATAAGAAAAATTAAAAAAAAAACATTAAGAAAAAAAAACACGTTTTTTTTTTTTTGCAACACTAGTATCTTGACCTACTCTTGTGTGTAAGCTGATTTTTACTTTTTATCCCCATCAGGTATTGAGTTTATAACATTTAAAAAAGTTTCAAAAAATTCCAAAAAAAAAAGAATTTTTTTTTTCATTTTTTGGCGCCCCTTCAGAGACGGCGCCCCGTGCGGCTGCACGCCTCGCACGCCCCTAAAAACGGCCCTGACTATAGTCGTTGGCTTTTTTCAGAAAACGGATAATATTAGCTATCTGATATTAGCTGATTATGGGCATATTGGGATTTTTGTTGTTTGACTTTTTTTTTTTCATTTTGACAAAGCATTTTGCATACATTGATTGGACTGTGGCCCACTGCCCTGGCGCCCAGGGCAGAGAACCCGGAGCGCCCCTCTAGATCCGGCCCTGGGTCCTTTTACCACAGGCCTTCATGTCTTTAATACAGAGTAGTATATCTCGAAGTTGATGGTAGATTTCTGTAGATCGGTCAAACTGGACTTTTTAAACAACGATGGGTGTCCGTGGTCCATAATAAAGATTGCCGTCAAGGTATTTGGATCCCTGTATCTAAATCATCTTGTAGTAAAATTTCTTGAACTTTAATTTTTTATAAGAAAAAAATACCAAAGACTGTCATTTTGTAGTCCTTTTGTCAAACAACTCTGCTCAAGCTCTAGGAAGTTCAATTGAAAAGCTTAAATGAAATAATAGCAATTTTACTTAATATAACATTGTGTGTAGAAAATAATAAGTACAATTTGTATTGACGTCATTTTAACATTAATGACAAGCTTTGTGTACACAAATTGGAATGCTTTTCAATAACATGACAATGAGTTACATTTTTGCAAAATTTGGCTGCTGATGATGGGAAATTCTGAAAAGCTGTCTCGTAGAGCCTACAAGGTTAGTTAGGCAATTAGTTTTACATTAGTGTAGAAATGCTTGGTTATCAGTCATTATTTGTCGGGCTGTTGATCTTCACAATATTAAAGTAACAATGTGTAACCTCCAACTTGAGTCTGTATATTATAGACTGTTGACCAAATTTCTATTGTGGTTATACTTCCTTAAGTTATTAGGTGCTGACCTCAAAATTGTTTATGTTTAAACTTTAGAAAATATTCATGTCATTATAATACGAGAGAGAGAGAGAATTAAGAATTTCTCTTTTGAGTGTGGTATATTTTGGCCTTCATGGTAAATGTATCTTACCTGGTACCCACAACCGCCATAGCATACATATCGTTAAAGATGCAAGGTTTTTTTTCTTCAAACAATTGTACAGTTGGCTACATGATTTTATTTTGGGCAGTTCACATTTGATGGACATTGACAAATTATTGTATTCATGTGTTGTTGGAAGCCATTGACTTTCGCGTCAAAACGTTTCTAGATAACTAGTGTTTTGAAAAAAAAAAATAGCTCAGAAAAACAAAGGCGTTTTGTAAACTAGAAGAGTAACTGAAGGGACAGACGAATTGTAGCTCACTAGGTGACCTACACTTTCAGATAGGTATTTGTAGAACTGTGGGTCACTCAGTGACCTACACTTTTTACATTCTGGGGGCTACGCCTTTGAAACCCCTGCAACAAGCTTAATTTAACCCAACCCCACCTACTCTTCTTATCTATGTTTTTGGATGTGGGTTGTCTGTTTGTCCGCTATGCATTCGCAACCCCTTTCACCTATAAGAGCCAAATTTGGCAGGAATACTTCCTATGACCCAACAAGGGAATTAGGGTACCTGGGCGCCCAGGCAACACCCTGCACGTGCAAGACAGGGGGATTAAGACATGTCCTCATAGCTGTATATATTCAGCTAAACTAGAGTATATACCCTATATTTTGTGACGGGGTGATATTTTACTCACCTTTTCTCAAATTGGAATCGTCCAATCATCAATACACCTCTTGTACTCGCTGAGATGGATAACTATATCCATCTCCCTCTCTGTTTCCTTTCTCTCTTCTGCGTCCGCGTGAGTGTGATCTATGACGTCACTTCCGCGGGATTGGAATATTCTGGAGCCTCGTGTTTGGAAACGTCCCCGTAGAATGGGGGCGTGGTCAAACACGAGGGTATAAAAGGCGCGATGTTCAAATCTCGCGGTTCTTTCTTTGCTTATATGACGCTCATGCAGATGCTCTATAAGCCGTCTGCTCTCTGTCCGAGAGGACCGCTTATTTTCTACCGCCAATTGTAAATATAATCGTTCACCATCCTCTGTACCCTTCCTTCTGAGGAGACACAAACCATTATATGTTTGTTTGCAGAATAAATATTTCATTTATTCTGCATTTAGTTTCCTTATTCTTCCATCATTTTAACAACGATCGGCCATTTTATTGGGTTGCCTTCCGTGCTCTCTTGTGGCGATAATCTGAGCCACTGAATTGAAACCCCGTACTGTCACATTTGGTGGAAGTGCGGGGTAACCCATAATTTAGCCGCGTTTTTTGAATAATTTGGAAGAAAAGTGTAATTTTTCATGTATGTATACAACAACAACACACGCCCCCAGACGGTGATTCTGTGGGGGAGAGGGTTATTTTTAACCCACGGACTACAAGAAATCCTCTGATTTCTTTACGACAACCTCAAGAGATGGATCGACATCATCATCCTGAACTGGATACCGGATTTGACACACCTTCCACGGAGGATAATGTGAGTAATCAATTTATTGAAAGTCAATCTATGACACCACAAAATCTTCAGTTGGGAGGTTCCTCTTCTTTCGGAATTACCGAAAAAATGAGGATGCCTACTGAATTGATATACACAACCAGCTGTTCAACATTAACAACTGAACATATCCGACCAAGTTGTGAGTCACTCAGTCTGCATACTTCTTTCGGAATCTCGAATGAAGGAGCAGCTGGGGGATTTTTACGACAGGATACACCCACACAAACACCTGTTGAGTCGGCGGAGATGGGGGGGATCGATGTCCCTCTTGCGGCATCCGCATTGATGGTGACATCAGATTCTTCGTCACCAAGACAGGCTAGACAGAGTGTCTCCTGCCCTCCTTTAACCGTGCAGACTCAGATTACATCTCACGCACACGAAATAGGGTGGGAAAATTCAAATTCTCATTCATTGCCGATACAAACAACACAATCTTTTGGGCGGCAAAATTTGAATTTTTATTCTTTACCATCACAACTAACGTCTAATTTTAGGCGGGGAACTCCTATACAACCAATACAAAATTTTTGGCGGGAAAATCTCAATTCTCATCAACTTCCTACACAACCAATACAAAATTTTTGGCGGGAAAATCTCAACTCTCACCAAACTCCTATACAAAAAATGCAAAATTTCTACCGCCAATTGTAAATATAATCGTTCACCATCCTCTGTACCCTTCCTTCTGAGGAGACACAAACCATTATATGTTTGTTTGCAGAATAAATATTTCATTTATTCTGCATTTAGTTTCCTTATTCTTCCATCATTTTAACAACGATCGGCCATTTTATTGGGTTGCCTTCCGTGCTCTCTTGTGGCAATAATCTGAGCCCCTGAATCGAAACCCCGTACTGTCACAATTTACTATATCTAAATAAGGAGATAGACATTTACTATATAGACACTTGCCATAAGGTAATTTGCCCTAAAGGAACATTTGTCCTAAAGACATTTGCACTAAAAACACTTGCCTTAAAGGAACATTTTCCCTAAAACCATTTGCCCTAAAAGGACATTTGCCATAAAAGAATTCTCCCTAAAGCCTAAAGGGACATTTGTGCTAAAAACCATTTGCCCTAAAGCCATTTGCCTTAAAGGGATATTTGCCCTAAAATAATTTGCCCTAAATGGCCAAATTGTAAGTTTTTGACCATTTATCTGACGATACGTTTTTCACTTTTGGTCAAACTTGTAATGGAAATCTAACTTAAGTAAAACATTCGAAATTGCCATTAACATTTTTTGTACATGTTACTGAATGATATAAACAGGCAAATTCTTATGTGTTTCATTTATTCTCCTAGTTTCTAAAACATTTTCAATTTTTCTTCTTACTGTTCCTTCTAAAATGCTTAATAATATAATCTTTTTCATTTGCACATTTTGCAATGTTTTATTTTATATATTTCATTATTTGCTGTATTGTCGTTTGAATAAAATAATTGTCTTTCTCTTTGTTTAGATTAAAATGCAGTAAGAAGTTTTAAGTGTTTTTGAGAAACACCCTGAATTTAGAACAGGAATGCATGATAATAGGAAGCATACTACAGGTATTTTACTTAAATAAATTATAACTTTAGTAAACCTCTTTATTCCGGATTATACCAGAATCAGAAGTTGTTGCTTAGATTTTTTTATGTTTAAGACATCAACTGTTTCTTTTTTTTTAAAAAAAAAAATATGATCACTTGTGATCTGAGAAACCGGAATTTCAGGTGTAACCTAGAGGTTCATAAATGAAACCAAGATGAAGTAACTCACTTCTCTCTCACCTGGAAGAACTTGTTTCACACTGTGCATGGGGGACAAAATCAAGAGTTGAGTTCTCAGCTCTATAGTAATAACTAAAATTCGGATTTTTATGTAATATCAACCAAATGTTTCTCAATATGTGGCCAAAGGGCCAATCGTGAAGAAACAATTGTTTTTACTATACAAGCTTGTTTCTAAATTCTAACAAATTTTGGATTTTTTTAAAAAAAAATTGCTTTTGGAAAAGAAAGCGTTATTAAAGTGTCGATTTCAATGTGCCAGTATGTTACAGCAGGTGAAATGTTTTAATTTAAATATGACATTGTATGTTGTGGCAACAAATAAACTAATGTATTATTATTATTGAGTAGCTCACGTACTCTTTTATAGTTGCTCATAAATATTTCTGACCTTCCTTTGTCGGTTTGTGACACTTTAGGACATACATGTATGTTCAATTATTAATTGCCTTTAATATCGTTCTTTAATGTTAGCTAATGGTAAAATAGCAAAAGCGTTTTTTTCTCTCCCCAACTTTTATTTTTTTTTATTTCGGTTACCATTGAATTTGTGTCACAAATCTTTGACGATGTGCTTGGAAAATTGAGTTACTGGTTTCTTCCATAACATGTCTAGGGCTTTAGGCAACAAAATAGGAGGCGGAAAATGAAAATATTTTAACTTTTTTGTTGTAGGTTTACCTGATCAGATAATGATTTACATAATGAATGCAAACTTTTTTTAGAAGCAATTTTTTTAATAAACGTTTATTAGGTAAGAGTATTTTCAGGGTCATATTTTTTTATAAAATAAACTCCTTGTAGCGATTTAAATTTAGAAAGTCATCTTCAATAAATAGTATATTTGCATCGCCATTTGATGAAACTTGTGACGTCATATCGAGAGATTAACGGAAAATTTGCGATTTTGTTATTTTGTCTGATCAAAACGGGTAATAACAAATGTTTTCAACAATTTAGACAAAAAGTATTCTAGCATTCCTTTGTGCACCCCTTTGTGACAAGACAAAAATGTCACAATCTTAAATATGTTGTCAATCCCGCTGACGTCTAAAGGTTCTTCTTAAGGGCGACGCAAGTAGAACATTAAATGACAAGCTCTCAAAAGAGGAATTGTCAGACATGTTTATTTTCAAAGATATGAATTGTGAAAATAACTTCGGTACATTATTTACGGCTTCTAGTTTGCATCATTAAGTTTTTTTAAAAAAAAAAAAAAGATTATTACAGTTTATATGTTGCTTCTGAACAAAAGAAACCTAAAGATTACTATTTAATTAATGCGTTATTGCAACATTAGTGATGTGCATAAAGTATATCTATGATAAAACAGTGGTTTATCTAACCGGAAAATAAATGGGTTTATTTACATTTTTGCTGTTAATTAGCTTTGATTGGCCAAGTCTATTTATACTTCGATTTCTACTAAAAATGCTGTCTAATGACCCTTGGCACATGGATGAATTTTGAAACACTTTTGAACTGCGAAATGAAGTCTGGTTGTCGCCAAAACAGAAACACCATACGGTTTTCCATAGAAAAATACAATGCAAACACAGCCAAACACCTTCAACTACATTTCACAGTCGAAAAGTCGCTATGACATATTCAAGAAGGGCAAGGCGCAGGGTGCATGGT
Source organism: Brachycybe producta (assembly GCA_036925085.1). Taxonomy (NCBI): domain Eukaryota; kingdom Metazoa; phylum Arthropoda; class Diplopoda; order Playtdesmida; family Andrognathidae; genus Brachycybe; species Brachycybe producta. The sequence goes on from JAUPFP010000064.1 coordinate 415,830, forward strand.
TTGCCAATGACTTCCATGAGGTTTACACTCTCAGAAAACATGTATTTTCTTTTGACATACATTGAAATAAAAGATGTACACTTGTACAGCATAGGCTGCAATAACTTAGAATTTATATGGCGTGCTTCGCACGAACCACCTTTGAAAACTGTCGCTTGCGTTAGGAAATAATATGTTGTACGAACTTGAAATAGATCTAAGCACCAACAAGATTCATAGTGACGAAGAAATGTATGTTTGTTTAGTACGAGAATATAGTTTAATTGTGGCTTTTTTACAGGTTAGGTTTATTTACACATCTCAAATAGTTTCTTTTTTTTTCTTCTCTTAGATGCAAGTGTATACCATAATGTCATTCTGCACAATGTGTCAAAAGTCCATTTTAAACTTCGTTGGACAGTGATGTTCCTGAACGGAAAGTTAGCAACATCTATTGGAAAACATAAATACAAAAAGGTATTTACCTGAAACAACATATTCAAGTCTTCTTCTTCCAAGCCTATAAGGTAGGTTTACCATATATTTATGATAATGTATCTTTCTTATGTGTTGTTTGTTAAGAATGAAGTGAAGATGTCAGCAGCGTTATTGGTGTTTGAAGAAGAATAGCATTTATTGCTCTCTGGTTACCAACGTGACTAGCTAGCTGACAAGCGACTCAGAATACAGGTCAATACAACAATGTACATACAGTGAAAACAAATAATGTGGTTTAAGCTATATATACCAGTACTAGAAAAGCGAAAACATAGGGCATACAAGTAAAACAACATGTGATTGAATAGGTATAGTTCTTAACTACGCAAATAAGTAGCATTATTATGCTGGTGATTTCTCACAATCTGCACGGGAATCCTTGATTACAGAAGTCACAATTTCCGTAACCAACGGTTTAGGCGGGTTGAATCTGGTGCGAAAGTTCTCAAAAAAAAAAGTCTGGGAATGTTGCCTTTAGCACCCACCGTAAGACCAATGATTTCTATATCCTCTAGTCCATAGTACTCCATAAAATGGGGAATTGTGTCTTTGTTAGTGTTCAACCTTTTCGGTGTGCTGATCTACATCATGTTCCGTTCGAACAGTTGGGTCAATGTAATGTGCTGTACATACTGTATTTACAAATTATACACTCTTGTTTCCTTGGTATGCTTAGACACATAAATTTAAAAGCATTTATCTTGGTCTAAGTAGCCATTGTCCATAAGCCTACAGTAAATTTTCTACATGTATTTGTGATGACAGCTTATTGTTTTATATGGATCTTATGTCTGATGTTCTCAACTAACGAAAATCATTTATTAACATTTTTGTCATTTATTGACAAACAGACAACACATGCTAAACACATACCAAGGTTAACGATATCAACGATATTATAATAATAAAAAAACAAATGTTTGAAGCCAGTTTCAACTCATTTTTGATGAGAATGGGTTCAGAAAACAAATAAATTATTCTACATGTATCAGTTACAAATGTTGATAAATGGAATTTTTGGTTGTTTTTGTTTCTGCCTATCATATCAAATGACTTTTGTGTGTGTGTGTTTTTTTATATTCAAGAAGTATTATTGTATCCTGCATGGCCTCACTGATCAAACTATGCAATACATGTACATTTAAATAATGTTTGAACCTGGTTTGAATTTATAATGTTTTCGAAGATGAATTTCATTTTCTTCTTTGCTATATCTTCTTTTCAAATCTTGTTTTGAATATATTTATTGTTTTTTCCTTTAACCACTTCAAGGTTTTCGATAAATATATACTAGTATATAGAAACATAGTAAAGATGTTCGTGCAAAAATAAAAAAAATAGTAATAATTTCATTTCATTTCTTATCTAGGGGTGCATTTGAGAACTCACTACAGTGTGTGGTTGCTCTATAACCGCGTTTCTCAAAAGGGGTTCCGTGAAGGGAAAGTAAAGCCTCGTTTTCACGGCAATAGTTCTTTCGTGAGAGTAGCTGTCATGAAAGTTGCGATAGTTCACTCTCACGATAGCAACTGTCTGCAATCTACATGTCTTTAAGTAACGTTTATGTTTAAAAAAAATGCAATGAAGCCATTTCAATTTCATTTTTCAAACTTTTAAACAAACATTATAAAAGTCTTCTCGTATTTCAAATTATTTATAACAAAAAAAGGATTGTTGCTTCTGCATGTAGGCCTAATGTAGGTGGACACAAGTTACATTTTTGTTCAGTTTCCTGTACAGCTCATATTCATTTTTAACGAGTCATATTATCATAGCTGTTTAGTTAGTTAGCACTTGGTTTATTTTGCAAATCATTTTCTTACCTTTTTTTTTTCTTTCTTTACTTCAAAATTCTGCTTTCACTAAAATTTCACACATTTAAAAAGGTTGTATAAAGAATTATGTTTTACCATCTAGTAGTTTTGTCACGAAATATGTTTTATATATATAGAAATTTAGTGTTACACTTAAAGGATTTAAAATAAAAAGGTGAAATTTACTAAATAATGGTTCAACTTCATAGAACGAAATAATGTTTGAAAAGGCATTTTATGATTTGTTTAACCTTGGGCGGAAGTTGGCCTAGCGATATAAATGTGTGTTCATTTTGTGGCAGTGTGTGCCTCACTCATGCACGATAGTTGGTTTTTTTTTTCTAACTTAAAATACAGCAAAAAAAAAGTAGTACAGTACATGTAATACATCACTAATGCATTGTACACACATACAAGTATGTGCTAGTGTCATTAAAAGTACAATAATTATTATATTATGTTAACAAAAAAAAATAGACTTCCTCGTTTCATTTTTCTAACTCTTTCATATGTGTTATACCAATTGTTAATATTTGAATGGGTATCAGAAATACAGTAAAGAGATTTATCCTTTCTCCAGGATGTTTGTTTTGAATACATGGCTGACCATCAGTAGGCCAACAGGTATTGATGCAATGCAAAATAATATCTCTTTCTCTGTGTTATCCCACCACCCCTTTCCTCCCTTCTTATAGTTTGTGGGGAGATTGTAGTGGTCATCAGCTATGGAGTTCGTTGACCACAATGGATAAAATGTTTTCATTGTGATTTTTTTGTTGGTGATTTGCCATCATATATAAAATATATCTACAGTCTACACAAATGTAAATGTTCTTATCTACTACGTGGTGTTTGTTAGCTGCAATGTTTTTAGCAATTCATTAAAATGCAACATTAAGAAAGAATTGAAAGTGTTTTTTTTAGAAACTGAAATTGAAAATGAATTTACTTAAGGCAGGCACGAATGCAAACTAAATGTATTACATTTTTCCTTTGGCTTTGACTTGAGGCAGTCAATCATGACTATTTTTTTTTATTATCAAAGTCAATTTTTAATAAATTCACACTTTAATTGAACTTAAATGAACTATTTTATTAGTTACTTTTCAACAAAATTTAAAATGAAAATAATTTTTTTGATAACAGCTAAGAACACTGAACTTGTGGATTAAGGATTTCTTGGTGGTGAATTGTAAATGTGGGCAAATGACAATTTCCCTTTTGTGAATTGGTGTCACAATTTTGAAAGTGGCTCAAGTGATTCAAGTGACAAAGTCAGAACAACATTTATTCAACATTCCATCGTCAAACTGAAGAACACTTTAAATTTCACAGAGAATGTGAATAAGGCCCATAGTCAAGAAGAAAACTTACTACATCAACTTGAACCCTCTGACCAGAGATCTACAATTTAAAAAAAAACCTTTCAAGGGTTTTTTATGGTAGAGCCTCTGTTCAGAGGGTTCAAATTGAAATTAAAATGCTAATTTTCTTGAATTTAGGCTTAAAACTTTGAAGATAGCCTCAAAAATTGTTCGATTTTTGAAACACACCCTTTGGTTGTTAATAACTGTCATGTTTATTTTCTTAAATTTAATTTTATAATTAAGAGTATACAGTGTAAATGTTACAATAAACATTACTGTAGATATAAAACATTACATGTTTTATGTTTAAATGATGCATTATATCAAGTTTTCAATCTGGTCTTCTTTCAAAGGAGGTACTAGTAACAATGGTCAGAAACCGATCTACAAACATCGATTCGAGAATTCTCTAGAATTTCATTGATTAATTGTATATGCAGGAAGAAATTGAAGGGAATTGCCGCACAATTACAGGCAGTTATTAAAAACCAAAGTGTATACATATTTTGGGATAATCTGTATATAATGAGTCTTAATTCAATTTGTTCTTCATGAATTGAAATTCGATAAGCTTAAAATTCACTTTCTGCTCTTATTTTATTATTAAACACCTTTAATTTGACTCGACACAAAAACAAAATACTAAAATACAAAGTTTGGAATTTGTATTGAGAAACAAGAAAGAGAGAGAGAGAAAAAAAAGCAAGTTTCAAATGTGCAGCTCAAATCTATTGAGTAACTTGAGTTGTTAGTAATTTTTGTGTTTTATTGACACCATTCATTATGTATGAAATGGCAATTCTTTTTCAATAATAATTGTCGGTATTATTGTCAGATAAATTGAAAACTTTTTGTTAAAAAAATGTAGCTTTATCAATAGATGCAATCTAGGACAACCCATACAACAAACAAACCACAACTTTAAACCAGAATTTTTTTAAGGCATTTTTATGAAAAGTTTTAAAATTCACATGTGTGAAATTACTTTCATTGAATTTTTCTTCCTCGATTGAATTTTTTTCTTCTTTCAGTTCGTTCAACACAATTTTAAATGAAATTTATATATTATGTTGGAGGGTTTTTCTGTCATATAGGCACAATTTATATGGGATTTATTTGTGGTTTTTTTTTTAAAAAACTTAAAATTATGGGTTCTACTTTTTCACCACCTCTATAATTTACAACAAATCTTTTACCTGTGGGCTACCTGGGTGGGCACTGACTAACTGACTGGGCAACGTGAGAAACGCCCATGGTGAAAATCGAAGGTGCAAAAATGTTTTATGATTTTTTGAAGCTTATAAAGTGATTCATGATACTGTGATTCATGCATAAAATGAAAAAACGTTTTGTAGGCCTGAATTTCTAGTAATTAATTTATTTGTTATTTGAAGGTCTAATTTCAATTAATTTCGATAATGAGAGAAGGTTTCAATTTTTTTTTATTTACAAAAAAAAAGCCTTTTTTAGTCCCTGACCTAATCTTTTTTTTTCCTGTTTAACCTGTTGTTATATGACAAAAATCGTTTGCTAACAATTTTCATTAGGTGTTTATAATTAAGTGGAAAACGGATTTCTTAATAAAATAGGTTTAATGTGTATACTGAACCTTGTACAATTAAAAATACAAAAGGACAGCTTTTATATAAAAATGGAGTAGATACACTTGAGAACGACATTTATTATTTTTTTTTTGCATGTTCCTATGAGGAACATTTTACGATTGCCACACTATAATTTGAATATTGTGACGTCAGAGGGGTTGATATAAAGCCAGGCTTGTCATATTTTGTCGGATAGAAAATTGGTAATAAAAGTTCTCAAGAAGTTTGGTTTGAAACGGAAGAGAACGTCTCTGCCTATCATTACATTTTTATTTGAGAAATATTCGATATATTGTTGCCTCACCGCAAGAGGAAGCTTGGGGCGTCAGATGCGTTTCCAAAAAAATTAGGCTTGTGTCATTTTGGCTAATAAAAAAGGGTACTAACAAAAGAATGCGACAACCCTTTTGTTTAAACCAAGCATGTCAAACTGAAAGGCTAACACGGGCCGAATAAACTAGGTTTAAGTTTATGTGGGCCGCAAAAAAAAACTTCAAATTTTTATAGAAACGTAGGTTTATTTCGAAAAGTCCAGTACGAAATTTTTATTAAAACTTTTGTTACCATACTGGTATATTAGCTGGGCCGCAAAGCTTTTCACTGTGGGCCGAGAGTTTGACATGCCTTGTTTAAACTGTTGAAAATATTTGTTATCTCTTTTTTAATCAGACAAAACGATACAGTTGTGTTTCTAAATGCACCTCTTGAAAGAGCACGCATATGAAAATACATGTACATACATATGCAATGTAATCACCAGTGTTACATTAATTACTCACACATTCAAAGTTTACTTGAATTATTTAAAAAAGGGACAAACACAAGCATTGTTTTTAAGTTTTCAAGACCCACCAACGCTTAACTTTTTTTTAGCGTTCTTTTTGTTTCTAATTTCACCTTCCATATTTATGTGTTCTTGTGATGATGATGATGTTCATATTTCTTCCTCGATTTTTTATTTTTCTTATTTGGGACATGAGAGTTCACCTTGGTTCTTAATGAAATTAGTTTTCTTAGATTCAACCATAAAGATAGGTGTTGTTGTTGTTTATGTCAAGATACCATGACCTCATATAACATGCATAAATATTATAGACAGGTATTACTGTAAAGGTACAAAGTAATTTCAGGGAATTAAGTGCTGCTGCATATTGAGAAATTGATTGCGATGCATTATACTGCCACATTGCTCTGAAATTCTGAAACAAGTCGTAAATGGAATGGAGTGGTGAGGGAGTTATTATTTATTAATGACAAATTATATCGAAAAAGGAGGGGGAAAGGGGGTCTTTGACTGTGTAGACCTAAGAGAAAACATGCCTTGACCTACCTGTGTTGGATATGTGCGTTTGTGCGTGTATTTTTCTGTTTTCTTATTGCTTGAGTTCTCTGTGGGAGGATGAGAAAGTGACGCACTGACAACATGACACTGTATGTACTCTAAAGGGTGGTCAATGTGCGTTTTGTGTCCATTTATTTTTTTGCTCACTGCTCTCTCTCTGTACTGAAATACTGTTTGTCAAAAAAAGAGTCTCGTTGTATGTATTTGTGAACGCACTAGAGACTTACAGTATTAGAACAATGATTCCCAAATGTTGTGTCGTTAGTTTTTCTAGGCGTGCTGCGAAATTTCAGATGTTAGATCTGTATTGAATATGTTAATATAATTTAGTATTTTCAAATAAATTTTAACTTTATAGTAAAAAGCAAAATTGTACAAAACCTTCCTATTACATGTACTGTACTAACTAAACCAGCGGTTTCCAAATGGTGTGCTGTGGCACATTAGTGTGCCATAAGTTTGAAAACGTATAAGTCAGTATTTTTAAAGTTAACAAGTTAACTCTAGTCACATGAACTAAACGTAACAAAAATTCCAATGTACCCTGGTGCAACTGATATTGTCAGAAAATATATATGAATTCCATAATCCAACCACAGTTTGAATATTAAAGACGAAAATTTTAAAGATAAGGAGTGACGTGGTGAGAGGAGGTACGTTTTTATTGCAGGTTATGACGTTAGCATTTTAATTTAATTCATTAAAGGCTATTTGACGAAATTTTGACATCACTAATTGGCAATCGCAGTAGTAAGTTGTAAGCCATATGGACTTGACCAGAACATTAAACTATGTTTTTTGTGCACGAAATTCCTTGGAAGTGGATTTCATTATTGAATAACACCAAGAAACAAATCACTTGAAACTTTTAGGTGGTTACGATGCATCATGGGTCATTACCCATCCTAATTTACTTTCAAAATGTCCGTTTGTGCTTCTAAATTGTCGGATTCCAAGAATGTTTCAATCAATGCAACAATTCTAGGCGTTTTCAAATGCACCCATGTCTTGTGTCCTATACATTTTTTTCACATTTGCTATAGCCTGATTTTTCATCAATAAACTTATTTCTTGTGCATTTAAGAGTCCTGTGTTTTATGCTGCAACTTCACTAGTTATTATTGTTGCAGGTGTATTAATTGTTTCTGAAAAAAATAATACTAGTTAGCTGTTTATGAAAGTTTTTAAAGATATTTAATCATTTGTTCCTTTCTTACCTTTTACTTGCTGTTTTTCTAATGTATAAAGACACCTTTTTTCTTGTCCCCTTGTCTAGGATATTTTAAGAATGGAGAACAAATTCTAAATGCATATTGACCTCAGATGCCCCTATTCTAAAAGACTAGTCTTTTAGAATTTTTCAAATTTAAGAGGCCCACCTTAACTTTCCCCTATTTTTTTTTTTTTACAAATTCTCTCATTTTATGTTGAAAATACGGAAAGGCGGGGGAAAAACTTGTGACGTCTGTCACTTGTCTGTTACTACACTTTATATTTGTTTGTGTTGTTGAATCGTACAGAAATAGTCTATGACGTGATCTTGTCCTTTCCCTTGAATTTTCTTATCAATCTTTAATAGTTGTGTTTTTGACGAAGAATCTCAATTCAGAATATATATAAAAAAAATAAAATAAATCGATATAGAGCAATTCCATAAATAAATTTTAGATGAAATATATATAAAAAAGGCTCCACTCGATGCCTCATGCACTTGTCAAATATTTTCACCTTGAACCCTTTACAAAGGGTGTTGTGACAAGAGCACGCATTTGTATTTTACTGAACTTGCCTCATACTTTATCCATACATTTATTTATTATACATGCTGTCTCACAAGTCCGTTTTCGTTGATACAATTTGCTATTAATATGGCTCGAAACAGTTGTCAGAGTTCTTAGTCTCTCTAACCAGTGTTTATGATTGAAAAATCCATAATTGTTAGTTGATCTAAACCCCAGACTAAACGGGATTGCATAAAAATTCGAACCATAGTAAAATAGTGAATTTATATCAGCGAAAACGGGCTTGTGAGGAGACAGCATGTATAATTAGTTACTGATAGTAACCAGACATCTAGCATCTAAGCAGCCTTTTTGATTAGAAAAAGCATAATTGTAGTTGCTCTAATGTTGATGTGATTACTGCACAATTGGCACTTGGGCCAGAAATTGAGAAACATTTGCTTGATATTTTGCATACTAATCGGAGCCGTAACTGTTACCATTTTATATTAGCATAGTCAACAAATATTACTAAATATATTGAATATATTTAAATTTGTAGCTGTTTCTTTACCCCTTCACATTGATCTCACATCCTATGGGTAGGGGGCTCATGGTAAAAACATGTTTGTATTTTAATAAACAAAGATTTGAATCAGGTACAGATAGAAATAAGACTGAGTATACAATAATTGTAGGTGAATTTAAAACATGGTACTGTAGGTGACTTGCTTGTAGCTTAGCTCTACAGTTGTCATCTGTGCATTATAAACCTGGGTTATTCAGAATTTGTGATGTGTCTAGTGTCCAGGACAGTGACTTTCTTGGTGGACACCAATTTTCGTTGATTAGTTATAAATTGTAATTGAATAGTTATAAAATATAATATCTGAAAGAACATGTCTCCTCATATTCCCTTTCCTCCAACTTGCCACAATTTGGTGGAAAGGGAATATGGGGAGACATAAAAGATAGGGAAAAACTGAAGAAGGAGGAAAAGCCAACTTTCATGCAATTGTGGTTGCACTAGCTTTTCTTATTCTAGAGGCAGTTTTTATAAATCATTCCAACAAAAAGCACTTCACACCTGTTGTACATTAGGCGCAAATTCAAGAAGGAAACTTGTTACTTGAATTTAAGTTGGGACAGGGTTGTAAAGTAAAACAAAAACCTTTAATATTGAGCATGTTTGAATGAGACTTTCCTACATTTGAGAACCCAGCTCAATATTTTCAAGTTGAAGTTCAAGTTAAAAGTTTTCATTTTGATAAAATATAAAAGCAAAATGAAGCTTACTCACAATTTTTTTACAAGAGATATTAATGAAACAAGAAATGCAATAATTGTAATATATTGGACTTACAAGTGATAATTTAAAGATGTTGCTGCAGTGATGATTTTTTTTTCAGTCATCAATCAGTCTATATAACTCATTACTTCATAATTATGTCCAAAGATGAAGTCCAGTAATCGTAAAAAAAGTATTACAGCAATTGTTACCAACCTTCACAGTAAGAAAAAAAATTATTGCATAGGTGATGGCTGTTTGAGTTGATTGCAGCAACCACCACTGTGAAAACTGTCACAACAATTTAGATCAAGGTATTTGATCAGAAAATCGTTTTTACTATTACACGCAAACATGATATAATAAAATTTGTGACAAGCACATAATAAGATTATTAATTTTTCCACATGAAATGATTTCCATTAAGTGTCAGGCGGAGATACAAACAAAATTTTCCTTGAAGTCTCTGTTTTTTTTTTCTGCTCACACATGCATGTATTTATATGTGTATGTGGTATGCGTTTGTGCAAAATCTAGCACCAAGGTATTTTTACAGGTAAGATAGATGATGATTTTTACGGGAAAAAAAAGTCGAGATTCACTCTCAGCATGTTTACTGTCTGTATGTTTAGACTATTGATGATGATCATGATGATGTTGTTATTGGTAGACCGCAATTTAGAGAGATTTTTTTCTCTCTTGACTATTCAATCATTGAAGTGGCTGTGTATACATCCTTCTACCAATGAAACCACAACGTTGTTGTTCTGATGATGGGTTAATAAAAGGTACTAGCCTCTATATCCTTTTTCTTTTCTAGTATTTTTCTGTCAAGCACATTACAAACAAATATTAACTAACTTTGTGAGAGGAAAGTTTCTTTCTACATGTATTTAAAATGAGGACATAGAAGTTTGTATTTTATTTTCCCCAAAAAAAAAATATCAAAGAGGGTTGGTTAGCCTATATTATTACTTAGTGAGAGAATTTCATTGGTTGTCTACCTGTAATGACGTCAAACTTTTTTTGTTCTCTCTCTATAAAGCGAGTAGAAACAATTGGGTCACATGTTCTTCTCTACAACACCTGCATTTATTGTATATGTACTCAGGTGATATATTCTTTTTTAAATTGATCTATATATAATAACACTGTATGAGAGATGGTTTTTGACACTCATCATCATTATCATTATGATGCTTGATATCAAGTAGCTAAAAACAATGCCATAATCATATTGCATTGGATTGGATTGGATTGGATTTATTAAATGATATACTTCAACTTATTCCCACAACACTGTTAAAAGTTGAAGTGTCGTTGGATAAGCTGTAAATAAATCCAGTGCAATATGATTATGGCATTGTTTTTTTTTTGGCTACGAAAACGTGCTAAAAGAACTATAATATAAACACGTATTATCACCAATATAATAATAACACAATAATAAAATGCCATTTTCAAAACTACTAATTAAAAGCTAGAAAATATGTACCGTCAATAACGTAGTAGGTAATTTACAAAATGAGTGTTACAATCAACAAATATGCATTACATTTTTATGGACCTTTTATGTTGATTTATTGATTCATGCAGGTATCCTGCATTTTATGTTGTTAAATTTCGTTTGTGCTGATTTACAAGACAATTGGTTATTTTTTTGCATTCTATTGGTTGAAAAATACTTTGTTTTTAGTTATAGTGTGCCTCACCATAAGACGAAGCTTGTGACGTCAGAGGGAGTTAACAAAATTAGGGGTTGTGTCATTTAGTTTAGTAGAAAAAAGGACAGTAAGTTGACAACAATTTTTTCAACAGTTTAAACCAAATGGTTCTTGAATTCTTTTGTTACTACCTCTTTTTAATGAGACACATCAGCACAAGCCTAAATTTCTATATCAACCCTTATGACGTCATGAGCTTCATCTTATGGTGAGGAAACTAAAGTTATCTACTTTTTTATTTTCTAATAAACATTGACTTTTCCAAGTTAGGTTAATCAAGGTTTTTTCAAGAATTTAAAAAATAGCGCCCACGCACAGCCCAAGAAGCTTTATAATGAGCTCAGCCAACCAGGCTCATGAGGCCCACACTCAGTCCACGAGGCCTGTGAGGCCCTTAAAAGCTTGTGTCATTAAATTGCCAGACCATGCCCATTCCATGGACTATGGAATGTCCATATGCTTTATGTAGTTCTCTGCCTCAAATCAAGAGAAAATATTTTGCATCTGACATTTTGCCAACGCTCAGGGTGACAATAACATACCAATTAAAATGCAAAATTGCAAACCCCCTTATTATTAGAAATTATATATTAAGTTGTATTACATTCTGCAAGAAAAAAGCAACTGAAATCTAAAGCATGACATTGCTTCAAAACATATAAAAAAATTGACAATTTATTTTTTGTTTTTACTAAAATGCCTTAAGGTTGGTTTTAAAATTATTTAAATGTGTCAGCTAAGTTTTATTGATGTCCAATTTTCACTGATTGGTCTTTTTTCTTGTCAAAAACAGAAATGTCAAGTTTGTTACAAAAAAAAAAGGTTGCAATTATAAAATGTTACCCACTCATAATATTAGTAATAAAAGGAGAGTTAATTTCAAATGTTAAAAAAAATTCAGAGCATTGCTCTTATTCACACAACTCAAGTTTAGTTTTGACAACAACAAGTTGCTTAGAATCAACAGCAGTTTATTTAGACGTAAGAAGAGTTGTTATTATTATTCTAATAAGCCTTTGAAGATAGTTAAATGAGTTGAAAACGAGTGTGAACTGGTTTTTTTTTTAATTTACTGTTATGCAAAGAAATAAAACAGGTCTAAAACTCGCCATCTGAATTGAAAACAATGAAGAAGAAAAAAACCATGTGACAAGAATGACCCCTAAAAAAGTAGTGAGTGAGTGGACATTTTATTGCTGTGGTCATCTCTTGAACCCTTTATATCCAATTACAATTCTGTACACACACAGTGAGAGAGATTACTTCTGCTACTGCTGTGGCAAGTAATTTGTGTACTTTTCAAGTGACACTGATTTTTTTCCTCACTAGGTTTTTTAATGAATGTTGTTTTGAAAAAGTTTTTTTCTTTTCAAAACTTCTCCCTCAGAATATCGTGAATTTTTTGTTTTACGGAGGAAAAAATCCATAATTGCTCAAATGCGGACCTCAGATTTATATCTGTATAATTTTTTTTTTCTCTGTATATAAATGTCAGAAACATCCGGTCAGTATGTATGCAACAATAGGTCATTTACACCTGTAGGGTATTTTGAAAACAAAAATAACTCTTTATGGTATACAAAATATGAGTAAAGTCAAATTCCAAATCCTAAACCCCTTTTTTTTTCAGACTAACTGTAAATGTACATCCTGTTGCCTCAAGTAAATGATGATATAAGCCAGCCACAATCATGTTATTTTCTAACCCTATATCTAAACCTGTACTGAAATTTAGTTGACTTCAGTAAAAAAAAATTTGGAAGAAAAAAAAGTGAGTTGGGCAACTTTCTTCAAAGTTGAGCCCACCCTTACTTAAGGGTGTGTTAACCTTTATCTGACAAAATTTGGTAGAAAAAACATACTTTAAGGGTTTTATTCTTAATTAAATTCTAAGTGTGTGATGGTGAAAGATTATGCTAAGCTCATGAACGTTTAATAGTATGTTTCAGGTAAAAGTTGTTAGTTTAGCATTAATTTTGATTATCGTTTCAGTTAGTAATTATTATTAAGAATACGACCCAAAATGTATATAAAACACTGCTACGTATATTGCATACATATTTAATAACGGATAACTCAAAGATAGTATGAAAATCATGAACTTTCATATTTATAATGGGGTTATCAGATGCTAAAAGAGGCACTTGTCCTAAAGACACATCCACTATAGCCATTTGTCCTAATGCCAATTGCCCTAAAAAGATGATTTCCCTAAATCCACTTGCCCTAAAGGGACGTTTGCCCTGAAACCATTTGTCCTAAAGGGCCTATGGTATATTTCATACCATGCACTAATGCAGCAACAATGCATGGTCGTTTTCTGTTACGGATGTGCATTTTCCAAATGTATTACCAACTGAAGCAGATGGTAGTTCGATGACCACATTCTGTACAAGTGCAATGGACAACGACGCTCGGAGAACAACCTTGTGTTACTTCTGCATTATTTCTTGGTATGAACCAGGCTTCCAACTTTCCCTTTTCTTTAATAATTATTATGCAATCTGAAGTCTGTGTTTCTTTAGTTCGTGATATATGAATCAAAATATACATTTACTTGCATTAGATTTTTAGTAAACACGTGTTTTTTTTTACAATGACGTTAATGTCTGGAAAGTTTTTTTAATCGTAATATTTTTTTAAAACGTGATGTGATTTTTAAACATCAAAAAAGAGGCTTTTTTCGTTAATTTGAACATTAAGGCCAGACCACACAGATGCAACAAGTGGAAATATTTTGACCTTCAACATGTTTTTGAAACAAATTCGCCACTAGTTGAAGCATGTTTATAGATTTTTTTGTTGCTAGTCTCGAAATGTATCCCTGTTGTAGCTTGTTTTCATGTTCAGTGGTAAACTGCAAAGGTAAAATTACAACAATTGATGGGAATAGTTTACATTGTATGTTGGAACTGTCCACAGAGCTTTCTCATTTATGGACGATTTCCACTAGTCTCTTCTTATTGACTGATTCATTTGGGTATTTTTGCCTTTCAGCAGATCGACAAGCGTTTGTTGTCCCTATGTGGACATGCCGGATTTGGGGCGATTCCTCACACAGGCCGCCGAGCCAAAGGGGTGTTTTTATGTGAAGTTTTTTTTTTAAAGTAAGGCTTGGCCTACTATTTCAGTGCGAGCATGTCATTTTGACAATGGCTCATCACAAAATGCACTTGTGGGTTTGGTTGTATGTTTTTGTTGTAAAAATTTTTTTAATTTCCATCATGGCTTTCTGTTTTTGTAGTAGGCCTAAAGTAAAGTTTCAGTTGGTCTATTGAGAAGTTCCATAAAAAACTGTACCAAAATGAATTATTGAGAAAATAGGCAATATTTAGGTGTGGTCGCCAAATTCTGGCCTCTCACAGGGCGTCATATCACCTATGTCTGCCCCTGATAATATAAATATATGTGGACCACTAGATTTTAGAGACATAGAGCAACTAGTTGCTTGACACTTTGTGACAGCAACATGTTTCACATGTGTGGACAAGGAGGTTCATCTTGTATGCTATATGCTTCATATTTATGGAAAGATTTGGTTACATAATTCGATTTAACATAAAAATTAATGTTTCCACTCGTTGCATCTTTGTGGACATAGCTTTACACAGACACCCACTTTTTCAATTACTCAATAATTGCATTTCATTTGAAAGATCTCCTTGAAATGGGCCCCTTTTAAATACTCAGTAAATTTCTTATTTTTACATATATAAATAACGTCTACATAACAAGAAAAACACGAAACTAGCCAAATGAAAGTAACTCATGCAACGATTTAAGTTGTTGAAAAACAGTTTTATGACTATCATTGACACTGACATTGATCTCTTTATATTATTAATTTAATTTTGGCTCATTAAAAATAGATATTTTTTCTTGTTTTTTTTTAACAATTATGTATGCAAATAGTTTAATGAAATGATAAATTTCCATGTTTTTGGCTGATAATATTTCTAAAAAAATAACCTTTTCTTGATTCAAAGTCAGTTTCAAAATCCTTTAATTAAAACTGACTTTCGTACAGGGTGTTCAGAAAATACTTTTATTTACTCGTGTTTCACATTTTATTTAATTATCTACTGTAACAAAGCAAATAAGGAAACATTGAGTATGTGTGTGTGTTTTCCTTGAGTAGAAAGTGTTTTTGTTTTTGGTGGCTCTGGCGTCTTTAAGTTGAAAATGAAAACTTTATAATTAAAATGTAGGCCTAAACTTAAAAAGGAAACTAAGGTGACCATTATAACATTCCATGTTAAAATATGAAATAATGGTCCGATTTGTTTTCGGTTTTTATTGTCCAGTTTGGCTTTTGATATGTTGTCCAGTTTTGTTATTATTGAGTGTAGTTAGGCGCGTATGATTTAGTTTAGCCCCTAAAGCCTAGTACAGACCGGGTGATAATAGCCGGGCACACGTATCCAGCGACTTGACACTGCGACTTTTATCTGGATACATGTGGCCAGTGATGGTGCGCGTCCAACTCGAATTCAGTATATGTTTTTCAGTTCTGAAATGGATTTGCTGATTGCTGGTGGTGTTAGTGTTATAGGTATTTCTGTTCACGTCTATAGGTACTGACTGAGTGATGTTTTGTTGAAGTTGAGTAGTTGTTTTTGTTTAGTTGTTTTTGTAGTTGAAGTAGAAAACTGAGAAACAAGCAAAACTATTTGATATCAAGCCACCGGATACTCCGGCGATGTTGCTTTGCATCCGCAAAAGCCTCTCCAGTTGTTGAGAAACATTGCCTGGCGACATTGTTTCTGCCTATTTTCGTCCGCTCTGTACTAGGCTTTATATTTTATCTTTCGATCCAACTTAGGCCCAAATATAGAGCAATTGGAACTGTGGTTCCAACAGAGAAAGACCCTGCTTATATAGGATCATGCAAGAAAAGGGGCAAAAAACGATGTCTGTATGTCCGTAAGTCCATATGTCCAGAACCCCGACTTTGTGGGTGAACAACTCAAGAACGGAATGAGATAAAGACACGCAGTATTTTTATTAGATTCAGTGGTTCAATCTAATGCTCCTGACAAACAATCAGAAAATGTTACCCATGGGTTATTTTTTTATGAATTTTTTAGAAACAAATTTTGAGTTTTTGGTCATAATTTTTTGTCGGTCGAACAACTCGAAAACGAGGCCGCCTACAACAAAATGTCATCAGACCTAAAATGATGTACACATTCTGACGATGAAACTGAAAGCGATTTGGTATCTAAAATTTTGATTTTTTAAAAACGTAATTTTTTTAAAAAAACATCGAGATTCTTCCGCTTTCTAGTTGTAGCAGCTGAAAAGGAGGGGTGTTTTTTTCTATGTTATGTTATTATTTTTGTATATTAAAATACATGTGAGGTATTTTCATTTTAAACCATATTATTACAAATGAATGATGCGTGTGCATCACATGTGACTATGTCATGTACGTGAGTACATGTGTTTATCTATATACACATGCACGCACTTGTGTACATGGGCTTACACATGCACACATGTGTGTACATGTGCGTACACATGCGCACAAGTGTGTACATGTGCGTACACATGCGCACAAGTGTGTACATGTGCATACACATGCGCACAAGTGTGTACGTGTGCGTACACATGCACACAAGTGTGTACGTGTGCGTACACATGCACACAAGTGTGTACGTGTGCGTACACATGCACACAAGTGTGTACGTGTGCGTACACATGCGCACAAGTGTGTACGTGTGCGTACACATGCGTACAAGTGTGTACATGTGCACATTTGCGTACACGTGTGCACGTGTGTAAATGTGCATACACATGTGTGTACTCATGCGCACACATGTAACAATGAAAAAAGTTGGTTATTTGATATATGAAAGCATATATTAACGCAAATTAGGTCTATAGAGATCCTTGAAGCCCCTTGTTCTATGTTGGAATCGTGCTTGGAAGGTTCAAGTGATAAGTTTTCTTCTTGAATTTTGACTTTAGTTTGTGTTTGGATTAACTCTTGTCCGTTAAATTTTTTGTAACATTAGGTATTGATTCCACACGTGTGAAAATGGTAGAAAAGAGAAATAAAAATAAAATCCAGAAGAAAATTTCAGCTACAATTTTGCGTTTTTGTATTCAAAGGCGCTTACACATTATAATACGAGGCTCATAGAAGACAGTACAAGGACGTTTTTAGTTAACAGAAAATGAGAGATAGAATTGGCTGGAGGACAAGTAATTAAGGGAAGGATTTCACATGCTGAAAAACCACCAGAAAATAGAAATACAAAATCTGTGTTATTTTTGGGCTCAAAGATGTACAGTATGGCGCTTCTGTGATATGAGACAAATTCCTATATCCGTTGGATTTTTCTGCATATGAGACCTCGGCCTTAATTCGTCAATTTATAATTAAATGAAAAGCAGCAGTCAGTCAGTGATTAATTGTCATTGTTCAGTTGATGAACTTACTAGGTCATGAAACTGCAAAATAAAATCTGCTTTAACACTCTGTATATAAACATGAACTAAAATTTCAAGGTACATAGAAATTCTAAAGAGGATTTTTTTTTTTAGATATTATGATTCGGAATTTTAAATCAAATGTATTTTTGAAAGGTTTTTTTTTTTATAATACAACAGCAACAATAATAACAACAAAAAGGAACATCCGTTGATTATTATGATGATGATAAGTTGATAACTAAAAAAAAACTTTTTTTTAAAAAAAATTTCTAGCTTTTAATTTATATCCGTTTCTGTTTTATTTAAAATACACATAAAAGATTTTTTTTGTGTGATTTGCAATGAAATGAGTCAAAACATTGTCATTTATAAGAATACATAAGTTAGCTTTTTAATATTCTGTATATTATAAACTTATAATAAAGTGAGCCTTGAATTTTTCTAACAAATAGCCTTCACGCTACTGAATTATTTTGTGATTATTATTGATATGATTTAATAGAAATTCTTTTCTCTTTATTTTGCTTGTCAATTTTATCTCGATTTTTTTTTCGGATTTTTGAAATACATGAAACAACTTTTGATGTGTCACTGTCATAATTTTATGAAAATTAAATTCAAACTTCCGGAAGAATTTTAAGGTAACGCCTATTATTTTCGTACAAATTTGTTTGCTTATTTGATATTATTGCCAATATTCCTCGTTTGATATACAAAGAATTGAGATTTTACTATATGACAATCGTATGTTGAATTTATATTTATTTTTAAGTGATCGCATCCTCGTTTTATTGTGCAAATTGCAACATTATTTAAAGACAAAGTCAAATGTTTAGAGAATCTAGAACTGCGGAGCCTCATTAACAGAAATAATCATAAAATTGTAACAATCATTCTATGACGTCACTGTTTATAAATGTTCGTTCTATGCACTGGTCAATAGTAGTCATAAAGATATGAAACACACATGTGACAGTGTTTCTTGTTTCTTAATATGCTTTTTACCATTTTTGCAAGATAATAAAATAGTTCTATGTTAGTGTCAAGTTATTCAAAGAAGAAATTTCCAAAAAAAAAAAACTTTAAAAAAAAAAAAGGTCCAGTTTAGTTTTAGAAAAGTTTCAACAAAGTTTGAAATAAGTTTCAAAAAGTTTCAATTTACTGGCAAGAAAGTTTAAATTTATACTTCCAAGAATATTAAAAAAGATTTCAATGTAGTTCGAATCCAAATGATTTAAATCAATGTGCTTTCTTATTGGCAAATAGCATGTAATGTCTTGTGACAATAAGTAAGGGATGGTTAACACATGCAGAAAATAAATTTAGCTAATTTCAATAATTCGATTCTAGATGTTTTATCTGGCTGAATATGTTAAAAAGGGAGAGGGAAAAATGGTGAAATTGTTTCATCCACTTGTTTCATTCCACTCGGAATTACATGGCACTATCACTCCTATCAGCCAATAGGAAGGTGTCCTTGGCTGTTCTTCTTATTTTTTCTAATGATTATGAAATTCTTATTCTGATTTATTATTTCTATTCGCATTTTCTATTCGTATTTTCTGTTTGTTTCTGCCTTAAAAAAGGTAGAATTTTTCAAAATGATCGGTTTTTTTTTTGAAATTTTTTTTAAGAAAAATAACTTGATGGTTGTAACCCTATGCAAATTATTTGCTATTATGTTATTAATGTCTTAACTCTTGATCATGGAAATGACCAATGGCCTTGCAAAACCAAAAAATAAAAGAGAGCAACTTGTGTGCGTGTGTTGGTCGTTTTGATAAGACTCACAAGGTTAAAAGTGTTTCTTTATTTTGTGAACCAAAATACCTGGCGTGTTATTTTTGCGAAAAAAAGAAGTCGATTCAATGAACTAATCGAATTATTTTTTATTTATTTACAGAGTTTTATGTCACGAAAAGGAGCATCAGATATCTGTTATTTTGCCAATGGTACAAAAAACCTTTTATTTTTCATCTCATTTTTCAAGAGTTGATGGACAATGGGCATGCAATTCTAGACGTTGCATTAATTATGCATTTTATTGTGTAAAATGTTCTAATCTATGTCATTTAAATGAATAATTGAACGTCTACTTTACTTGGTATGAAATGAAATCAACAATAAAACTAATTACAAGTTTAATTAGCTTTGTTGATGCTTCAACACTTTTTTAATAACGCAAGTTATACATAGGTGTGTTTATTTCGATAATTAATTATGCACACATTTAATAAACTTAAAGTTATTATAAGTTTATAGACGTGGGGAAACATGAATATTAGGGGGCCTTGTTCTGATCATTAGGTTCATGTAGATTAAGGTAAGATTGCTGTCTACTGCGCATGTGCATTTTGTCAAATGCCTAACCAAGTAATAATAGCCTAATGGTCTGAACCAGCCTTTAGTTCTTGGGCACACCATTAACTGGTGGTTTTTTTGCTGCACTTGTGGTCCGATGGTTGAACAAATGACCATTTTAGACCAGCAGAAAACGCCAGTATGGTTAGGTTTATTGTTGAACACATCATATTTTATTATTATTAATCCACCCTATAGACAAAGCAACATGACAGACATACACTGTATTGACATGGCTGCCTTCAGTCTGTATCTGCGGCTCCCGCCTCTATTATGCCTGGGACACACTATGCATCGAATGCCTTCTTACGCTGGACGAATGATAGTTTGACACACAGTGTGGCTTGAGACAGATGCCGAGCGTCCAACGTTCGACATTGGAATTCGTATTGGAAGGCTTTCTGGAAGGTGTCATTTTTTTGTCCTGCATCAAAGGGCCCTCCTCCAACATTGGAATGTGTTCACTCCACCATTCTGTGACTCGGTCACGAATCCATTGCTCTGCCCAGAGGTAATTCACTGTTTTGTTGGTCCCATGATTGGTGCCAATGTTGGACACGTACATAGTCTGACCGGTTCATCAATTGCGAACGTGCAAGTGTCCAACTTGGCGAATGCTGTAGGCAAATATTGGAGACAAGTAAGGGTACAATGTTGGACTTGATAGTGTGGGTTCCGAAATTTTTAGAAACGAGAAAGGTAGCTAAATCACTTAAAAGTATTTTCATGTTGATATATTTCAAGATAAAAGTTTTATAGACAAAATACAAAAATATTGTCTGCTTAAAATTGGGTCATTTTCAAACTGCCATAAAATGCTTCTATAAAAATACCAGTCTTATGTAATTCAGCTACTGTTCTATTTACAAAAAAAAAATTCAAGTTTTTTATCGTTCATAATCGGAATCTGAGGGACGGTTAAACTAAAAATAAGGATATTTTCATGTTGATATTTTGTATAAAAAAATATACTGTACATATAATCATGTCATTATGGGGTAAAATAGTTTCTAATCGCCTATGGAAATTAGCATGTATGCTATTTTCAGAATTCTTGTAAAATAGAAAGAATCAAAAATTGGTTATGCAAAAGTATCAGTGAATAGACAGTGTATTTGAGTCCCTGTTGCACTTTAAATTTATTTACAAAAATAACTGTGTTCAAAGAGAGAATATAAATGAAAACTGAACAAACATCATGTTAAATGGCTATACAGGGTATTGCATCATCCTTGCCTCAGTTATGTTGATTTTACATAGAAATGTGTATTAATGGCGCTGCTGGCGTTGTCTATACTTATTTTCTGAAACTTCCCTTTAGAAATTTGTTTGAAATTTACTCTTATTTCATATCAACATACACACATACATTTGGGACACTCTGTATAATAATTGTGTAGCAGTGGCGTAGCCAAGGAGGGGGGGGGTCCACGGGTCCGGACCCCCCTCCCCTAGAGACTATATACATGCCAAAAAAGCTGTGTTTATATATGATATTTTTTCTGTCTTTTTCTCGCAACATGTGCCTTCAGAACTCATTTTGTCCTAGCACCATAATAGATGCTCAACTAAGCGACTTTTCAGCTAGTCGCCAACTACAGCTCGCAGCGCCATGCCACCCAGACCACCATGTGGCACATTCCATCCTAGAAACAGCCCATACATGCACCACCACAACTCTGCCACTTATGAAAGACAACTTAAACGCTCACGCTTCACCATACAATTGAACACGTGTTGTTGTTTACAACAAAGTATGCTGGTAAATGAAGACACCTGAGTGGTGTCTGAATCTCATGCGAGCTCGTTCCTTTTGTCGGCACATAGAAAGAATTCCTCTTGACTTCTGAAAGTTCTACAAGCCAGTTTTGCATGTCGCAGCACGCATGTAATGTAATGTAATGTTTGATATATGAAAGCGTATATTAAAGCAATGGAGGTCTATAGGGTTCCTTGAATCCCTTGTTTTTATACAAGTTTTCCAACAATGTTTCTTTTTTAATATAAAATTTATAAAGCTTTATTGTCACCTTTTTTTAAAAAAAATGTGTTACATGAGTAAAATGGAGAGTTGGGTGACATTTATTTGTGTATGTTGTGTCACATACTGTTATGAACTTAATGATTGCTCTCCCCGGGATGAAATGGAATCAGATTTTTGTTTAAATTATTAAATCTGAAAAGGCAAAAAAAGTGCTTTTTTTTCTCACAAAGAATTCACTTTATAAGGTAGCACTTTATTATACCTTGGTTGCAAAACGTGGCTATTGGTTTAGAACTTCGATTTGTATAAGTTTTAACTTAAAGGTAATTTCACGATCTTTGACAATAATATGATTGAAGAAAATGTTTCAAATTTGATCATTTTTTACTTGAAATGAAAAATGAAACTTGATATTTTCAAACTGCCATAAAAATATTATTTTTTTAAAAGTCTTTTTATGAAAAAACACCTTTTCATGCGATTACCTCAAAAATTAAATCGAAGATCATTTGAAGGTCGCAGTTTATACGGTTAGCTTCATCTGGTCTTTCAACTTGGATTGAGTTGATTGAATCGACTTGGTATCCGATATGTTTACTATTTTATTTTGTAATATACAATATTTAGAGTTTTTTTTTAAAGTGGTTTCTTAAATGCTAAGTTATGGCCATATTCGAAAACAATGTTGCTTTAAACAAAGCTAAACTTAAATTTCAACATATTCACTATTAAAGTTATGTCTTGGATCATGTTTTAATAGTAATATTTTAGAAAATGGGATTCATTAATGTGAAGATTTCATTACATAATTTTCTTAATATATTGTAGAAGAAGATCGCTCATCACAGTTCGTGCAAATGGATTTCCGACTTGGCTCTCAGTGTTTCTTGGTTGTAATTGTTGGTTTTATCATAGTTTTACACGAAGTTGATGGAAACTCGACTGACAGGAACGGACGTTGTGAGTGTTTTAAGTGGCATTACATAATTGTCATATATGGTTGTTATTTTGTTTACTGATGAGCTGATATGTTTTGTTTTATTTTCAGTGTTTCCTTTGTTATCTGTGGTCGTTTTTGCGAACTCTGCTTGCCGAGATGCAAATATGACTTATGGAACTTGTTTGTCTTTAACGTCGTGTAGTTTGTTGGGTGGACTTGAAACCGGTACAACATGTGCTTCTGGTTATGGAGTGTGTTGCATTTGTAAGTAATTTTTAAGATGGCTCATGTGTTACAGTTTTTAGGAGCAGAAAGTTGAGAGTCAACTTTTTTTTTTCTGAATTGCAACAAAACAAAACAGAAAATTATGCCAAACGTATTTGTTTTAATGATAAAAGTTTAAAAAGTGGCACTAAATAAGCGCCAAATTGAATAAAAGCACAAAATTTGGACAGTTATTCAGTTTGGCAATTGTTCAGTTCGGCGCTTATTCAGGATGACGTCTGTACAATTTGTAGCAAGTTCAATTTGGCGCTTATAAAAAACACATTTTATTGTAACTAATTTCACAATAGTTATAACTTGATTTTATGGACATTCGCGGTAATTATACTACTGCAATAGACATTTGTCTGTGTTGTAATTGTTTTTTTGACATTCTTGTTAAAACCATAAACTAAAAAACTCATCTAATATCATCTTCTAATATCATAATTTGCTAAGGGCTGACTCTCTATCCGTCCCTCCCTCCCTCCTTTTGTGCAGAATGTTCTCGGAAACTACACACTCTAGAATCGTGAAAATTAACCAGTATACACATCTTTAGATGGGCGTCTTCGTAGAATTAGTAGAATTTTCAATTTTGTTCCATTTACCTTATTTTTGTGAAAAATCATCAAATTTAAAAAAAAAACCTGAACATATAAAGCTGGCAGCCAGGAAAGCGTGCATAATTGCATAATACTTTTGTTCAATGAATAAATTAACCCACGTGGGTTATGGTAAAGGTCACATTTGATCTCACAATTTACATTGGTAGCAAAATTGGCTGTCTTTGGCAGAGAAGTGAGAGGTGCGTGGTTGAAGTCCTGGCTTTGGTTTTTGTGCATTAATTATTTCAACACAAGGCAGGCTTATACATGGATCAAGAAAAGTATTTACTCAAAATGTATAACGTGAAATGTTCTCAATCTGAGATATTATACAGTGCATTTCATATATATATATATAGACGCACCCCAGAAATTGTTTGTAACTCGGCCTACACTTGATGGATTTGCCTGAAATTTTCAACATAAACGTTGTGCTAGGCAGAAATTATTTTCTTAAAAAGGTAAAAATTTAGAAAATTAAAAACTAGAAATACTGAAAACTGAACACAACAGTAACATTAAAATTAATAAAGGATACGACTGCCCTGATGTTTTGTAAATTAAAACATTGATTTCTACATACTTTAAACAATATTTATAAGCAAATTAACATAAATTCTGCCCCGAACCAGCTAAAATAGCACTTTATAGCTCTACTGCTGTGGTATAATCTAGGCAATCTGCTTAATTATTATGTACAATAATGATGTCCTAAAAGTTCTCTGTAGGATTTACGTCCGGGGACACGCCGGCCATTTGAGAGTGGTGATATTTTGGTTTCGTAACCATTCATTCCTTAGGTTAATGGAGTGAACAGGTGCATTTTCTTGCATGAATGCTAAGCTAACACTAGAGAATCGACTTTGGTAGGTTAGTAAACACTCTCATAACATTGTCTGATAATAAACATTATTTTTTGGTTGAAATGCAAGGGGCACTTCTTATATTGTTAGGCTCCCATCACCAAACTTTCTGAGGGAAAAGTTCAATCTTGATGATCTTGACGTTTTCTTCTTCTTCAAATTGGAAGAATGTGATGAAAAAACCACAATATTTTTCTAATCGAAATTTTGGCAGTGGGTCAGCCTAATAATATATGGGAAACATTTAGTGTCTTTGGAATGAGCAGCTTAGTTTTTGAAATGCATAGCTTAGGATTTATTTCAACCAAAACAAATATAATCAATTATCAGACAATATTGGGAGGATATGCACTGCCATAAAAACATCGATTCCATAGCATTGGCTTAGTATTCCAGCAAGAAAATGCAGCAGTCTGCTCCAATAACCTAACAAAGAAATGGTTACAAAACCAAAATATCACCACTTTCGAATGGCCGATGTGCTCCCTCAACTTAATTCATAGAAAACTTTTGGTACATCATCGTACGTGATGATTAAGCAGATTGCCATGATTATAATACATTAGCAGAGCTGAAAAGGGCCATTTTAGCTGCTTCGGGCAGAATTTCTGTAAATTTGCTTTAAAATATTGTTTAGAGTATGTAGAAAAAAATGTTTTCAGTTATAAAACACCAGGACAGTTGTATACTTTATTAATTTTAATGTTACTGTTGTGTTCAGCATGTTATTTTGTCACAATAACTAATAAAAGTAAAGTTTATTAGTGAGTCTATAATTATGAAAGTCATTTTCCAGTTTTTAATTTTTTTTTTAATTTTTACCTTTTTAAAATTTTTTTCTGCCTAGCAGAAAATTTAGAATATAAGATGCTCTCTTTATATTGAAAATTTCAGGCGAATCAATCAAGTATAACTTAAGTTATAATAAATTTCTGGGGTGTGTCTATATATATGAAACGCTATCACACCCGTCGAAGGCAGCTTTCTTTCTAGTTAACTATAACACAGCAAGTTTAACTGCCAAATTTAAAAATCTTGAGCTTTTTTGAATTTGAATAGTTACTATACAAGCAGCCCAGAGGAACTTTTGATTAGGCGTCCAAAATGGAAGAAGATTTTATTAAGTAGGAATAATGTTGAACATAGTATATGTTTTGCAGAGATTGAGGTATTTCTAGCCCTCGGGGGCCCCTCGCATCATGGGGCCCTCGGGGGCTCTTGCATCACCGGGGACCTTCGGGGGCCCCTCGCATCATGGGGCCCTCGGGGGCTCTTGCATCACCGGGGGCCTCGGGGTGCCCCTCGCATCACCGTGAGTTTTCGGGTCCATCACCGGGGGCTCCTCGCATCATCGGGGGCTCCTTGCATCACCGGGGGCCTCCGGGGGCCCCCTGGTCTGCAAACAGGCAATTAGAAATCGGGACATACAGAAGTTGCTCCGCCCTTTTTATGATGACCAGCAACTTCTAATGGTGTGTTGTGTTGTTCGACGTAGGAAAGGGCGGAGCATGTGACGTCAGACTACATAACCAACCAATTAGAAGTTGTCGGTCGTCATAAAAAGGGCGGAGCCAACTTTTGTATGTCCCGATTTCTAATTGCCTGTTTGCCGACCAGATGGGGCCGCAGTTTGATAAACACTGTGCTTCCCCTGTAAAATGTCATTGATCATGGTCACTTGTGTGTAAATTAGCAACGAATCTCATTAGCAATGAATGACACATCTATCTGGTATTAATCTATCTGCTCTGGTAACACTTTTGAGATTTGGCTGTGGCTAAAAATCTGTTTCTCAGAATTTTAACTTTACTACAACATCAATGATAAAATATTCATAATAAGTAATTAATTGCATAACTTTTCGAATTAAACTCATCAAATTGTAACGCTTCAGAGGCAGTTATACCTGTCTCATCGTAAATAGAAGCTTGTAACGTTATTGGGATTCACGCAAAATTTAGACGTTTGTCAACTCCTCTGACGTCACAGGGCTCATCTTAAGGTGAGGCAGGAATAGAAAAACAGAAATAAAATGGTTTATGTGAAATTTGATTTTTAGTTTTTCAGACTTGTGGCGCATCACTGACACAAAACAATTCATATTTTATCAATCCTGGATATCCGTCCACATATTCCATGGAGAGCAAATGTACTGTTCTTGTGGAGAAGCTCAGTTCGAATGTCGTTCAAATTCGACTCGATCTCGACGAGTTCGACATCTTCGGAGTAACAAACGGAGCTTGCGAGATCGATGCTTTCCAAGTGTTTGGACAGGATGGGAACTCGGTTGTGCCACCTATTTGCGGCAGGAATAATGGACAGCATGGTATTTAACTTTTAATATGTAAACATGAGGACATATCCATCATTTACATAATACAACATAGAACTCGTCTCTGAAAATCAAATTCAAAAACGCTCTTCATCTCTGATCTCATTTCTAAAATTTCAAATGTATAGTTTCACACGAAATCTAATTAATTGTTTGGAGCTATAGCGAGAGGTCTTGTGGTGGATTTCGCAGTGTCTAGCTTAAAAGTGATCAAGTGGCTGGTGATTTTCAGTGAGAATGAATGGAAAATAGGCTGTCTTTTGTTTTCCTGCTGTATTTGATGGATATACCCTTTTAATTTTGTTTCTGCTCTAAACATGATATTTCGTATGCTTAATTTATTGACTTTTCGAAAGAATTGAACTGCATTTTGTTTGAAAGTTCCGTTTGGATCTTTTGTTTTCTAGTTTATATTGATGTCGGAACTGTCGGAGGACCTTTCACTTTATCACTGACGACTTCTGGTGTTGGAGGTCGACGCTGGCTTATAAGAGTCACTCAAATCGAGCGAACAAACATTTTATTGGGTAATGGGCTGTTCTGTAATTAAAATTACTGAAAGTGATGCCTAGATGACAGAAATTAAAAGTTGGCCATAGCTCAAACAGCCTTAAATTCTCTCAATATCTTTTGTGGGTACAAAGACTCTTCACCTAAACAATTACGATAAATGTTTTTTTTTCCACCTAAATGACAGTGCGCCTAATTCTTTTCACGTAATGAACCGTTTCTATGTGTGTACACGCAAGGCCAACAAACGGCAGCCAACACATTCCGTCGAATGTTGGTCGCCAATGCTTGGCGTTCAGGTTGCCCATCCACATTCTCCGAACCGCTTGGTGCCACGTACACACTACGGATGGCCTTCCAACGAACACTCTTTGATGTGTACTGGCTGGTGCCGATCCTTAGCCAAGGCCAACGAATGCATTGGGTGTTGTTTGTCACTACGTACACACTAGACCAACGAAGGCCAACGGATTTGTGGGCTGAAGTTCGTTGGCCTAGTATGTAGCCTGCGCGCCCTAACGTGAACATCAACATTTTCTAGAAACTAGAATAATAGGTGAAAGTGTCAGTAGTATTTTCTTATCGATTTATTTTTTTAAAAAAACTTAATGGCAATTTGAAAATAAATAATGATCAACGTTAAGTTAAAAGTGAAAACCGACTATATTTTAGTTTGTAACAAACTTTCAATTATTATTTTTTTAAATAGGGGTTCCACTTTAATATTTTTCTGAATTGTGTTTTAGTTTGTTCCATAGCAAGTAAATTGGATGAATTAATTAAATTGGGTGCCTTTTTTCTGGGTCTAACAAAGGGCTTGTAATCTGATAACCCGTTCTGATAGTGACGTAGCTCATTTAAATAATTCATCTCGTTTTATGTATCATCTTAATGTTTTATAAGCAAGCATTGCAAAAAAAACGCAAATGAAAAACCGTGTTAGAAAAGAACTCGGGTTACTCTGCATTTTAGAAGAAATTGAAAGTGTTTCAAAAACTGCATTAATAATTAATTGAATCACTTAATAGTATTTCATGTTTGTCTTAAGGTGGCTGAATAGGTATTTATATTGTTTTTGTTCCTCAGGATGGTGCCACTGCGATGGCTATGCAGTATTATGTTCTGTAGGAGGTCTTTTCCCAACACTCGCGTTTTTGAGAAAAATTATACTTTTCAAGTGAACGTTTTTCAGAAGAAACATTGCAAAAAAATTCAAAGTGTTATAGAAACTAAAATACAGTAGGTGGGGATAATGCTAAACGTTTTTTTCATGATGATATCTTTAAAAATAAACTCTTTATGACAATTTGAAAAAGGCTAAAAGAGTTTTTTCATGAAATGTTAATGAAAAAACCTAAAAATATGTCATTTTCAAAATGAACTATACATTGTTTATTTTTTAAAATATTGCAATAGAGAACGTTTAACATAATTTTCTACCATTCTAGTTTTTAAAACAATTTGAATTTTATTGTGATGTTGTTTCTAAAAAAAAACGTTTGCTTGACGTTTTTGCGTCCGAATTTTTAAGAAAATCTATGGAGCTTAGCATTAGCCACTACAGTAGCTCCACCCGGGCGGGAAGGGGGGGGGGGGGCAAAAACAAAATAAATATCTGTTCAGCCACCTTAAGTTAATTTGAAAACACAGAATAACTAGAGTTCTAGTGGGTTTTTTTTGAAGTGGAATAATTATGGTTATGGTTTTTATTTTTCAGCACCGAGTGGTTGTTTGCAGTATCATACCGGTTCTGTCGGAACTCTTCGTTCCTTTAACTTTGATACGGAACCTCTAGTCGGGGCATCCAATTTTATCCGTAATCTTAATTATGCCATTTGCATCCGTCGAGAAAGTGGCTATTGTGCTATTCGGTACATGGCTAATGTTGGATCGTTTAGTTTATCGGAACGTCAAGAGATCACTATGGACACCTCCTGTCTAAGTGCTTATGGTTCTGTCTACATTCCTGTCGCTCGATATTGTGGTGGACAGGGAGCAATTACTCCCAGAATAATTGAAAGTAGGTATTCTATGCACTTAAGGTAGTTTTAAAGTGTAAATGCCTTTCGAACTTTGATTATATTGTCTTTCAGGTGTAAAATGAAGCTTAACTTGAAAGTGTGTTGGAAACTAGAAGGGTAACTTTAATCATTTAAGGGTATTTTCAAAATTAAATCTTTTCTTTCAGTTTGTAAATGACCCAACTTTAAGCAGACGATATTTTTTTAACATGAAAATACCCTTAAGTGATTGAGCTACCCTTCTAGTTTATAAAACACTTTCTCGTTTTTCTTAATGTTGCTCTTTTGAAAGACAGAGTAATCAGATTTCGAAAATTAGCTGTTCATAAACCACCTTAAAGATTTTAAATTACCTATTTTATATAAATAATTTGTAATTTTGTATTGTTCTTTTTCGCTTTAACCATATGTTAGGCACGGCAGCTGGTCAGTTTCGACTTATATTTGTTACTTTGGATGGTGTTCCTGGAGGAACATTTCGTGGATTTAACTTGAGTTATCAACAAACTCTTTGTACACCAATGAATCAAGGATAATTCGGAACAATTCTAATTTTAAATGTGAATAACATGAATTGACACTAGAATTAAATCTTGTTTTTTTTTAATTAAAAATTAAAAAACAAATATTTTTTTTTTCTTCTAGAAAAAATCTTTTACAGGTTTGAAATTGATGTTTACTTTTCCAATTCCGTGAATTTGTTTTCAATGGGATCACTTTCCGAAAGTTGCGCACGGTATCTGTTGAAATCGAATACTGAATCCTCGATCAGCTGATGATGAATCCGTGTTATCATTTGTTATGAACGTGAGTTGAATTGGTCCCGCTGAATCGTCTTTAATGTGAATGGAAAACAAAACATAAGTGTATAGATTATTTAAAGAAAAACGTAATTATGAGAAAGGTTTTGTTTGTGAATGGCATATTAAAAATACACAACGACGAAATAAATTGTTTGTTGATACCGGGTGGCTCAATTTAAATGGCCCCCCGCTTAAGGGCCTTGGCGCACAAGCGACTGTTGAAAGACTTTTGGGCGACAAAATTAACTCGATCGAGTTGTCGTCAAAACCGAAAACATTTTCAAAACATTGTGGTGTTTTAAAGTCGCCTGTGTGCAAATAAAAAAGCGATGTCGCGTGTTGTGGGGATCGGTGTGGCGTTTTTTCATAGAAAACACATTGCGACGACAACCCAGCGACCTTTTCTTTCCGAAAAGTCGTTTGTGTGCCAAGGCCCAGAAATATGAACATTACAGAAATTACAAAAGGTAGACATTTGAGGTTTTACATAGTTGTTTACATCATAACAGAATTGATTAGTATAAAAATTGAAACATATTGACCACTAATTAAACATGTTATTGTATTTTTCAAATGACGTTAAAAAAAAAAGTCGTTTCTTTAAAAATAAGTAGTAAGAGAGAAAGCATTTTCAATACTGATAATGTGCATTTTATCATTCCTGTGCTGCTGTTATAATAGTTTTTTTGTCGTTTAGTATGTTGTAAATTAGGAAATGTTTTTAATTTTATGGAAATTAATACTTCTCTGAATTATTTACATCTTTTTTCTTCATAATATGGTTTGAAATATGTAATCTTCAAGTAAAACTCACATTCTCTAAGTTTTTTTTTTTAAAAAAAATATTAAACACTTGATATTATTTCCAGTTTAATTAAGTAACTGTAACACGAACGTTTATTTTCATTATTACTAGCCAATGATACCTCAGGAAACAACTTTTTTAAACGTCATTTTCAAAATTCAATTAACTTTTTTATTTGTTAACTTAGGGCTTTGACGCACAATTGACTTTTGAAAAATACGTTTTGACTGCAATATGAAGTCGAGTTGTCGCCAAAACCGAACACTTTCAAAACACCGCGGTGTTTTCACGTGCAACGAAAACAACATCAGAGACACGCTGTGTTGTTGGAAAGTGTTTTCAAAGTCGCTTGTGTGCCCAGAAAAAAACGATGATGATGGTTGCAGGGACGCATGTATCAACACAGTAGTTGGAAAATGTTTTAAAGTCGCCTGTGTGCCTAGGGCCTGCGGAATACACAGGCCACTTTTGAGACACTTTTCGACTGCAATATACAGTCGAAAGTCGTTGGGTTGTCGTCACAATGTTATTTTTTTTTATAGAAAAACGGCAATGTTGGGCACACGGACGATTTTTAACTGTGTGCCAAGGTTGGCGTCTTTCCATAGAAAATATATTGTGACGACAGCCCAGCGACTTTTGATTTTATTTTGCAGTCGAAAAGTGTTTCAAAAGTCGCTTGTGTGCCAAGGGCCTAAGATGTTTAAGCTTTGATATTTGAAATGTGTAGCTTTTGTAATTTCCGAGATAGTCATCTTTAAAAAAGGAACGTTTTAAATGCAAGGATAGGTTTACTAGTTTTTGCATGAAAATTTGAAAAAGTGTATGAATTTTTCAAATCAAAACCACGTTAAGGAATTCAATAATGAATAAATAAAACCACGAACTTTTCAAGCAGCACAAAGAATAGAAGCTAGAACACACACACACACACACACACACACACAATGGGCACCAAATTGAACATAAAAATTGAACACAAGCACAAATTGAAATTTCATACTCAGCTTAATATTAAAAATGATAGTAGCATTTGTAAAGAATTTTTCATTTTGTCATTTGATGCTGCAGTTGTTTAGAAGCGGCATTTCACGATAACGTCCTCCCAGATTTTTTTTCAATTTGTACACGTAATCAGGGAAGACGTGATCGCGAAATTTTTTTTTTTTACTATAAACAACGCATCGAGTAACTAACTAGATAACTAACTCTTTGCAATGATAAAAAAAAATCATTAGATTATTTTTAAAGAATGTTTAGGGTGCATTTGAGAACGAACTAAAAATACGGGATCGCTCTTTAAAGTTGTTCGGAACGCGTTTCAAAACGTGTTTGAAAATGACGCTTGTAGTAATAATAAGAGTAAAACACGTAAATTAATTATTGAGCTGGAAATGCTTCTAGCTAGTTAAAAAAGTGGCTATTAAATGGCGTTGTAAACGAATTACAACCAATCAAAATTTCCCGATTAATCTGAACTCGACTTGTTTGTTTGTTTGTTTCACGAAACAAACATTATTTTTTCACATTGAGGAAGATAAATGAAGATGCAAAGGTTTTTTCTGCTAATTATTTTAAATTATTTTTATTTTTTTCGAATTACGAAACGCGAATGTTCGTTCTTTTTTAGATTTTCATAGACAGAAATTTTCTAACAATCAAAATAAGTCTGAACTCAAAAGTTTAAAAATGCAAATTCATTTTCATTAATTAGTTCCAGTCTTTATCTAGATTAGAGGGTATTTTTTATATGATGATATATTTAAAATATTTAAAAATACACCTTTAAAGTGTTTTCTTAAATCGAATCACCGTTTTCCTCTCGCGTTTTAATCCAAAAAATGTAAAATTTGATCATTTTTAATCTTTCATAAATAGTTTACTTTAAAAGACACCATTGTTGAAGTTGTTATTTCACTTTTATTTACGGTTCTGGTTTCAAATGCATCTTGAAATGTTCTCATTAGTCAAATAAAACTAAACTTTAACAATCGTTTTGTTGCACTCTAACTATAGTGTCATTATTAAAGAGAAGCAAACGATCAATAGTTACGATTTTAATTCAACACTTGATTAAGATGCATTTATGATTTAGTTAATGCATCCTAATTGACTCGTAATAAAAGTGGCTGCGTGTATTATGTAAGTGCTATTGCTTGCCACTGTTAGAAGCTGATACATTCCCTCTCTAATGCTGCTATCAATGTAGAAAACGCAGGGGTTAGCAAATGCACCCTGTGTGAGGCCAGTAAGTGGAAGTTTGAACTTAAAATAATATAAAATCATTCAGTTATCATTGTTTTACTTACAAATTAAAGGATTTGAAACAGAAGATGCAGGTGAGGCACTGAAAGCTGCTCCACAAAATCGCGATCCAGTCGCCAGCTGTGTAGTTTGAACATTACGAGCACCCGGTATGAAAACGTAATCATCATTGCAGCTTCCATCAAGACCACTCATTCCTGCCGGAATACCCACGTCGAAACTGTCGACATCTTCTGTTGCTGTGTATATAACGGCACATGTGCCAGCCTCACGGCGAAGACACAATGCATAATTCATGTCGTTCAAATAATTAGATTGACCATTGCCCGGTGTGGGCGAGTCGAAATTGAATGATTTTAGTAGTCCTGTAGCTCCAAGAAAGTATTGTAGGCATTCATTCGGTGCTGTTACCAAAGAAGAAGAAAGAAAGAAAGAAAGAAAGAAGAAAAGAAAAACTAAATCAGAAATTTTATTAGATCCCTTAAGGGTGGCAATCACTGTTAACTTTTAATAAGCTGCTTGAGTGCAATTGTGGAATGCTGGTTATAAATTAAATTAACATTATCTCTTGTTTGTTTAATTTATGAGCTAGTTTTTTATGCCCGTAAATGACTGCCACAAAAAAAAATTATTCCCATTTATAAATTACCAAGTATTGGATTTCCTCTTTCCAACTGAGTGATGAGAATGCGAAATAAACTACTATTTGTTCCAGTGGATGTGATAGAGATCAGAATAGGTCCTTGAGTGGTTCCAACATTAACATACACTGCATAGTTTACAATGAAAAAAATATATATGTATATATATATATAAAAATGTTGTCTATTAAGGAAGTCGAAAAAAAAAATGTTTATAAAAGGAATTTTGTGGTCGTTCCTTTTTAGATTGAATTTA
Source organism: Brachycybe producta (assembly GCA_036925085.1). Taxonomy (NCBI): domain Eukaryota; kingdom Metazoa; phylum Arthropoda; class Diplopoda; order Playtdesmida; family Andrognathidae; genus Brachycybe; species Brachycybe producta. The sequence continues at coordinate 450,258 of JAUPFP010000064.1, forward strand.
GTGGAAAAGCTAGAAGCAGAAACATTTGCTACCATGGCAACGCTGGCCAAGTGTGTGCGCTTGTATTCCTCAATTTACATTAAGTTCTAAAAACAACTCTCAAATTATTTTTCTTCTTCTTAATCGTGGTTAATTATCTTTTGTCTTTTTTTTTTTGGTTCGTTTTACTTTCAAGCAAGAATTTTTTTCTTTCAATTTTGCTCTTGATTTATTTTAAGCATTAATTTTGTCAACAATTAGCGAGGGGAAAGTAAACAAACACAGAGATTTAAAGGGAGTTTACAACTTGTATAACTTGCACACAGAGACAGTCTGAAAATACACCCAAACACGCGTGCACACAGAGAGCATCATGACGTCAATGTTTTCTGTGTTTTTTTTTTCATTTCTAATGAATGTTTAATTCATTATATTAAACAGGTCAAACAGTTGAAACAAAAATTTACATAAATTAAATTAACTTCTAACACACACTAACAGAGATGACATTATGACACTTGTGTTTTTTGTGCTTTTTGTTTTTAATGACTGTCGCATTATTTAAGTTTTAAGTCGAATTTTTTAACATAAAGTTTGTTTCAGAACTGTTGCACCGAGTCTATTAGTGTACTAAACGATGCTTGCGTTGCACATTCTGTAATTTAAAATTGATTATCTTAAAAACTATAGAAGCAAGACATGAAACTTTAAAGAAATTAATAACAACATGTGAAAATGTACTTGTACAAAAATAAAATAAATTGGTTGATAATTAAAAAATTTGTTTGAATTTTTAAAAAGGTTTAAAAGGTTATTTCCCTGAGAAATTACAATTTAAACCGAAGTTTTAAATTTCAGTAACATTTTTAATTTTTTATACCACTTATGTTTTGATATGTTGTTAATTATTGTGTAGCGTTTATAATTTCTAATATATTAAATTTTAAACGATTTAGCTATGCCACTTTCTACTTTGCTGACAGATTCGAGAATTAAGGTTCTGAGATTCACATAATGATTAATGAATGTAAACTTTCTTTAGAAGCAACATTAAGAAAAAAAAATTAAACATTATTTAGAAACTATAATACAGTAATATGTATTTTCGTAGTGATATCTTTTAAAATAAACTTCCTGTGGTAACTTAAAAATATTTCTTTAAACGGTTGATTCAATAAAAACTCGCAAATACGACGATCATTTTCAAAACAGCCACGAAAAGTTCATTTTTTAAAAATATCATTTTGTAAAATGACGAATTAAGTTTTTTTTTCTGCAAGTAAACAATAAATATTAATGTTTCCAAGCTAACGTTAAAAGTTTATTTTGAAAGAAACCGTAATGAAAATACTTTTGGAAAAATTAATTTGTTATTCTAGTTTCTAACAAAGTTCGGGTTTTTCTCAATTAAAGATTTTATCTGGTATATTTGAAAATAATTATGTTATGGCAACTTGAAAGTGACAAGTTTGTTGTTAATATTGCCATCAGCATGAATCACCTATTATTCTAGTTTGGAAGGAACTATGAATTTTTTTTTTCTCATAAAAGTTACTTTTTTACAATAGCTTTTCATAATACTTTAATATTTCCTGTTGAGCTACCTTAAAATAGGTTTCATTTTAAATGAAATTACTTTACCGTGTTGTCCACTGTTTATTCCACAAATAGGTGGAATTCGATTGTCTGAATCTTGCCCAGTGATGGTCATCACATCCGAATTGCAGGTTCCAGTAAATGGACCGGTCATTCGAAATTCTTCCAGGTCAAGCCGCAGTTGTACAACATTGCTGGTAATCTTGCTGACTTGCAACACGCATAATTGATCACCAGTGCTGACCTCAGGATAGTTACGATTGATGAAATACGTGATATTTCGTTTTGCAGTTCCACCGCAGGTCATTTCAACTATCACAATCATTAATTAGGTAAATAAGAAAATCGCATTTGAACACTTGATTGTTAATTTTTTTTACTTACTAACACAACAGACTCCACGTCCGGTTGCACACTGTCCAACAACGATTCCAATTTCTCTTGGACATTCCTTAGGAGACACACAAATTCCACTTTGATTTCCGACTCCTTGACAGATGTTGTTAGCAAAACGATACACTGACCACAAAGGAAGCACTAAATAACAAAACACAGAGAGAAAAACAAACAAACAAAAAAAAAAGATGATTTATATTTTTGTTTTGTTTTTAAATCGACTGACATTTTCCTTGGCGTTCTTCTGTTGCGTTGTTTGAACTTTGGTATTTTCTTGATGCTCTTCTTTCATTGTTTAGACTTTCTTGAGTATTTGTGGCCGCAATCAAAATTGAAACTACAAGCAAACTCTAAAAGAGAAAAAAAACCACAAAGTGGAAAACACACATGAAATTTCTCTTTAAATACTTCTATAGCTGCAAAAGAGTGGAGCTCTGAAGGAGATCATTTAATTAATGAAATTAATTTCCTTGCATATAGAAATTGGATCTCATTTTGAATAGGATTTTTTTAAAAAAAATACTATTAGTGGTGTACAGTTTTACTTAAATAAACCGTCAGTGGCAATCAAATTAAGAAGCCTTTGCTTTGATTATTTAAATGCATAGCTATTCTCTGTGGTATTCGGTTGTGAGCAAACAGGAGCTGTCAATCACAAATTTGTAAACACAAAAACTCAGAATATGTTAAATACTCAAATAGATTGAAGGTTGAAGTGAACAACTCACACTCACACTAAGCCCCTTGGCACACAGACCATTTTAGTTGGTTGATTTTTTAGTCAAAACTGAGATCACTGAAAACACCGCGGTGGTTGGAATGTGGTCCAAACAAAATAGACTTGTAAAGTCTCAGTATCGAAAGAAACTATCTTATCCACATGAAGTACGGCCACATATAAAGTAATAGGATATGAAGTACTGCGCATAGAGAACATCATCATCATTGGAAGGTGGTTTCAAAGTGGTCTGTGTGTCAAGGAAAAATGTTGTTGCCAGTCGCGGGCATCGACCAACTTTCTGGATACGTAAGTTACACAGTTGTTGGGGAGCCGCTTGTATACCAACGTTGGCGTCTTAACAAGCAGTGGAAAAGTGTTAAAAAATGGTCTATATGCCAAGGCTTTTAGTGAAAACGCAGACACACACACGCCACAGATAGTGGAACAGACTGTTAAAATTAAGACAAACATACACTCACGAACAGATAATAGTAGAATGCAGACACACGCACGCATATTTAAACACACACACGCACACACGAGTTAAAAGCAATGACTGACCAACCGGTGTAGTGGAACGCACAGATACATTGCATGGCACTGTGGTCATGAACCTTTGAGGGTGCCATGAACTCTTCAGTTATTTGCAAGACAAAATGGGCCGTTTGAATAATAACTGAGCATTTGTTCCTGAGCATGAGTATAAAGCAAAAAGGTAATGCTTCTGAGCCCAATGGTCACAGTATGAGGACTTGTTCCATTTGCTTGGATTCTGAAGTTATTAAGGATACGACCTTATGCATAAATTGGAACAAATACTCCAAATAATGGGCGCTTGCTCTGAAAAATTGAATCTGCTCAGGAGGAGACTCAATTTTTATTAAACACCTATTTCTCATATAGAAATGACTGACTTTTTTAAATCTATGGAGTAAGAAGCATCAAGGTTCATTCCATGTGAAGTCAAATAATCTTTCCATTCCAACCCTTCCATTTTTAATGAGATTTTGCACATACATTGGTTATTTAATAAACAGGGGTATGCTAAATTTTAACTTTCTAAACCTTTTGCTTCCATAGTTATGGCTGCCCAAAATTTAAAAATGTTGGTCTGGGTTATATACAAAGTCTAAAACAGTAGTTTCAAATTAGTTTGTAAAATAGCAATGCATAGATACAAAATCACAACAATTGTCACGTAAACATTTTTGTAATGACCAACAGTGAGACATTTGATTAAAAAGTCCTTTATTACTGCAGAATGACAACGAGTTTGGCAATGGGAAACACGAACTGGCTACGTTTATCACAAGTATCAAATAAGCTGGTCATTGTACTATACAAACGACATCAAAGAGATGCTCTAGTATGCTTTCTTGGAAAAAAGACCGTGTGGTTTCCAGACATATAATCTAAAGCCTCTTGGAGGGTGGGCTAGAGATCATTGATACACACAATATACATGTATATTGGAAAATACACACAAATAGATGCAGTGTGGGCATATGTATAGCGCGTGTATTGCATGAAAAGTTGAATGCCTCAATTATATAATTATTTTAGTTTTAGTGAAATTCTCAGTCTTAAGAAAATTTTCCACTTACCGTAGATTTTGAAAAAAACATGTTTGTCATGTAAAAAAAAAGTGGATTTATGTTCATGTGAAAACGATGCCTCATGAAGTTTGTTTTGACATTTTGAAAATCTCACTCAGATACAGTGTAACTGTTATGATGTCACTTCCACCTCGTTTTTTTTTGGTTGGTTAACGTAATTAATCTATTGTGTTTATTTTAAAACGTTGACTTGTCATTTAAAAAAAAAGATTTAGGTGACATCTATGAATGAATGTGTTTGTGATGCATTCAAGTAAACAAAATATTTTTAACACACACACACACACACACACACACACACACACCAGTTTGTGTCATCTTTTTTTTTTGTTTGGAAACAAACCAATGGAAAGTTTCCAGTTCAGAAAAGTTCACGTTTTGTTAAAAATAATTCTATAATAATGTAATATTAGGATGTTTTAAAAATTAATTTTATAAGTTGTATTTCTTAATGATTGCAAACATTCTGTCAAAAACTGATGAGTTTAAGTACTAGCTTTGACTATCTCACAATTAACAATCATTAAGAATATGACCCTTATTGTTTTATTTTTAATAATTCTAAACTTAATAGCTTAATTGATATTATACTGAATATATGGAAAAGTAGTTTGATGTAATAATTTCATTTGAAATCTAGAGCATTTGACAATGCAACTTTTCTCAAAAATTGGTGAGGATGGAGATTGGATCCCCTCAAGCAATGTAAGAAGCATCTTGATGTTTGTATTCACTTTTTGTGTCTCTAAAGCTAAGCTTTGCGTTATTTTTATAGCATATGCACCTACCGCATTTGTGAATTCTAATGCATTTTTTAAAAGCAAGTTGCGACAGCTTACTTTCTAGAGCTTCCATTTGGCTTGATATTTGTTGCAGATCATAGAGTTGAAAAAACAAGAAATCAATCAAAGCCCAAGAAAAGCGAAAAAGCAGGATAGTTAGTTGTGACCTGGCAGCTACATGCAGTATCACTTTCAGAGCAGGCTAGAGGTTGAATTTTAACACAAATATGCAGTAGTGACAGTGGTGCTTGAAGTTGTAAAGCAAAATAAAACATCAGCTTTATTTAAAAATGAAAATGCAGTTTAACCTTTATGTGTGAGATCATTGAAAGCAAAAGATTGTAAAAAAAAATACAGCGAAAACTTTATACTGATTTTTATTTCCATTTCATCTTCAGCTACTAAATGTTTACCTTCAGTGCACTTCTAGACTAGCCCTAAGGGTGTTATTTTTATGGGCGCTTAGAGATGAGCATTTGCATAAGTTCTTAGCTAAGGCCTAGTTAAAATCATATTTCATATTTCCAGTAAAATATAAACAACTAACTGCCTATGATAACTCCCACCAATGGTAAACTCACATAATAAAACTCAACTGAGGGTCAGCTGAACTCCCTGCTACTTTAACATAATCTAAGCATCAGTTTAGCATTTACTATCATGAGGTTTGGTCTTTTGAGTTTAGTAAATGCTAAGCCTCTTTTTGGCTCTGCTAACCCCATTAGGAATCTGAAAATTGGTGAGTTTAGCTCTACCTTTGACCTAGCAATCATTAGGAAAATCATTACAAAAAATTAACTGCAGTTACATAACCAAGGTTAGAAGAAGTGGTGCTTTTTTGTGTTTCCATTTTTAAGACACTCATGTTTAAATGATGTTGTGTCATTTCTTGTTAAAAACAGTTGTTCATTTTATGACAGTTTCATTTTTCACTATCCGCCATGTTGTTTGTAGGCCACATTTGTTTAAACATAGAAAGTGACGTTATTGACTGTTCAATAATGTGGTTAAACCATATTGTGTCAATGCAGTTGCGTTATAATCTCTATTGTTCAGAAATTTAACTATGGTTAATGTAACCACATTCGTTTCCACTAGAAAACTAACGGTTAACTTTTTAACTAGTTAATTATTGTAGTGGGAAGAGCTGTAAGGGTCGTTTTCTTAGGGATTGTTACTTGCAAGATAGATTTAGTGCTAAACTCATCAATTCTTGATAGGAAGTTTCATGTAAAAGTTGATGAGTTTAGCGCTAGCTTTGACTATGTTCCAAGTATTGATCTTGAGTTGACAATTAGTATAATGAAAGAAAAAGAGGGCGTACACACACAAACACAACACAACTATAGTTAGAAAAAACATTTCCACAAAAAAAAAACACATCAAAAGCACACCCTCACAGATTGCACACAATGAGAAAATTATCAGAGACCGACAGACAGACACACATATAAAAAAAAATCCACTCACGGTTAACGCACACACAGAGAAAAATTTCACATACTAATCAGTGATCCCCACATTAAGAACGAACACACAGAGCGAGAGAGAAAACACACATACATAAAAAGGTTGGTTAAATAGCATAGACTTAATTGAATGTATACCACTTGATAATAATTTAATAAGCTAATGGCATTTCATTTAATTGTGAGCGTAAATCCCTTATTGGGTGATATACAATTGAGTGTTTGTGTGTTGGTCACTGAATTCTTTAGACTTAAGTTAATCCTTATTTAATACTGAAATAATGTGTATTTTTCTTAAAGGAAGTGCACACACAAGACTAACAGACACTCGCATACATAACTGTGTTTATATTGCCCACAACCTTATTCTGGCAAACTAAGCTTTATTGATTAGAAACGTTTTTAGCTTCTCCATGGCATTAGGTTATGGATGATATTTCTATAATAGTGTGTAGCCTATATTTTACTCTTAGTTAATACCGCACATTTTTCTATTTTCTTTTTTTTTATTATTATTATTACTTCAGTAAGATCTTTGGCAGAAAAATGTGCACCTCGACCAACAAATCGACTATTCCAGATGTATACATGCGTGTGTGTTTATGTGAAATTGGCGCAAAGGATGCTGTTGTTGTTGCTGCTTCTAGCTGTGAATTTCAAGCCAGGTTGATGGACGCAGAGAAGAGTCTGAATAGGAGTATGTGCAAAAAGAGATGAAAAACAGAATGATGATGATGATGATGATGATGAAAATAACAATGGAGAAGAAAGATGTTGATGGCATTTGGAAATCAAATAGTCACAATTCTTATGGATCGGCATATAGAGTCCATCTTTTAGGTAAGAGTTTAAAAAGACAATATCCTTCATCTTGAGCCTCTATATTGGGGTTTTCTTTTTTTTTTTTTTCTTATATTTTTAGCATAAAACAGCTTCGTTTCAAATAATTGATTTTGGTGTTTTTTGAACCAATTTGAACTTGTGGTCGTTTACGAAAATCGATTTTTTTATATTAAGAATCATTTTCTTCAATGTATTGATTCTGTGAGCAGATTTTGTTTTGTTTTAGATTTTTTTGTACTTCCTTTTAGTACATTTAAAGGAAGAAGAAAAAAATGCTCACCTTTTCCATTTTTATTCATTTTTTTCTTCTTTCTTGTGGTATTTAGAGAGCGAGAGAGAGAGAGAGAGAGGGTTCAGTGGGTGCTTCTTGTGGGCCATCTGTGAAAAAAAGACTTATATTTCTCTGCAGTGGCTGGTGTTACCGTGTTAAATGTGTCTGTGTTTGCTGTGACAGATGGATGCATCTGTGTTCTGTTTTAAGTTGGCCTATAAAGGTTGCTGCAACTTTTAAATTATTTCCTTCTATTTCGATGTTTTTCCGTTTTTCTGTTACATAAGAAAACATATACTGTATATACTGAACAGTAATTTAATGGGCACATTCGGAGTTGAAAAGAAAAAAAAAGCTATTATATCTTCAAAGAAAACAGAAAAGTAGTGTCTGGAAACAACATTTTGGGCGTTTTCTCTGTAAAGAGAAAATGTGCCTGAGAATCATGCTAGCTCCACCTACTTTTCTATAGAAAACAAGTCTGGGAACTCTTTGATTGCATATCGTGCTTGCTTTCTCTAGATTCTAGAAGATTAAATTCAATATGTCGTTCTTCATTTCTAAAGGTCAGAATGTAATGAAAAAATGTGTATAGATCTATGTAGACGTCATGATTACATCTTTGACCTTTTCGTATGAGACTTTCTACGGCCTCATATTTGAGAAGAAAATGAACAAAAATCAAGCACATCCGGAAATAGTTTTCTTTTAAAGAGTCGTTTAGAACTTGAGATGGTGGAGTCCTCATCCCCTTCTATATTATTTAAAGCACATAAAAGTGGTTTTTAGTTTCCGATTGCGCCCAATGTAATGGAATTAAAGCAAAATGGTGTGGTGTTTTTAAGGTGAATAGCTTTTCCCTGTTAGAAGTCATCAGAGAGAGAGAGAAAGATAAAATATTGTTCTTCTTCTTGTAATTTGGTTTGAACCATAATTAACATCTACTCAACCTTTTTTTATAGCTTATGTCTAGCCTTGAGCTGTTGTTAATTGCAACAAGAAATTTGTATTCTTGTGAGAAGACTATGGACATTCATGTGAATAATAAATAATCACATTTTTATGTCACAGCCAATTATTAAAAAAAAGGTTGGTGTCTTCAAGAGTCTTCTTCTAGGTGTATGAAGTGAACGTTTTGATCAATGGAAACTAAGTCTGTTAACTTATCATGTAAATTTAATTTGAGAACACTGCACTGAAAGCAGATTTCAACTTTAACTTTAGACATCAACTTTAAAGAAAATATTCCAATTTCTTTGGCGCTAGAGTGCTAGACAATAAGGTCTAAATTCAAGACCCTCTCATGAAAAGGGATCTGACATAGAGAAACCCCATTTTTGGAATCACTCTTCAACTGGGTTTATCTATGTTCAGATGGCTTAAGTTGAGATTCAAGTGGCAAGGTTTCTTCTGGAATTCGGGCCTTAATTGTTCAAATGTATTAAATAGGATTCGGATTTTTCTGCATTAAATTATCAAGTAGACGTTTATCAAGTTGTGGCCCAAGTGCCAATTGGGAAGTTATCATCATCATCATCATTATCATTAGAGCAACTGCAATTATGCTTTTTCTGATCAAAATGGCTGGTTAGAGGCTGGATGTTTGGTTACTATCACTTGTCAACCACAGTTCTAGTCTCTAATTAAGTGTTTTTGATTGAGAAAAAAATCATAATTTTCGGTTTATCTAAACGGAATTGTTACAATTGGTGCATGGGCCGCAGATTGAGATACATTTGCTTAATAGTCTATAAAGATCCGAGCCCTAGAGTAGCCTAATAAAATAAATTTAAATAATGAATGTTTCTGCAGTTAGACATTTAAAATATTTTATGACGGTGTTATAACTGCTTAATTTTATTTTTTTATTTTAAACAAATTTGAATTAAAAAATTCAACTCTTAATTAAATATTAAATAATTCTTCATGTTGAAAATCTTAAAAATATATTAGTTCATGCATCCATCTGCAATTCTAGTTTTTAACAAACTGGAATTTCTTCTTGAAGAAGTAGAAAAGTTGGAAAGTAAAAAAACTACATTGAAATTGGTTAAAAATTTCTTTGTATTTTTCTCTGTGCTGCGTTAGCAATTGTCAATTGAGTATATTGATTTAGCCTCTTTAAGTGGTATGACATTAAGTCGAGTTAATTTCATTCATTTGATTTAATTTAAGAAATTAATCCTTTATGAAGGTGTCATCTTATTGTTAGAAAAACAGGTCAAATTAATTCCAAATGAAGTTATTCACAGATTATGATATAAGTTATTTTATAAGCGCGTCAAATTGACATCTGATTAGTTGATGCACTTGTTTCAATTGCATTTTATTATTGCATGAAGCCAGTTATGATTGATCGATTATTTATTTTGTGAATAGTCTCTTAAAACTAATTGGGATTAAAAATGACTTTGTTGTGAAGACCGAGGGTTGGGTGTGTCGACATGATGGTGCCACTATGAGAAATCTTGTGTTTTTTGATTTCTTTTTTTCTTCTTCTGTAATCGTCATTAAAATCGATCTTTCTATCTGATACATGAGTTAATCAGTTACTTTTTTTTTATTAAGACGTGTATAGTAAGTGTATTTTTGGACATGCGTTGATACGCATGGGCTTCATAAATCCTGATTGAAATATATGAAATAACTACAAAGTCGAGTGTTGTGTGTTTCCGAGTTTGTTAACAAAAGAAAAACGTGCACGTTATGCCTCAAGTCACTCTTGTATGATGTGTTTGCGTGGTCGGTTTTTTTTTTCTCAGTGTTTCATTTAGGAACACTCCATCATCCTTGATTTGCCTTATTATAAGTGCGTGTGGTTCTTCCTATTTCCTCTAGGTGTAGTTTGTGCGTTTGCGTGCGTTTCACTCTATATTCAACGTAAAGTAAAGGTAGATTCACATTATTCAAAATGTATAGTGCAAGGTCACACGGCACCACTTGCAATATATTTTGTCTACGTTGTTCAAAATAAAACAAAAATTCTATTTTTTAGAAAACAAAAATTGATGTAACTATTAGAAAAGCATCCTTCAAGGTTGGTGTCGTGCTAGAACATTGCAATTGAATTGTTCCATTTAGCACATCATTGAGACATGTTACACCGCACTACTTATTCTGGTAGGAGTGTCGATATACTTGTATGTCCTCCTACGAAAGCTCCTCAAAAGTTCTCATATATCGGCACCTTCTAGCGGGATAAGTGATGTCGTGTAATGGCCCCACCTGATGGTAAATTAGAGCTGTGACGCCCCCACGTCTGCCACACTAGCCTCTATAAAGTAACATCCTTGGATGCCCTCCTGTTTTCTCAGTAATTGTCTCGCGAGATAATGGGGTATTTTCATTAACTCTACAGGACATTCTTCTGTAGGGTTGAGCTTTACTTCCAGAGAACCAACAACAAGTCAGTTAAGGAGACAGATTCTCCTCCCGTGGGTCACAGCATCCCGATCCTCGAGGCTCTGGTTAAAAAGTGAGAACTAGATTCCTGAAGGGGAGGTCAGCTTGGTTACCTTCTTCAGAGAATTCATCAGGAATTCTCTGAAGAACTACACAGCGGTTTTGTCTCCAAGTCGAGAAGACTCCAAATAAACATAGCCAATCTATGCGCACGCCATAGAGTAGTATTCTTAATTAATAGCAAAGTTGTAACTCGTGCTAAACTCATCAAGTTTTACATGAAAGTTACGGATGGTGCAATAAAGAATTCTTAAGTAATGTGACCCCTGCTTAAAACTATCTTAACTGTCAATTTCGTGAAGTAATCAGAATGTGATTAGCAATCAGCTTTTATGGTTAACATTATCTGGGATGGTTTGTTTGACTGGAAAACTGACACTTGAGACAAATTCTCACTTTGCACATAGTGTAGAATGTAGATTTTGAGTGTGACTTTTATCTTTTTTGTGATCGTGTGTTTCATACCATTACTTTTACATTGTGTGTTCACTTCATCTTTTAGGCTGTTCATGTGAATATGTTTTTAGATTGAGTACATGTTCGTTTCTCGGTTGTTTATGTAGTTTGTGTGTGCCCTTGTTTTGATTGTGAGTGCTGCAAATATAACTACGGCTCGCCCGCTGATAGGCTTTAGGCCACTTATACCAGTTAGTGTACAACAGTCTTAACAAGAAGGGTCTTCACCGCAAAGGTAGACAAGAGCCTAGAGGCAAGAGCCCTACCCCTCCCCAGTACCACAAAAACAAATTATCTCTAGGTTGGCAGCTAGGGTTTATGCACTAGGTTGTGATTAACAGGTCTGTGTTATCAGAGTTCCAATGTTCGGTTCGGGTGATTTAGTTGTCATTGGTAACAGAGAAGCAGAAAGGGGGTGGCCACTAGTATCTCAAAGGGAGTCATCACTCACTAGCAGTGCTGTTGTCAGTAGTGGCATCATCATGAGAAACAGGGTATCCTAAGACTGCATCATTGGCAAACTCACACATTGCCTTCAAGTATTCAGCTTGAGAGGATGCTGGGTGGATTGGCCAACTAAGACCAGTCCTAGTGGACCACAAGATGAGTCAGTCACGTGCTGCAGTGCGAGTGGGAAGCATACAATGGAAGATGTGCTGTAGAGTGTCCTCCTCACCAAGTTTGCATGGGCAACAGCCATTTGTAATGGAGAGCCGTAAATGTTGGAGGTAGTGATTGAAAGAACCATGCCGGTCATCAACAAAACAATTTTCCCTGAGAAGATGTGTTGAGAGTAATCCAGCTGTGGAAGCAGCTCATGAACCTGGTGGTCAGTATTAGAAAAGTTCCACATAGACTCCACCCATGGTGTTCTTTAGCTCGGACTGTTACCTGGAAGCTTGATAATGGGCAACTGTGGACTGTCACTAAGTGAACAGCTTGGCCAGTATGTTGGCATGCTTGTTCTAGGTGTGACCAGCATGAACTTTAATTCAGGCCAAGCATATCTGCCTGCCATAACTTCCAAAGCGACATATATCGGCACTTGCATGGTATGAATCAGCATATGTGCTGGATCCTAATGCCACAACAGTTAGTGCAGATAGTGTGTCAGAACTGATTATTATGGTTGTTCTTCACAGGGCACACTCCCCGGATATTTTGATTGCCATTTGGATTGCCAAGAGCTCAACCTGGAACACAGTACATTCATTTGGTAGACAACACCCCCATGAATGAAATTCGCAATTGCGGTTGGTTACTACAAATGCGGAGCTTACCTTATTGTCTTGTTTTGATCCATCGGTGTAGATGCAGAAATCCACCTGAGTACTTAATTCTGCAGTCCACCTTTTCACAGGGTATTCCTGTTGGAGTGCGGGGTGCATGGTATTCTTGATGGTCAAGGGGGTGTCCAGAAGCTCAGAGAATGCCTGGCAATGTTTCCAAAGTATGTGATGGCCATGTGCGAGGATGAACACAGGTGTGCAGCCGGAGAGCTCCTGAAGTGTCCTTGTAGGTGCTGTATGAAAGGCCTTGATTATTGCCAAAAGAAAGGGCCTCTGGGTAGCATCCAGAAGATGGGTGAGTGTGCCAGTTGATGTTCAGCTATCCTGACATCTGTGATGTAAAGCAGCATGGGGAGAAGGGCACACCTGTATGCCTTCTGAAACCCTGCTAGACTCATACCCCATTCACGGCCACGAACAGCGAACAGGCGAGCAGCCATACTCCCCACTTTCCCTTGAAGGTATCGGACATGAGAAGACCAGTCAAAACATGGGTCGATCATCACTCAGGTACATCATTGAGGAGTGTGGTTTCATTACTTTCTCCCCTATGTGAAGGTAAGGTTGCTTAACGAATCTACGTGCAGAATGGAAAAGAATAACAGTTTTGTCTATTGCATAAGACAGCTTCATGAGGGTGGTCCACTCTGTACAACATGACAAAAAGACCCAGAACTTAGCTTCTAGATTTTGTACTGATCGACCACACAGCAAACCAAGTGAGCCATCTGCAAAAGCCTGAACATGATCCTGGCAGGAGATGACACTCTTGACTCTTGTCAACCATGATTCCATCAGCCTCCAGGAGGTCCTCAACACAGTGGCTCATCCATCCAACATTGAGCATGTCAGTACCAATATAGGCAGACCTTGGGTGTGACCTCTGCAATAATGTTTATACGGGTAGGGTTGTGGCACTTGCGGTGGGTCCATGAATCCCACTATAATTTGCAATCAGAACTTCATTTTAGTACTAATGTCATCTACAATGCCAGTAGGGTCCAGGTTAGAGTCCACACCAGTGATGATGACTCGTGGCTTTTGAGTGTGTGTACGTTGACTCCACCTCTAGGTTGTGCATATTCCATTTGTTTGCATGCGTTTCATCTGTTTAAATTGTCCGTGCATATGTTCACTATCTCTACTATGTGTGTATGTGTTTTAGTATAAGCATGTTTGTATCTTTATTCTGTTTGGTTGTGTGTTTAACTTTTCTAGTTAACTTGTGTTTTTTTGTTTGTCCATATGTATACTGTATGTGTTTTCTTTCCATCTCAGTGCGTTCTATAATTAGCTATGGCTGTGTGTGTGTGTTTTGACGAGTTTTGTGTGTGTGCGGGTGATCTCTCACTTTCATTCGCTTTTTCTAGCTCCACTACCACTAATGCATTTCATCGCGGTACCTTCGCAATTCACTTTTGTCCAGAAATAACGTTCTACTACAATACATTTTACAAACGTGTCATTACGATTGTAAAGAGCTCTCTTGGACGTTGCCTAAGTGAACGAATATAAAATGTTGTTTTCAGCCCAAATACAGAGAAATCAATCAAACTTCATGGAGGGAAAGAGAAATCCCAAACTAGTCTTTTATTTGTTGTTTTGCTCCAATTCCCAGACATTTTTTTCTTCTTCAAAATACGAATTTTTAGCTTTTTGTGTTTTGTAATGCAAACAGCATTAAAAATAACCAAATAAAAAAAAGTTCTCAGATCAAACTTTAATAAAAAAAATGTTGCATTTTAGCACAGATACATTTTTATTATTTTCTAGATGTAACATGACTAAAAGCCCTTCAAAGTATTATTTTCAGTAATAGGTAGAAAGATATTAGATAAGAGATATATAAAGAGCTAAAGTTACCAATTTGTAAGTGTCCCAGAAAATGAATAATGGTTGATTGGCGCCAAGAAAAAAGGGGTTTGAGGTGGCGGGGGTGTTGCTGGTAATGGATGCGACTGGGGAGCAATTCAAGCTGTTGTTAGTCTTGTTTTTTTTTACTTTATGCATTATAAATAAATAAATGTTGTTAAATTTATAGAGGAAAATAATAGACTCGATCGATCTTTCATCGATTGACTTATATTTCTCAGGAGGTTTCATTTTTGGACTCTTTAGGGCAGGATACAGGAGGATTCCAGTTGGTGGACTAGTCTAATTTCTGTATAAATTAGAACTCTTGTAAATGATATCGCTTGGTTGTATTTGATGAAGAAGTACAGGCAATCACGTACTGGTTACAGAATCTTAGGTCGGCAACATCCAGCTTCGGCGCTTCACTCACCACAAATACTTTTTTTAGTGGCGAGCGATGCGACCAACAAAAATTAGCAACATGTAAACACCGTTTGAAATTTAACTGGCTGTTAAATTTTGGTATACGTAAATTTACATTTCACAGTTACCAGTGCGAGAGGCTCTAAATAGCCACCCATTTTTGATTAGTTCCCGAGGGCTTCAAAATTTCTATTTGCACAGCAAAGCTGGGAGCTTCGAGCGGGGCAGCTTCCTAGTTTTTAAAGGCTCCAGGCGCACAAATTCGAGAGGCTTCTTGGACCCTCGTAGTTTCGTAAACATCACCCGGCACGTTCGCAATTTTGAGAGATCTTTGTAACAATCATACATTGTGATGTCACTGCTTTTTTACTATCAACGTACGTCAGTCAACAACAGTCGTATGACGATTTTTGTCATAATTACATTATATAATCATGCTATGGGGATCTTTATTCCATTCAAAGGGAATGCTGTTGAGTGATGATGTACACTTTCACCGAAATAAATCCACACACTTTTTTATAGAAAAAACTACTTAAATTTTGATTTTACATCAATGATGCAGACTGTTTTACAATGGATACAATTTGCTGTGAAGAAGTCGTTATGTCCAAAAACACTAGAAGTGCGACTTTCTGAGCTTCCAAAAGGATGCAACAATGTAGAATGTAAAAAGTCAAAACATAAAAGTGTCACGAGTCTACCCTGTGCAGTTGGTTTTATTCTTTTGACCCTTAAGAGAGGCCACTGTCAACCAGGTTTCAATCACAGGTCAAACAAACCAATGACTGACACTGGTTCCAAAATATTACCTTTTCTGGAAATGATTTCTAAAAATTCGAAATAATTTTGGAGAATTCTCTCCAAAATTATGACTTGTCACCAATTGTCAAAAAAAGAATGATAAAAACCGATTTGGTTTATTTACAAAAAAGATGTCGATTGTACTTAGCATTTCAGAAACAACCTAGAGATTGCAAGCATAAGAAAAAACTAGAAAAGTAAATAAAATGAGCTTCGAAGTTGATATGTTTAAAAATAAAGTATTTATAGTTGGCTAGTTTAATGGTTGTCAAGTTCTTAAAAATTGTCCAGAACGACAAATTTGGACTGTTTCAACCTACAGTAAACATTTCTAGTAACACATATTAAAAATACCTTGTGAGTCCATTGTATTCTATAATAATGAGCATTTATTTTAATTCTGGTTCCACGTAATGCGCGTGCATTCAAGAGCCATAACTAGCTAATTTTGTGCCAAATGCAAAAATAAAACTGACGCCTGCATAGTATTATCATTTATTTTATTAAAAAAAATATACTTAAAAAACAAGAAGAATAATGCACATTTACAAGTACATACTGTATTATAGGAGTGCACTCCTCAGTGCCAGGAGTGCTGCTATTGTTCGAAGTTCCAACGAAAAACAAATTCTTTCTTTAGTCAGTTATTCATGCAATGCAAACATACTGTGGAATTCAGTAAAATTGTGTATAGTTCAGAATCTTTTTGAAGCTTTGGAATACGTAACTTTTTTTTCTAATTTTCTAATTCTGCAAACATAGAACCTTTGGGGAGCAATGCGAGCCATAAATGAATTCTATAAAAAGATATAGAACAAATGCAAAAAAAAAAGTGTACACAGCATGACTGAACGTTTGTCATCAAGCCCCGATCCTCCTGACCTAAGCTTTATTGCAACATGGTAGCAAAGAACTCATCGTTGCCACCCACCACTAGTGCCATTGTGGATGTTGATTGGTTAGGAAAGGGCTTACATGCATAGACCAGGGCCCAGGCTCAGCTCTTTTCTGCTCTACAGTTTATAATGAAATACCCAACCCACCATTACATTACCCACCACAACATTCCATCAACCACATTCTCCCTCACTATAATGTCGTGGCAGGAGCTAGCAGGTGCAGTTGTGGCAGACATACCCTCACAGAGAGCACTCCCCACACATGCTAGAGCTAGACCATTGAACACACAATTGAGCAGTAGCCTACATCCAAAACATGAACTACTTCATGAACTGAAAGGGCACAGCTGTGTTCTTATCTACTAACATACCTAATCTGTATATGTACTATTTTTTTTTGAAAAGTATGCTAAGTACATGGTGAACGCTATATCAAAAGACTGCATTTGACTGTTAAACATAAGTTTTGTGACTGTTTTAAATGCAAATGCTATGTAAACAAGACGTGTTTAATGGTTCAACAACAAATGTCGTAGACACGGAAACAAAAAATTAAAATTAACCCTTTATTCAAAATGCGTAGCACAAAATTTCACATACTATCACATGTTTAAGCCATACCCACATATGTTATCATCCTTTATTCCAACAAACAAAATGATACTAACAAAACTTTTTGGTCACCCAAGCTGACATCACAAGCTTGTGAGACGATCCCTGTACATGCTTGTTGTTTGTACTTTCGTTTCACCTTGAACTTGATGCGTAACTTTTGGATCACCCTGCACTGCCTGTGCAGGCGTGACCCAATTAGTACTAGAGCATTATTGATGAATCCTCCCTTTAAATCTAGATGGCCAGTGTTTTTAGGCGCCAGTCCGCCAAACAATCACTTTCACACTGCCGAGGCACACCTTCCGATTGCTCCTATTGTTGTTCTGACCCAATCCGCCATTCATCAAAATAGCACCCCCCCCCCTTCTTCCATACGCACAAATCGAGAATTGTTAATAACTATAAATTTAAAAAAGTAATTAACAAAGGCTCGGATTTTTATGCAATATCAAAGCAAATATTTCTCAGTTTGTGGCCCAAGTGCCAATTGTGTAGTAATCATCATCATCAGTACAACTGCAATTATGCTTTTTTTTAAATCAAGAAGGCTGCTTAGAGGCTAGATGTCTAGTTACTATCAGTTATCAACTAGCATTCTAGCCTCTAATGATATAAAAACCATAATTGTTGGTTGATCTAAATGGGATTGTTACTTCACAATTGGTCCTTGGGCCACAGATTGAGAAAGATTTGTTTGATGTTGCATAAAAATCTGAGACATATAATAACGGCTAATACAAAATATGAGTTAGGAGATACAAGACACACACAAGTAATCAAACATTAAAAAATAAGAAACAAAATAATAAAAGCTTGAAAAACACAAGTGACACATTTTTCATAAATCACATTTAATTAATTTAAATGGAGTAAAAAAAAAGTCTTGAGTAAACACATACAAAGTTACAAATGTTAGCTGAAACACTAATACAATCCCTTGCAAGATAAACACAATTTATTACAGTTTCGTTTTCTTAATCCTGTAAATTTTTAGTAAATTATGCACAACAAATTCTATTAATAAAATGTAATAAAAATGAATAAAATTGACAGATTACATTTTTGATTTTATAAAAGGGGAAAGGAAAATATCAATACATAGGCAAAATGGGACAAATGTTGAGTTACAATCTAAAGGAGAGAGAATGCATCCAGAATTCGACAGGGATCATCCCTAATTTACCAATTTGAACAACTGTTCGAAACCTAAATTCCAATTTAATTTCTAAAAAAAATTGAAAACTAAAGAAACTCCTAGTTTGTTTTGTATATAATTCAAATCCAAATAAAAATAGGATATAATTTCTTCTGATGTAATAAATTGATTTGAAAGAAGACAGCCAAAAGGAAGTGCAAGATAAAGAGATCTACATTCACATGAAAGGGTTTCAAAAATACATAGCTTACACCAACTTTGAAGAGATCACATGTACATGTAATGCCAGAATAAGAATGACTGAATGTAAACGGATCTAAAAAGAAAATTAATGGTGGACATTTTTTTATTAATTGGTTTTAAAATCATAAATGTGACAGGAGTCACATATATAGATAAACAAAAACAAGTTTCCGTCTTTCTCCATCTTTTAATTATTGTGGCAATGCATTCAAATCATTAATTATAGTTTATGTTCACTTACCGTTTATGATCACTTCAAAGTTACAAAACTTCACAATGAGGTCTGAGCCTTCATTTAAAAGAAAATTTCAATAGGTTTAAACATTCAACACAAGTAGGCATACGCCTTCATTAAACAAAACAAAGAGGCATAAACCTTCAGAACAAAAAACAAATACATGTAGGTGGTGTAGCCTTCAAGACAGTTCCAAGAGGAACTGTCACTAATGTTACATTTCTGGTTATCTTTTAGACAAGACTGTATCTCTTTTAAAGTTAACTTTTTTTAGGTGTTGTTAACTGAAATATTTACTAACTGAAAAGTATGAAAACCCCAATCATTTTTTAATGATTTAAAACTACCCAATAAGAGACATTTAAACAATGGATATTTTCAAATTCAAAATAACAAAAACAATTAAAAACCGTTTTTGTCACTTCTACTGAGATACATAAAACTTTAAAAGCTATTGCTGGACTACAAAAGCAAGTGTAACGGGTTTCCAAACTATAAACTGAAATGTGATCTTGTGCCTTATTGTTTTTAAAGTGAAGCACCCATTAATTTGTCAGCAAGGCCTATAAATTTAAACTGTTGCAGAGAAGTTGACACAAAACCATTACAATATAACTGTAAAATATTTCTTTTACTGGATATGATTTTAAATTTAAATTTTGAATTTTTCTATTTTATTTTGTGACCACTCTGGACACATTAAATAACAGAATTGAAAAATATTCATAAACTTTTGGTCCTAACTGACGTGACCGTTGCTGAAAGTGTAATCATCCGTGAAAAATGTGATCAAAGAAATAATCCAAAAGTATGGATATTTCAAAAAGAACCCAATTTCGATTGCTTTTGCAGTCATTGAGCTCAGAATGGACAAAAATGGAATGATTACATCTCAAGTACACCTTAAAAATAAAATTGAATTTATTTAAAGAGATGAGCATCAAGTAAATCTTTGATGAAAATTGCTTACTGCCATGAAGAAAACTAACAACACCTGAGATTCCATTGGAGTGTTCTGTATTGGATACGGTCATGTACGTTGTTGAAATTAATTAAATCGCTAATTATATGGAAACATAGAGAAAATGGTTTAATTTAACTCGTATATTTCAGAACTCTTCATTAAGAAAAGAGTACAATTTAACACCAAGATTGAAAAAAAGCA
This sequence comes from Brachycybe producta, assembly GCA_036925085.1. Classification (NCBI taxonomy): domain Eukaryota; kingdom Metazoa; phylum Arthropoda; class Diplopoda; order Playtdesmida; family Andrognathidae; genus Brachycybe; species Brachycybe producta. The sequence continues at coordinate 470,532 of JAUPFP010000064.1, forward strand.
GAAATTTCGAGCGAAAATCTGGGAGCGAATGTCCTCCTACGTAGGCTCCACAGAGTGCACATATTATCTGCACTTCTAACGGGATAGAATAAGTGATGTCGTGTAATGGCCCCACACTACCCTCTGTAAAGTAACAACCCTGGCTACCCTCTTGTTCCCTCAGTAATTGTCTTGCGAGATAATGGGATATTTTCATTAACTGTACAGGACATTCTTCTGAGTTGAGCTTTAATTCCACAGAACCAACAACAAGTCAGTTAAGGAGACAGATTCTCCTTCTGTGGGTCACAGCGAGTTAATGTGGAATTTTCATCAACTAGTCTTAGTCATTCTGAAGAAAGATTCCTTGGAGTTAAGTCCATATGGTTATTTTCTGACTCGGGAAATTATCATTAGTCAAGATAACCACTGGAAAATGCTCTGGGGCATTAGTAGCACCGCCCTGAATCCAAAAATAAAAAGAGGCGTGCACAAGAGCACAGACCAATTTGGTCTAGTCCGTAAAACATGCGGAAACTATGCCCGTTTGTTCTTCCATGTACAGGCCAAGAGAATAAAAGTTAAAGAGTTTTAACAAAAGAGTTTTCATGGATTTCAATTAATATAGTAAATACTGTAATTTCAATCGACAGTCAACCTTTCAGAGTAAAAGGTACAACAGAAAACTGGAAATAATTCCTTCCAGCTCTACAAGACAATCTTCTGTAGAGTTGAGCTTTACTTCTATGGAACCAACAAGAAGTCAGTTAAGGAGACAGATATTCCTCCTGTGGGTAACAGCATCCCGACCCTCGAGGCTCTGGTTAAAAAAAAGTCAGAACTAGATCCCTGAAGGCGATGTCAGCTTGGCCACCTTCTTCAGGGAATTCATCAGGAATTCTCTGAAGAACTACACAGCGGTTTGTCGATCTCCAAGTCGAGAAGACTCCAAATAAACTGAAGAAAAAAAAATAAACATCAAGTTTTACATGAAACTTTCAATAAGTAAGAATACGACTCTTAACAACACATCAAATTGGTGTCTACAATTTAGTGTAATATTGTGACCGTTTTAAAGTTGCACATTATGGAGGGTGCTTAAAGATTTGTTGAGTAATGCGACCCCGGCTTAAAACTATCTTAACTGTCGATTTCGTGGAGCAATCAGCATGTGATTAACATTAACTTTTATGGCTAACATTATCTTGAATGGTTTGTTTGAATGGAAAACTGACACTTGAGATAAATTCTCACTTTGCACACAGTGTAGATTTTGAGTGTGACAATCTTTTTTGTGATCTTGTGTGTTTTCAACCATTACTTTTACGTTGTGTGTTCACTTCAGCTTTAGGCTGTTCGTGTGTATGTGTTTTTAGATTGTGTATGTGTTCATTTCTAGGTTGTATATGTAGTTTGTGTGTGCCCTTGTTTTGATTATGAGTGTGTGTGTGTGCGTTGACTCCATCTCTAGGTTGTGCACGTTCCATTTGTTTGCATGCATTTCACCTGTTTAAATTGTCCGTACATGGCCGTGCCGTGCTATGATACAGAGAGAAGACACAGTCAGGGGGTGGCATAAGCAGGGAAATGAAAATACAATTATTTTCGTTATTTTATCTACCCTATTTTAATAGCATGATAAGCATCATCATATTTAATCATTTTCAATGACACCCCCCCCCCTCCCGAGCGGCATTTCGAAGACTTGCATCATACTGAGAAAACCTACCGCACGGCCCTGTGTCCGTGCGTATATTCACTCCATCTCTACTAGGTGTACGTGTTTGTGTTGTCTTAGTTTAAGCTTGGTTTGTATCTTTATTCTGTTTGTGTTTGTTCAACTTTTTCTAGTTTACTTGTGTGTTTTCGTTTGTATATATGTATACTGTATGTGTTTTCTTTCCATCTCAATGTGTACTATAATTAGTTGTGGCTGTGTGTTTTGACGAGTTTTGTGTGTGCGCACGCGCGTGCTCTCACTTTCATTCGCTTTTTATAGCTTTTCCTACACCTAATGCATTTCATCGCGGTACCTTCCAGAAATAACGTTCTACTACAATACATTTTACAAACGTGTGTCGTTACGATTGTAAAGAGCTCTCTTGGACGTTGCCTAAGTGAACGAATATAAAATGTTGTTTTCAGCCCAAATACAGAGAAATTAATCAAACTTCATGGAGGGAAACAGAAATTTCAAACTATTCTTTTATTTGTTGTTTTGCTCCAATTCCCAGACATTTTTTTTTTCTTCTTCAAAATGCGAATTTTTAGCTTTTTGTTGTTGCAATGCAAACAGCATTAAAAATAACCAAATAAAAAAAAAGTTCTCAGATCAAACTTTAATAAAAAAAAATGTTGCATTTTAGCACAGATATATTTTTATTATTTTCTAGATGTAACATGACTAAAAGCCCTTCAAAGTATTATCTTCAGTAATAGGTAGACAGATATTAGATAAGAGATATATAAAGAGCTAAAGTTACCAATTTGTAAGTGTCCCAGAAAATGAATAATGGTTGATTGGCGCCAAGAAAAAAAAGGGGGTTTGAGGTGGCGGGGGTGTTGCTGGTAATGGCTGCGACTGGGGAGCAATTCAAGTTGCTGTTAGTCTTCTTTTTTTACTTCATGCAATATAAATAAATAAATGTTGTTAAATTTATAGAGGAAAATAATAGACTCGATCGATCTTTCATCGATTGATTTATATTTCTCAGGAGGTTTCATTTTTGGACTCTTCAGGGCAGGATACAGGAGGATTCCAGTTGGTGGACTTGTCTAATTTCTGCATAAATTAGAAAGAACCCTTGTAAATGATATCGCTTTGTTGTGTTGAATGAAGTACAGGCAGGCACGTACTGGCTACAAAATCTTAGGTCGGCAACATCCGGCTTCGGCGCTTCGCTCACCATTCTAGTGGCGAGCGATGCGACCTACAAGAATTAGCTACATTTTTGGTTCCTGAAAATCAGAAACGTTGGTCCATGTACATTTTTATCATTCAACCTGGTTCTTATTCCTGGTTCCTGGTTATTATTGACCACTGTGATTAAAAAATTCTAATAAATCATCATTATGAAGTAGATTTGACAATTTGTCATATGACAATCTTATTATCTTTCTATAATGACTCCCTCCCACCCTGGATGGTAAGAAATACTCAATTTGCACTAAATTAATTCAAATATTATCTTCTTATAACTGGTCTATGATCTTCAAATGTATTATGTGAGCACGGTACAGTGCAGGCTGTGCAGCGTTACATAAGTTTAGACAGACATTCACATGTGTGCAAATCGTGTATTTGTCACTGGAATTTACTGGAACTATTTCAACATCTCACTATACTGTTAAAACGTTGTATGCAACACAGTTACTTTACTATAAAATGCACAAGTGCACGGTGTTAGGAACCATTGCAATTCGCTAAGGTGTTTTTTTTATACGGAGGACCCAACAGTTGACATTATGTTGATCCATCGTTGGCATGCTGTTTGTTTTTTGTACAATATATGCTATTTACCCCCCATATCTTCCTAAAACATCACCTAGATTTCTAGAAAATGTTTAATAAGAAGAGTTCTCAAAAAAACCTTCTGTTTTAAATTGTGAGAACTTTTGCTATTATCTCTTTTCTGGCAGACAAAAACCAACGTTCTCGTTTAGATCAACCCCTTCTTATCTCACAAGCTTAAAGTTTCAGTGTGGCAACTGTGTATATAATTTATCACGTGTGTGTTTTATTACCAATGTTGTTGTGACCCATAAACCCTTTATTTTCTACATCTATTATTGGCACTAGTAGCCTCATAAATTCTTAATTATCCCATCATAAAAAATACAAAGGAGAAGAAAAAAATATATTGATATCAATTATCTCGTGTTATTGTAGTCTTTTGTTGGAGATGACAATTGATGACAGGTCCATTCTTTTGTATAATTTTTTTTCCTTTGTATTTGCATTACAAGAATGTATTGAATATGTTTTTGACGTACAAACAGACAGATAGACAGACACACACACACACACAGCCATAGCTTTTAATAATATTAGCATGTAGGTGGATATCAAATAAGAATGTTTCTCCTTTTTTTCTACTTCTTATATTTCTATGACATTGACGAGATCACTTTCTTGCATATATAATAAAATTTCTTTTTTTCCCCCTCCCGTTTTTTATATTGGGTTTTATCTTCTAGGTTTATAGATTTCTAGTTTCTTCATCTTTTTATGAGTCAATTCCATATGCGGGCTTATCTTTTTTTCTTGCGCCACATTACCAGAGTTCTTTTGTTGAAGAAAAATACTTAAGACAATCACATATCCATATATGCCATTTATAGATAAAAAAAGAAAAAAAGTTTCATGTGCGCTCGTTTCAGATGAGAAAACCCCATATTTCTAAACTACAGCACATATTTATGTATGCATACATATATGTGTAGTGTGAATTATTATATTTTTGTGCTCACTATACGGGGTAGTACATGTTTTTGAGTAAATAAAAATATTCAAGTTCAGAGAAATAACAAGACACTTTGGTTTTTAAATTTGAAAAAAAAACGCAGACAATATAAACATCGTAGACACACAAATGAACACATGGAAGTGTACACACACACATATACATAATATTACCATTGTCCTTCAGACACAGACAAATTTTCTAATATTTTCAGGTAACGAGAACCATTGAAACAGACACATGCATGGAGAAACAGCCTGAAAGAGCATTTGTGAACACAAATACATGGAGGAACACAATATCTGGTGTACATAATAGCTAAAACATTCTCAAGTTAAAATGGTGTTTATTTAAATTATAAGTTCAAGGACAATAAAAACTTAAAATTGACTTCAAATAAATTAATAACATTTTGTTACACTAACTCATTATATTCAGATACACAATAAATAAAAAATAAAACGATTGAAGGGCTTGTCTAATATGTCGTATATACAACGATTGCATTTCCTTGGAATAATTACTCTTGAACTCAGACGCCTCCATACTGACTTAGTATTGTTATACAAAATATTGGCTAAGGATGTCTTTTTTCCCTTGGAGTGGGAGTCTTTCCTAATATTTTCTCCAACAATTACTAGGTCCCACTCAAAGCGTATTATGTCACCTGTAGCTCGCATTAATTGTAAACAACACTGTTTTTTTAATAGGGTCATCCCTATTTGGAATTCACTCCCACAATATGTAGTGGACTCTTCATCATCAGCTAGCTTTTATGCTAATGTTAAGACATTGGATCTAGCTTGTTGGTTGCATGGACGGGCTGCAAGAGGAAATTAAAAAATGTATCGATGATGAAATGATTATTTTCACCTCTTTGTATATCCCTATGTATTTGTGTTTGTTATTTTATTTTGTCTTATATTGACCAGGGTTAGACGTAAGTGTTGCTGTAATGTACAACCTGTAAAACCCTAATAAAATATTATTATTATTATTAAATTAATGTTTAAATATTAACTTAATGTATTAGAATAACAACTGATGTGACACCCTGTATCTGCATACTTGCGGAACACCACGTAGAAATTCCCTTTTCAAGAATGGCACCCCATTGAGCACAGATGTCCAGACTTGGGTGGCCCGAATTGTTAGTGAATTCGAGGAATCAAGTTGAACCGTGAGAAATTGAGAAAAGAGTCCCAAAAATGCCTTTCCTTAAAAGGTAATATTCTCAGCCTAGGGCACTGATTGGCCCAGTTGGCCTGTCATTGAGCCCTCAGGTGACAGTCGCCCCTCCCTTGAGACAGAACGAAAGTGCCGTGCCACTTATGTTTGAGGACAGTTCAGTTCGAGAGTTTTCGATAGACAATTACATGAGAGTCCGAATATAGTTTGAACTAGAGAGTTCAATAGAGTAATTCTGAACTTAGAGTGAATGTAATATTCCAGAATTTAGTCAATAATTGTATCGTCAATTTAAAGGATATAACTATGTAATCGTACAAAGTTGTGATAGATAAAAAGAACCTTTTATACCTCATAAAAGTGTTGTGTCAGTTATTTTTTCCACAGTGAAAATAACGAAGAGGAACTTTAGCACATATCAACAACACCAACAAAGGCACTCAGAAAACCTTCTGAGTCCCTCTGATTGGCACCTTCAGACCAGGCTAAAGAGGACTAGCACTATTGGAGTTTGTTATGCAACCATAGGTAAGATTTCCAAGTCGAGACTGAGTGTGTTCCTGCTCGAGATCTTTAGGAGGGCCACGTTTGGCCCGGCTAAATCAGTAAGGTCTTTTTGTGGGCCTTTAAGACGGCCATTCACGAGAGACTGTGTGCTTGGTTAAGTACCTGAACAATCAGAATGTCGTGCCCGGTTAAATCAGGGGCTGGTCCGCAGCCCGCACCACCACAAAAGGATGGTGCCAAAGGCCCAGCCTCGTCACACTGAATATATTGAATTCAGCATACTGTGTGTTTCTAGCCCTTAACAGAGGCTTTGTAAAACATGTTTATTATTTAAATGCATTTAACGTATCAGGTGTGTACTAGAAGTTACACAGAGAAAAAGAGGGGTAATTGACACATTGTGTATTATCCACACACAGACACACACAGTGTCAGTTATATACATGTACTGTACACTGACACACTTGTCGCGCACATACAGTCACATGCACTTAGCACAGTGTTTAGTAAGCTTTTTCACGTCACGTGATATTAAGCAATATTATTTTTAATGCGGAACTCCTATTTGTGAGAATAACAATCATATTAATATAGTATTATGTATTTTAATTAGTTTTTTATATTTTATTTTTAATTTATGATATCGTAAAATAAAATAAAATATAAAATATTATTTTAACTCAAATATTTTATGATATTTAAATATAAAAATTTCCACAAGATTTTGCAGAACCCTAATGTTCCACAGTTTAAAAAACACTGCACTAGCACACACTTTTCACGCAAACGTACAGTACATTCAGTCACTCTGACTCACTCATTACAGACAGAATGCAATTGCGGCGCAAATTGTAAGGATCGCCTAAGGGTCAGGGGCTCGAATCTTAAGTCTCACCTAGGGATCATGAAACCCTTGAGCCAGCCCTGACAGTGTCACACACGCACACCGACAGGCCACATGCACGCACAACGCACAAGTAAGCACACATTACAAATAGTCAATACGATACAAATATACTGTATATATTATACATGTAGAAATATATGCACGTACAAATAATGGAATGAATGGCAGACAGAACAATCTGCACTTAAAAAAAAACAGATAGAAAAACACAGATATACAACAATGACAGAAGGCCATATGTACACACATAAAAGCATTTCCTCTCTGATGTGATTCAAAGAATGTATTATTGATAGAACATTCATAGCATTCCACTTGACTTCACTGAAAACAAAGTGAATATGAAAAGCTGTTATTTTTACATAATGTCATTTTAACGACACATGTCATTAATGTGTTCTTTTCCTTTATTCTTTTTTTTTCCAATACAGGACGTAGATTGAATTGTAATCTGGACATTGAATTTGTCATATGGAGTCATCAAGATGCATATTAAATTAATTCCATATTGGATAGATCTTCAGTTGGAAGACGTAATTCTTTGCAAGGTTGTTCGTTTTGTTATAAGTGGCAACCTGTTGCCACCATCTCTCCAAATTGCCCATCTTCCTTCCAATGACCCTATCTGAACCAAGTGTCGAAATTGCCGACACGATGTCGTTGCATTCATGTACGGACACCATTCCACAAAGAGACGGTAACGTGGTCATCGATATTGTTTCTGATGGATTGGCTTCGTGTAAAAAGATTAAGAAGCGAAAGAAGAAGAGGAAAAAGAAGAAAGTTCCTCGTCATCTTCAAAATGCTCCATTCAAACGACTTGTCCATGTGACCGAGAAGAGTGTCGCTTGGCCTTTTCTTTTATCTGTTATTGCCGTTACTTTTGCCATTGTTTTAGGTGTTCCATTTATGATTGTTCTTCTTGCCGTCTTCTATCCTTTTGTCCTTTTGGTCCGTTGCGCTCTTAACAACTGTTGCCGTTGCATCAAGCGGCATATGTGTCAGAACTCGACCACATTGATCACAATGTCACCGCAGGATTCTTATTGGATGCATTGTGGACCATCGACCATGTATAATCCGATAACAGTTAGTCTGTTCTTCTTCGAACGTGGTCTCGGTCTAAGTAAGATTCGAGAGTTATTGTTACGTCGTGTGGTACTGGCCGAAGATGGACGTGGTCACCGTTTGTATCCTCGTTTTGCTCAGAGAGTGATTTCTCTGACGGCTGGTTATTGTTGGGCAGACGACAACTCTTTCGATGTTGACAATCACGTGTATTTGGCTCCGAGTTCGGCTCGAACTCACGAGGGCCTCGAACGGTACCTCAGTGCCTTAATCAATCGGACGTTGCATCCGGACCGACCACTTTGGGACGTTCAGGTTCTATCCGATTATGGAGATGCTCAGGACACGGTTCTAATTGTTCGTACTCATCACTGTCTCTCTGATGCCATTTCTTTGGTTAAGATCTTAAGGGTGGCACTGTGTGACACTCATAGTTCCAGTGGCGGCGGCGGTGGTTGTGGTGGTGGCAGTGTCAAACAACGTTTTGGTGGCACAACTTATCCTCTAAATGTGTTTCGAGCATTCATCGTAGGACCAATGACTTTATTATCGTGGTTATTTTGCTTCCGAAGAGACTGTAATTTGCTCAGACACAGGGGTCAAACATTGTCCGGTACAACATTGATGGCTTGGTCCGACGACATAAGTCTTTCGCAAGTCGTTCGTATAAAGCAGGTTAGCCGTAGTACGCTCAATGATGTCATTCTGTCTGCCTTGACCGGTAGTCTGCGTTCCTACTTTCAAAGGAATGGTATTAAAAGACCGTACAAACTCAGAGTAAGTTCAAGGATTTGACCACATTTCAAACAGAAACTTTGAAATTGAACTCTCTCAACAGGTTTAGAACATAGAAAATTTTTGTTCGAGAATATTCAGTTGAGGTTCAAAGTGCGAAGTTTTATTTTAAAGAAAAAGTAAAAAGAAAACGAAATAATTTTATGATATTTTTAAAATTAAAAAATCTAATAAAAATAATTTTACAAATTCTTTCTTTCTTACATACGAGCGTATTACAGTATTTAAATTTCTTTTAACGAAATTAATAGAACTTTTTACTTTTGTGTAAATAAAATCAAAAGCAATGTGAATAAGTACAGTTTAATCTGCATTTTAGAAGTGACTTGCAATCTTGCCATTAGAAATAGTACCTGATTGGCTGGAAATGGTTCGTTTTGCAAACTGAAAATGTACAAACGTTTGGCATACGCTAGGATGTCCTATTGACGTAAATTGTTATCTTTTGTAACGCTAAGTCGCTTGCAGCACCGTAAGTTACAAGACTGTAACCAAAGCAGTAATACGCTCGTATATCTAATATCTCGAATTGTTACATACTGGAGGTATAGCATGTAAGCGCCTTCATGTTGGAGGCGCACAGTGAGGCGAGAAGCTGTACAAGTGTGTTACCACAATGGCTAATAAAATGAACTGATATCTTTTTAACAAAAATAGTCAAACACCAAAAAAATGAGTTCTGTTTGGCGTTTCTTTAATTGGTGGCGGAATAGGTATTTATTTTATATTTATCCGCTGGGATGGCGCCACTGCAGTGGTTGTTATGTTCTATAGGAGGTATCTTCCCCCCCCCCCTCCCCATTTGCGGTTTTCAGAAAATTTATTATTTACAAGTGAACGTTTTTCATCAGAAATTTTACTAATAAATTCACAGTGTTTTAGAAATTAGAATAGCTGATGATAATGCTAAAAAAAATTCACGATGATACCTTTAAAAATAATCTTTTTATGACAGTTTGAAAAAGGCGAAAATAGTTTTTCATGAAATGTTAATTTTTCATTAACATTTCATGGACTTCTTTTCATTTCAAACTGTTATAAAATGTTTATTTTTTTTTTTAAGATATCGCCATGAAAAAAACTTTTAGCATAGTCTTCTATCATTCTAGTTTTGAAAACAATTTGAATTTTTTCGTAATGTTGTTTCTAAAACAAAAGTTTGCTTGACGTTTTTGCATCCACATTTTACAAAAACGTTTATGGAGCATAGCATTTGCCACTGCATTAGCGCCGCCGGTGTGTGTGTGTGGGGGGGGGGGGGGTGATAAAACAAAATAAATATCAATTCAGCCACCTTAATCAATCGCCTCTGGGCTTTTCGTGCCTTCGAATGTACCATTCTAGTTTCTAAAAACGTTGATCTTTTTTTTTTTACTTTTTTACGAAATCCACCTTAATATATATAATGTACATCAATAAGTTCAAAAAGATATATTTTAAATTTAAATATAAATTAATTACAATAACATAATTTTTTTAAAAAAAGATACAATTCATTCGATGTATTCAATTATAATAATGTAAATTATTCAAAATTAACTTGAGTAACTGGCATTATTGAAATTATTTGTTGAATTGCATTGTTGAATTATTTATTACATTATATGGCTTGTAAATAAATGTTAAGAGTTTAAAAAAGTAGAAGTAATAAAATATTTATTTACAATGGTGAAAAAAGCAACGTTAGTAAGTTTGGCATTATGGATCAATAATACGTATAATATATAAAAATGTATCTACGTTTCGATGCTAAATGGCATCATCTTCAGTAACTGTGTAAAAACACAGTACGAAATTAGGGAACACAACAAAATAAAAAGATATTTCGTTAATAAAAAATGTAATCGTTTTTATTTTTCTTAAGAAAACATGTGATTTAAATTTGATTTAAATCACGCAATCCCGAATAATAATAATAATAATAATAATATATATATTTTTTCTTTTCAAAGGCCAATTTTGGTGTTGATCTTCGGTACGAGTCTCGAAATTCGAAACGGAAAGTACGGATGGGTAATAAGTATGCTCTGGTAAACGTGGACCTTCCGATCAATCAAGAGGGTTCGATTCCTCGCCTGTGGGAAGTCCGTTCTATAATGGATGATCTGAAGACTTCTGCCGAACCTGTCGTGATGTACGGTGCCATTACTCTTCTCGAGACTTTCTTGCCTCAATGTTTATCTCGTTGGATCGTCTCCAGGATCTTGAGTGGAGCATCCCTTGTTTATACCAACATTCCCGGTCCAGAGCATGCGATCCATGCTCTGTCCATGAGACTTAAGTCGATTGTTTGCTTTGTTCCACCCAGAGACTCGGTGCCTCTGTCTATCACGGTTACAACCAACGTGGATGTCCTCAAATTGTCTGTTTTAGTTGATGAGGCCGTCCTGCCACATCCTCAGTTTATTATTGATGAGTTTGTATCACAAGTAAGTTTAACAGGTGTTTGGTCCTGATGAATAGGGTGGCCAATTTCATTGCCAGTTTGTATGTTAGCCACTGTTTTTAATGACATTGTTAGAATATTTTGAAATCTTGTTTTCCTGCTGAATGTTTTTAATTTCTTTAGAGGTTGTCATTTAGACAATTGAAATTGTTCTAACACTGAACTATTTGAAAAAAGAAAATTCCATAATTTTCAGAAATATGCATCATTTCTAGTTTTTATTTTTTTTTAATATTGAATAGTTATTTCTACTTCGATTGGAATTTTTAGTAAGGATGACATCTAACAATGCATTATTTTCTGTAAATAGCAAACGTTTAAGAAGTCCAAGGTAATGCTCAGTTCTACAGTTTGTCAATAATTCTCACGGTAGTTTATTTCACATGAGGATTATAACAGTCGGAAAACGTGTATTTATTTACCTTTGTAAAATTGAAGCCCTATGTTGTACATTTTTCTATATAATGTATTAAGTTAAGTGTTAAAGAATTCCAAGTTGGCGAACGGTAGTCTAACAAAGGTCTGACAAGAGTAAAATAACAGACCTCGTTTACACAACAGGAGCTTTTTTTAAAAAAAAACTTAATAAGTCATTATTTTGGCCAAACCTATTGTATTACAGTTTTTTGTAAACGATTTTCAGAGCTGAATCGATGACGCCCACTTTGAATTAGCCTAACGTTTGAGGAGCCTATTGCACGCAGGAAATGAAGACATGTTTGTCTTGCAGGCTTTACTGGGACTATATTGTACCCAACATTGCTATTCCCGCTCTTCCGGTTCATGTGCGAAAGGGGTATGGGGATATACAATTTTGGGGAATCCATTGGGGGGAGGAAGGTCTGTAATCGTAAAAAGGTTAAAAAGGTTTGTTGGACCAATTTGTTTAAAGCTTTTATTTGTTGGATTTTTACTTAAGATCTCTAAAAATTCAATGTTCATGTGATCTTTTTTTGTTTACAGATTGAATTGATGTCTCAGATTTTGTCCAGCCGAAGAATTCCTGGAGAACATAGGAGACGTAGCTACTTTATCATTACTGCAAATAATTTTAATCGTAGTCCACCAGTGGAAGAGGTACATTGACACCCTTTTTTATTTTGTATTATTTCAAAGTTTAAAAGTTCGAATTCATAATTTCTTTTCTTCTGTTCATTTATTAGCCTTTCTTTTCTTAAAAAAAAAATTATGAAATCCACGTAGGAACCGATTTTTAATGCGCGGTTTTATAAAACTGTTACAATCGAAGGTTTGCTTAACTAACAGCACAATCTGTACATGAAATGTATTTTTATGAATCCCTCTAGACCAGTGGTTCCCAAAGGATGTGTCACGAGTTTTCGTAGGTGTGCCACGGAAATTTAGGATGTTAATATTTTCAAATAAATTTTTAACTTTGAATTTTTAACTTTTTTAATTTTGAAGAAAAAAAAATACAAAATAAGCAAAATTTTAATAATAAGGCTGATCCACATCATGCTCACAAAACACAAACTAAGTGTTTCAGAGAGAATTTGCCGATAATTCTAAAACATTTCTGCGACTTTTTGTTTTGTTTTGTATGAAATTTCACAAACTATTCCATGTCTCGGCTCAAGTCGTTAAACATTAAAAGGTTTGTTTTGTTTTTGTTTTGTCAACTGTCTGTGCAGTGTGGACAGGGTACAGTGTGGCCGATTAAAACAAAAATAGACCAGTTGCATAATTTACGAAGAGGACAGCTGTAAAAACAGAAACAAAAACAAATTGGTTTGTGTTTCGCGGTGTACTGCTGTCAGTTGTGGCACTTTTGTCAGCTTGTTGTGGATCGGGCATTACACGTAGGCTCTAGATCGGTGGTTTCTAAAGAGTGTACACCAGTGTGCCGTGAATTCACTAGGTAAAAAAATAACTACTGCTCTAGATCAATGAATCCCAAACTTTTTTTTTTTTGCTCACTGCACAGTATTATTGTCCTGGCGCAATTCTGGTGCACCTAGCAAAGTTCATTGCACACTAGTGAGCCATAAGGCACTCATTGCCAAACCTTTGGAAACAACTGGTTTAGTGAATAGCTGCAATAGGGAAGTTAACACATTCAATATACAATATAACATCCAAAATTCTCTGTGTCCAAAAAGCCAAATACTACAGTCTTGGCTTTTGACGCATTTAAAGTGTTTTAGAAACTAGAATAGTTGATGAGTTTGCTAAATAACCTTTTTATGACAGTTTGAAAAGGCAAAAATAATTTTCGCGAAATGTTAATGCAAAAAAAAACCTTAAAACGGAATCGTTTTCAAATTATTATAAAAATTTCATTTTTTAAAAAAGATATTATCATGAAAAAACGTTTATCATAATCGTCTACGCATCTAGTTTTCTAAAGAATTTGAATTTTATTCTAATTGTGTTCTTGCAAATTGTTTACTTGACATTTTGGGGTTCAAAAACATTCATAAAGCCACCTTAAACACTCATTTCAGGGTTCCAAAACAGAAAAATCCTATTTTACTTTCAATGTTTGTACTGGGTTTTTAATGTTGGGGAACCCTGCTCAAGAGTTCAAGTTGAAGTTCAAATGCCAAGCTTCCTTCTTGAATTTGTGTTGAACATTCCCTGTCAGATTTACAGCATTGAATTCAGTAATGGTTCGTTCTAGATTGCCACTGTATCGAATTCAACAATGGCTTTGTACGAGCGTAGTAACAACACCACAACGTAAAAGTCCACAGTTTCTCGCAGTTTGTAACACAGTGAGTGTCACACTTGTGCCACACTGCCAACAAAGTGAGCCACATAAATTGACATAATGTGGCTCTTTTTTGTGTTGGCCACCTCTCTTGTGCTACATCTAATTTAATCTCACTCAAAAAAGAGATTGCCTGATTAATTATGCATGCAAAAACTCCATGGAATTTTTTAAAGAAGACTAGAAGTGTTTTGTATAATTTTTTCTTTTTTTTTTCTTCTCAATATCTGTTCTTATTTTAATGTTCGAAATAGGTTCAAAATAAACTGTACACCGTCCAGGAAGAATTGCATGAGATAACACAAAGATTGGAGGCAAGCAGTTTGTCTGGAGATTTCAGTGCTCAAGATAGGGCCGATTTGGCTCTTTCGCAACAGTTACTCCTTTCGAGAATGGAAAGACTCAAAGAAGAATTTTCTGAACTTTTGTCAGAGTTAAGGAGACGGAAATCTCTTGCAGATGGAATACCAATTTCAGACGAAGTTAGTGATTATTTTTATGATAAATTTTCTTAAAAAAACGATTGTATAATTATCAGACTGAATATTGCCAAGAACTTCTGAGCTCAGACTGCCAACTAAAGAAAGCACAAAACCATTTAACCACAAATAAGTTTTTGAAAAAAATGGAAACACAACTGTACCACTTCTAGCTTGTCTGCAGTTCACTATAGTCTTGGTTGTCGTTTAGGCCCCCTTGAAGAAATTTCCTGGTTTGGAAGGCCAGTAAAACCGACTATAGTTGTGGCTGCCTCTACACTGCCTCTACAGTTATCATTTTGTACCTTGGCACACATACCACTTTTGCCGGTCAATTTCGACTGCAAAACGAAATTGCAGGTGGTTGGGTGACTTGGGTCATGGTTGCAATGCGGTTTCAATGTATTTTTATGGATAGATTAAAAAATGGTCGGTAGGTTCCAACCCTTTGGCACTAAGCAGGAGTAATGTGAATTAGTATCGAAGTATTGTTTGGTGGACACCAACTTCATGGACGTTCTTTTGAAGTTGCTTGAGTAATCCAATTTGAGACAAATGAGGCGCCACGCATGCCAAAAGAATTTCTTTTGTATCAACTTTATTTTTTTTTTTCATTTAAACTGGTGACTCATACATCTTAAATTCTTCAAGCCAAAAGCGCCAAGTAACTGAACGCACCAATAAATTTGGAATTTGCAAAGAATTTAGACTGTTTTCGTTGATTTTATTATTTTATTGGAATTCTTAAACATTATTGTTAAATAATTCTTAATATTCATTTTTTTTTGTTGTAGGATGAAGATTTGGATGGTGAAATTCGTCGACCACGAAAGCGGACATTATCCGTTTCTTCTCGGCGTTCAAGTATCAATTCTATGACGTCTACTGCTCGACCATTGACCACTCCATCCACATCTCACCATTCGTCACTGGTTACTGCTTATGATGCTCTAGAAACGTCTTCACCCGAAAGACACAAAGAATACTAATTGCTTGGGTTTCTTATTAATTAATTATTATTGTTACAAACATATATTCCATTCTCTTTCCATCAGTATTCTCCCCCATTTCTATTTATGTGTATGTGCTGTTAATGAAGAAAATACGAAACAAATGATTTTATTTATTTAAATTAATTATTTTAATCGGTATTTAATGCTCTAGCATATTTTTAAAGAATTTCTGAAATCTCCAGATTTTTTTTATGCATATTATGGTTAAAATAATTCTGTAAATACTGTGAATTGTACAATTACTTGTTATTTCTAGTATTTTACAATAATTATTACACAGGACTGCAAAGTAGGACTGAGTAACACATGCTGTAAATTAACTATTTAAAGACAACAGAGAACATAAACTGAATGGGGATGAAATTCTCGGAACACTTTTTTTAAAATAACTTCACAGGTTACATATTTAATGCATCTTCTTATACTCGATACACATGAAGCACACAACAGTGCAACATGTGTTTGAGACAAAAACACAACAAAAACGCCAGAAAAAGCAGATTTTGAAAACAAAACAAACCTGAAACAACTGTCAGCAGTACTGAAGACAAAACCATTACAAATTTGTGACACAACAAAAACAAATTGGGTTTTTTGTTTTTGTTTCTATGGCTGTCCTACGTTAACTACTACAAAGCTGTTCTGTTGTGGTTTTAATACGAACACTGCAGTTGTTTTAATATTGCACAGACAGTTGACAAAATGTTGCATAGTACTAAGACAAAACACAAACCTTTTGATGTTTACCGACTTGAGCCAGAACATGGAATAGTTTGTGAAATTAGACACAAAAAAAATACAAAAGTCGCAGAAATGTTTTAGAACTGTTGCTAATTTGTCTCAAAACACTCAGTTTGTGTTTTGTCAGCTTGACGTGGATCGGCCTTTAGTAGCATTGTTTTGTTAGAAAATTGTTGAAATTTTCTGACTATTTTTGGCTTATAAGTTTTGTTTACGATCAGAAATGCTTCAGTTTGAAACATGAAAAAAAAACTCGTGTAAAAGTAGGACTAACAAGGAATAATTTTAACATAATGAATTTTACCAATGGAGGAAAAATAGAGCATAAGTAGATTATTATCAGTAAATTCTGAAAAAAAAAAATGTTTTTCGAGTTGTTTAGATGTTTTGTTTTTTTAACTTTCTTAACAGTACATTATTTTACTTTTGTATACGTTTCGAAGTTAAACGTTATTGCTCGAAATCGATAGGCATAAATTGATGCTAAAATTTTTTACGATTTACTTAAAAATATTACCACTAGAAACTAATAAAAGAAAATGAAATAAATTCTTGAAATTTTAATATCCATTACTTGTAAATTTCAAAACAGCTATACACCTGAATGGCACATACACCATGAGTCAGAGGTGGGCAATCTAGTCGCAAATCGCAACAAGTTGCGATGTCTTGGAAAAGTGTGACGAGTTTACCATGTTTTTTAATTATGATAAAAATATTTTTATTGAAATAACAATTATATACATTTGGAAGCATAATTGATGAGATGTGCAAATTAAACAGGAAATGTAACTAAAATTTTCTGCAACTTTTGTCCAACTTAAAAAAAATTATGAAATTTTGCATTGAAAATTTTAAATCCAATTTGAACAAATTATTTTATTCATTTTTGGTTCGTTTTACTGTGATTAACTTGTAACTAATTTTGTAATTGGTTATATATTTTCTCATTTTTTGTATGGTTTGGCGAGTTATTACACTTCTCCATGACGACATCTGAATAATAGGTTGCTCTCCTATGCCATAAGTGTTATTTTTTTTATAAACTGTAACATTCTATGAATTGGTAGTCGAGAGATTAGTTGAAGGGTTTAATGCATAAGGTGCAGTTTGAGTCCAGCTGATCGTCTACTCCGAATTGCCTGCTGATGTATCAGTAATACACAGTTAAGCGTCTATTTTAATCCAGTTACTATTAATTATAATAATAAAATTTAATTAAAAAAATAATAAGTACTGTGCAAATTGTTTGTAAGATAAAGTGAACATTTTTTTATGTAACATATCAGTTACTGCACAATCTTCAAATTTCTAGTCAAGTCTCTAAATTGCAATGGCACTCATATACTGTAGAATATAATTAGAATAAATTCAGAGAAAAATAATTTACAACTTTGTAAATTATTTTTCTCTGAATTTATTCTAATGAAAATTCATTTCGAATTGATTTTAATTTTAAGTTTAAAGTGAAGTCAACAAGGGGACAAGATGTTGCAGACAGGGGCCTCTCAATGATGTTGGGGGGGGGGGCGTCGGCAGAGTGGGTGGGACCACAGTTTTTGTATAGATTTTCTTTAATATCTTAAAAAGGTATTTGTAATGTACAGTTTTGTGCCCTTTTTTGAATTTATGAAGCTTGAGACACTTCAGTAGGGTCATCTGGGACCCCTTAGTCCTGACCTAATATGGTTGTTTTTGTTTGTCAATTGTCCAATTTTAATTGTTTTACTAGCATTGTACACTAATAATGTCTCATGTAAATATTATAATTAATATTTTGTGCTGTTCTCATGTTTTTCATTGTGTAATGTTTATTTTTGTCATGTTGTAAATTACATTATTAGAGATAGCCTAATTCTCTATTGTAGAAATTTGTTAGAAATTGTTGAAAAATTACAAGAAAAAATGTTTTAAAAAATAATTATTCATTTTTTTAAAAGTTAAATTTTTATTTATTTTTTATTAATTTTTACTAAATTTTTAACCGAATGCTTTAGTTGTTTTTTTTTTCTTTTATTTTAGTATTATTCGCTGCCTTTGACGCAATAATTAATGTAATTATTTTTCATGCATTAATTATATAAATATTTATATGAAACCGCCATTTTGTGTCCTTTTGTGTTTCATTGAAATATTTTAAATATTGTTTTTTAGTACTTTTAAATTATTAGATGCTTTGCGAACTGTAAAACGAAATGTGAGAAAATACGAAATACATTAAAAATACGATATATTTAAAATTATTTCGTATTTTCAGTCTAATTTTACAAGTGTCGTTACGATATTTTTTCTATTTTTCGTGACGAAACATTTCTTATATTTCGTTACCACGAAAAAGTCGCGCATGCGCCGTTTGTTGACATTTTAGTCAAAAAAGCAGCCATTTTTTTTCCCACTTCAAACAAACGATAGAATATTTTGAAGAAATTAGTGCATGTAATCTCCAGGAAAGTATTAAATTTACTCAACAAAAAGCAGCAGATGTTAGGTTAAAGGTAGGTTATAATATTTAATTGTTTTTTACTTTTTATTTATTTGCTGTTATTACCATTTCCATCCCTTGTTGTCGCCGTTGTGATTTCTGGTTTTAGTAATGCACATAGGTACTTTTTGTTTCAGGTTTTAATTGTAGCCAAAAATGTCATATTTCGTGTTTTATTTTAATTTTTTTTGTTTTGGCAGAACGCAAACCATTAACGAAATTTAATTACGAAATAAATAAAAAACGAATTTAATTAAAAATATATCGTTTTCATTTTATTTTGTGTATTTTTTGGACGAAAAATCGCAAAGCATCTAATAATGAATAGTACATCTCCAATAAGTCCAAATTGCAATAGTTCTAGATTAATTTTAAGAAATTACAATGAAAATTTTGTTTTTGTTGAAATTCTTAAATCCTAACAGGTTAAACGACCTTGAATTTTAAAGGTTGTTTACTGATAGTAAAATGTCCTTGAAAATGCAAGGTCGTTATACATGAAAGCGTTTCACGAAATATAGGTGACATGAATTAACAATTTCGAAATCAAATATGTAAGCCAATGGTTGAACGAATATGGGGGTTTGCCTGTTTGTTGTACATGATGTTAAGACGCCATACTGCATCACTTGTAATTTATCGTAAACTAACTTTGAGGTTATTCTTTCTGTTAGAGAGATAGCTCACGCCATCTTTCGTTTCCTTATGAAAGTCATGACGTCATCACGCCGACGTAACAGCTGAGTCGTTTTCAAATACATCGGGATTTAGTGGAGCAAGTTCTTTTATATGTTAGGATATTGAAAGGACTCACTCTTTTCACTCCAGAAAACCCGGTGTTGCCACATCACCGCATTTTTGATGCTGGTATTCTTGGTTTCCGATTCCATCTTGTCCTTTTTTCCGTTGTTGACGTTTTGTTCGGTCGGTTGTTCGCAGACGATTTAGGTAAAGCAATGTTTTAAACTATTTAAAATGGACAAAAGGGATGTTTTTGTTTGTTAAAACGATGAATACTTGTCTATTTTTTGGTTTAGACGCTTATAGAAGTGAAGAAATCTGCTTAAAAAGCTAAAATAAACACGATGACGTCGACTCAACAGCAGCATCTTGTTCTTAACTGGGGCATAGTTAAGCAAGTAAGGCGACAACAAAACATATTCTTATCATGTTTTTCGATTGTAATCTAGCGCCTTTTGTACTAAATACAGTCATAAACAAGATATCAATCATTTCTGATCGTTAAAAACGACGTTAAATACTTAAAAACAATTTTTTTTTAAAATTCTGCGTGTAGGTTCTGTCCGGAGATTCCGTGATTATTCGTGGACAGCCTAAGGGAGGCCCACCACCTGAGAAACAACTATGCCTATCGAACATCACGGCTCGAAAACTTGCAAGACGGCCGAATCCGAACGCTGATGCGTCAACGGAGTCAAAAGATGAGGTTCTCATCGTTTTTTTTTATCGAATTTGTTTCGTAATAATTCACTTTTATTGAACTGTTTTACAGCCTTACGCCTGGGAAGCTAGAGAGTTTTTGCGGAAGAAGCTGGTCGGTAAGGAGATCGTTTTTACCGTCGAGTACAAAGTTCCGGCTTCAGGTCGAGAGTACGGTTGCATATATCTCGGAAAAGGCAAGATGTTTCTTCGTTTCCGTATTACGAGACTTGTTTAACCTGTTTTTTTATTATTATTTTGTAGATTCAACTGGAGAGAATGTAACCGAGCTATTGGTTGCCGAAGGTCTCGTAGAAGTGAGAAAAGGCGGTTTGAAGGCTTCAGAGTAGGTTTAACATTTTAAGTTGTTTTATATCGAGTGGTTGTAAAATATACTATTGCATGTAAACAGTCGAATAGAATTCTGGCTTTTCTGTGTTCCAGAAGCAACACTTAGAAGAAACTGAAAGACTTTTAGAAACTAGATGAGTAAATGATTCGCTTGAGACATAGACTTAAAATTAGAGATTCCCAAAGGATGGGGCGTGAACTTTGGGTTGTTAATACTAAATGTATTAATATAGTTTAATATTTTTAAATAAATTTTAACTTCATTCTAAAAAGCAAAATAAACAAAACTTTCTTATTACTGTACACGTATCTATTAAACTAGTGGTTGCCCAAAGGGTATGCTGGGGCACTAGTTTGCCGTAAGTTTTGCTAGGTGTGCCACTATATCTCCAGGCAAAATATACTGTGCCATTAGCACAAAAAAGTTTGGGATCCGCTGCACTATAGAGTTGCTCTATTAACTAAACTTAATTAACCGAAATTAACAAACAAGAAACGTCATGAAAATTATTTGTTACCTGAAGAGCATATTAAAGAATACAATTTTGTTAAAAGATGAAAGATGTTTTTGAAGAACGAAAGGTAGTTAGCAAAATGAACCTTTTTGAGGTCAGTGACCTTAACATGGGTCAAGCAAATTAGCACAAGTCAAAAAGGTGCAAAACAAAAACTCCTTTAAATATTGCAACCAAAAAACTTTAATATTTGGCTACCACTGTCAAGAAACGATTGCATGTTCAATTATTATTCAAAAAACACAGTTTGTAGGCAGAAAGATGGTTAGGATGGAGACCGTGTTTGTGGACATGTTTACTTTCAATGGTGTATTGTATTATATGGCGTCATTCAGTTTGTGCACGCTGGAGTTGTAGGCTCTTAAGAGTCTAAAAACAATAAATGAAGTGGCAATGGCTTCTTGAATGTTGCGACCAGGTATTAAGGTTTTTTCGTTGCAGTATTTATCGGGTTTTTATTTAGCGCC
Organism: Brachycybe producta; assembly: GCA_036925085.1. Classification (NCBI taxonomy): domain Eukaryota; kingdom Metazoa; phylum Arthropoda; class Diplopoda; order Playtdesmida; family Andrognathidae; genus Brachycybe; species Brachycybe producta. The sequence continues at coordinate 492,104 of JAUPFP010000064.1, forward strand.
CTTTTAAATTATGCTAATTTTGTTCGAACCGTAAAGTTCATTGACCTCGAAAAGGTCCATTTTGCTAACTACTATTCTTTCTTCAGGAACATCTTTCAGATTTAAAAAAATTGTGGGTATTTTTTATATGTTCTTCATGTAACTTGTTCTTTTCATAATGTTTTAAATTGCCGTTTGATTGCTAGAGCCATTTGAGTAACTTTGGACCCGGAAAAAATGACCGTCTCTTGTGGCACGTGCAACTCGGGCGTGTCTAGTCTCCGAGGCTAAAATAAGCTGGGTGATTATCTTGTCGATGGTACGAAAAGGTCCTTATGTTAAAGCTGTTTCTGAAGCAGAAAAGCATCAAATAGTTTTTTTTTTTATTGTTCTTTAGCATTTGAATATTTTTCATTAGCTTTTTATATAATGTGTTTTTTTATGGTGTGAGATGTTAATTTCTGAGAATTGTTTTATTTTAAGAGATCAGCAAAGGCTTTGTGATCTCGAAGACTCTGCAAAGTCAAGCGGAAGAGGTATTTGGGGTAACGATGCCTCGAAACATGTTCGGGACATCACTTGGAACATTGAGAATCCGAGGAATTTTGTAACTTCACACAATAACAAACCGATAAAAGGTTTGTAACCTTTCATGTTTGTTCAATCATTAACGTAAGAATTATGTCTTTTTGTTATTGTAGCTGTGATCGAACACGTGCGAGATGGAAGTACTGTACGGGCGTTTCTTCTTCCCGGGTTTCAGTATGTCACTTTAATGATGTCTGGAATCAGAGTTAGTTAATTGATTTATCTTCGAAATGAGAGAAACCGTTTCATTTTTAAAAATGGTGCAGAAAATCAATTTGAAACCTGTTTTGATGCACTTTATGAAATAATTTCAATATGTACGTTTAAAACTAGAAGTGTAAACGAAGTAGGGATTTCCGATTCGATTAATTGGTGAATCGATTTTGCGGTTCCGATTAATAGTGAAAATTGAATCGATTCAAGCCATCATTAAAATCTTCAAATGAACATGATTCTACATTCGTTTTTTTTTCCAAGAAGACATACTCTTTCTCTAAGGCTATTTCTTGACAATTGGTACGGGATAGATGGAACAATCCATCATTTCGTTCGTGAATGAATTAGTAGACTGATTTGAAATGTCTGTCAGTTCCACGTATACCAGGTCTGATTGTGAATGGGCGGCTTAAATTTTGCTGTTGAAATTGGCTTACACAAGTGAAAATAACTTCTTGACAAATTGTGAGCTCTAAATGTGAGCATGATGTCAGATGGAGTAACATGACAAGCCCTCCTTACAGAACGGGAATATTGAAGCGATTTGGAAATTGTAAAGTAATAGAATGTGCTGATTGACTTCTTATGAATAGTTCTAATGACTTTAACTAGTAATCATCACAAAAACGGAAGAAAAATCGAGATTTAATTAAAAAAACAATGGTTAAATAAAAAATTCTAATTATCTCAATCCGTAAGAGTCGATTCTTCGTTAACTTTTTCGTCTTGCTTTTGACCATCCCTACAACGAAGTTGCTTTTTAACGATATTGTTGTGGGGGATCTCCTAAGCGTTTTTGTTTACTAAACTTGTTTCCAATAAATCTCGAAATAATTTCATAAGGTGTATAAAGAGAGCGTTTTTGTCGTTATTCTTGTACCATTTTTATTAATGAAGAAAGTAAAACAAGAAATGATTGAAATTCTGTTTTTTTTTTTCGTTCGGCATCAAGTGTCCGATGTTTAAAGTTGGAGAAGACGGTTTGAACCAACAGGGAGAACCTTTTGCGGAAGAAGCAAAGTACTTTACGGAGTCGCGGCTTCTACAGCGAGACGTTGAGATCATCTTAGAAAGCGTCTCAAATGCGAACTTTCTTGGCAGTATTGTACATCCGGTACAAACAAAATTGTTTATGTTCAACGTCGGTTTCTTTCTAATTTGTGTATTTTGATTTTGTTTTCAGTGTGGAAACATAGCCGAGCTTTTGTTGAGAGAAGGTTTCGCTCGTTGTGTCGATTGGAGTATGGCTTTTGTCTCTTTGAGCGTCGAGAAACTGAGAACAGCCGAAAAGTTAGAACTTTATACTGCTTTTGATTTCGTTGTCGTAACAGTGTATGATGATCCTTGTTTGTCGTTTAGAGTCGCTAAAGGCAAACAACTGCGAATCTGGAAAGATTACAGTCCTAGTACGCCCCAGATTAATGCCAAGGATAAAGAGTTTGTTGCAAAAGTGATGGAAATCGTGAATGCCGATGCTGTAGTCGTTAAAACAAACAATGGCCAAACAAAGAAAGTTTTCTTAGCGAGCATCAGACCACCTCGGTTAAGACGAAACTTTTGCGTTTTTGTCTTATGCTGATTGTTCTCATGTGGTTTTTGGCATTTTAGCTTGCAGGATATGAATATACCAGAGCCACAGAAAGACGCAAAAGGGCGTCAGTTCAGACCGTTGTACGACATTCCTTTCATGTACGAAGCTCGAGAGTTTCTTCGTCAAAAGCTGATAGGAAAAGACGTTAGAGAGCGATGTTTTTTTAATCTTTAATTTTTTCATTGACATGTTGTTGTTTTTCAGGTTAACGTAACGGTCGATTATCTTCAACCTCCATCTAGTGCGTTTCCCGAGAGGTCGTGTTGCACCGTTTTGGTTGGAGGAATGTACGTTATTCTTTTTTGGGGAGAGATTTTTGGTGCAATAAAACGATGAGGACATATGAATTGCTGGTTTTCGAGTTGAAGCAGAATCACTTGATAGTATTTTCACGTTCATGTGTTTCAAACAGAGCTTTTTGTAGACAAAAATTAAAAAAAATATTGTCTGCTTAAAGTTGAATCATTTTCAAATTCGCATAAAATGCTTATTATAATAATTTCAAAGCTTATTTTGTGTTCACCAAGTCTAAAAATGGAACTTATTGTATTTTAGAAATGTTGCCGAAGCGTTAGTGAGCAAAGGTTTGGCGACGGTCGTAAGATATCGTCAGGATGATGACAGACGGTCGTCTCACTACGACGATCTTTTGGCAGCAGAAAATAAAGCCCAAAAGGGAGCCAAAGGAGTTCACGGAAAGGAAATTCCAAACCATAGAGTTTCTGACATTTCTGGAGTATGTAAAAACGAAAGATCAACAGACGTCGCTGGAATTTTTTGTTTTATTTTTCTCTTTTCTTTCTCTAGGATAGTTCCAAAGCCAAGCAGTTTTTTCCTTTCTTACAACGTGCGGGTCGTTCGGAAGCGATCGTTGAGTACGTCGGAAGTGGATCGCGTCTTAGATTGTATATTCCAAAGGAAACTTGCCTCGTAACCTTTCTTTTAGCAGGTTTGTTTCTATATGATGGGTGAGGTGACGTCTTGTTTTAAGTTGAGTTTCAAATTAATGATTACTTGCACTCTCTGTGCAGGGTTTCTACTTAGAAAAATTTCTGGTCAGGGATTTAAGTTCAAGTGCAAAGTTTTTCCTAATGAATTTGGTTCTAAATGTCTGGTTTTACCTTGGTACTTTGTGAAACCAGGCTTCTAATTTATTTCACGTCAACTCTTGAACTTCATTTAAAAGTTGCTTATAAATGGCAAATTTGCTATGGTATTTGATTTAGCAGTCACTGGCCACGAAGGTAAGGCTGCAGAGTTGCCGTATTTTTTGCACGAAAGGTGCAAAAAAGCTGAACACGGGCTAGGTGGCTACTAATCGAAAAAAAATTCTTAGTTTTACGATCTTGGAACCCAGCTTTCTTGTAAAATTTACTCGGTTTCAATATTAATTGATATGGTTGTTTTAGGAATCAGTTGTCCGAGAGCATCGAGGCCAGCTCCTGGAGGTGGTAATTTAGAAGCAGAACCTTTTGGAGAAGAAGCGAGTGTGTTCACAAAAGAAAGATGTCTTCAGCGCGAGGTAATGACGTGTGAAACCAAAAGAACAGCTGAACCGATTTCTATTTATACCCGGTTCGATGTTTTAAAGGTTGAGGTTGAAGTCGAAAGTATGGATAAAGCTGGTAACTTCATTGGTTGGTTGTGGATTGGCAACGCGAACTTGTCGCTGTTGCTGGTTAAAGAAGGGCTTGCTACGGTTCATGTCACCGCCGAACGTAGTCCGCACTATAGACCGCTTCAGTTGGCTGAAGAAGATGCTAAAGAGCGAAAGAAAAAAGCATGTTTCGTTTTTTTTTACTTTGCTACACTTAATTATGATCAGTGAATTAATTATGAAGTCTTTTTTAGATTTGGGCGCATTTTGTCGAACCGGTTGACGAAGAAGCCATTCAAGACACCGAAGACCGTTTGATTGATTACGTGTCAGTTATTATTACGGAAGTTGGCTCTGATCTTTCGTTTTATGCTCAACGAGTCGACAAGGGTTAATTGATTCAATTTTTATCTTTATCGATTCGATTCGTTAACTGTTTAAAGTGTATCTACAACAGGTCCTCAGCTAGAAGAGCTTATGAATAATTTGCGTGAGGAGTTTTCTATAAATCCTCCCGTTCCTGGTTCTTACACACCCAAGAAAGGTGATGTTTGTGCTGCAAAGTTCGTTGATGGCCAATGGTACAGAGCGAAAGTGGAAAAGATTTCGCAGGACGTTGCATCTATTATTTACATAGATTACGGAAACGTAAGTGGTATCTCTACGAAATACATTGTTCTCTTTTACGCAACAAAATTTAAATTTTACAGAAAGAAGTAACGAAAATGGTGAACTTGGCAAATTTGCCGCTTGCATTTCGTGGTGAACCACATGCTTGCGAGTATTCTTTGGCTTGTGTACAACTCGGTAAAGATGTAAGTGTGCTTAAATTTTGAGATCTCGACGTTGTGGCAGATTTTTAGAAGATGTATACGAAAGTTTGTTTGAAAAACGAATCACTTTAAAATTAATAACGATAAAATCTAGTTATTTTGTTATTTAGGTGCAAAATGACAAGAAAAAAAAAACATGAATATCTTTTAAAAACTAGATAGGTAGTGTAATAACTTAAGGCGTTTTCATGTTAATCTTTCAAAATAAGCTTTTTATGTTAGTTTGAAAATATAAATGAAAAGTTTTATTTTAAAAGATATTAACATGAAAATATCCTTAAGTGATTGAGCTAACTTTCTAGTTTTTAAAACAGTTTCTATTATCTCTTAATTTTGCTCCTGAAAAACAGAATAATCAGATATTGAAAATCAGCTGTTCATAATCCATCTAAGTAGTACCATCAGAGTAGTTCGAAGACAAAAATATTGAATCGATTTTTTAATTGGGAAAGGTGATTAAATACAATAATTACAAAGTAATATGGTGAATTATTAATTAATTGAAAATATAATTTAAATTACTCTAATTGATTACTTTTGACTACTTATTTCCGAACATTGGTTTTTGCAACAAAGTAAAGAAAACGTGAAATTTTTTTTCTTTTTTAAAATATTTTTACACATCAGGTTTCGAATAAACTGTATTTCTTCTAAAAGTCACTTACAACTTCAAGCATGAATTTCAAGCACTATTTTGCAAGTGCCAGTCATTATTTAATTCTTAAAAATCCTTTCTTATTTATAAACTATCATCGTAGGCCGACTTTCAACAGGAAGCCGTTCATGCATTTTCAGAAGAAACACATGATCAGACCTTACTTCTAAACGTAGAATACAGAAACGGTAACCAGCAGTTGGTAACGCTTCACCATCCGAACACGAAAGAAGACGTCGCTCGAGGTTTGATCGCCGAAGGGCTTCTCATTTGTGAACCACGGAAAGAACGCAGATTGCAAAAATTGGTTAGTTAAAAACTGGTCGTTAAACCTTAGACCATTACTTTCCGGGACTGGCAACTGTGAAAATCTAGTGTTATGATAGAGAGGTTAATAGAGAGGTTAATATGATGGAGACAGCAGCGCCACTTTAGTGGGGGAAATGTTGTACTATAGGTGCCCTATTAGGTTGTACAATAGTCACCAGAAAGCACAGTTGTAGTTTCACCAGATTATACGGGAAATCCATCGCCATTCAACACATTACGAGTTGCCACTCCCTGGAGAGTAATGGTCTAAGGTTAAACGTCAAAATTACTTCATTCCTTTCAACCTTGATGTTAATTACTATTCGTAACATTATTTGAAAGTCAAATTTAACTAAATTTCTAGTTTTATTGAAAATGAGTAAAGGCTAAGGGTGTGTGGCGTTTTTAGATGTTATCGTAACGTGTGACCAATAGGTTTTTAGTAATAAATTGTGCCCCGAGGGCGGTGATACCATCGCTACATGTCTTCACGTGGCCACACCCCATTGAGTTGTTCAGTGAAAAAACAATTCAAGGAGGGAATTTACCGGTACAAGTATGTAAAAGCATTTTTAAACAAAACTTGTCTTTTCGAAACTTGATGATTAAATTAAGCGATTCATTCCTTATTTGTGACGATCTGTTTAGAATGAATTGTTTTGTGACAGTTTTAGAACGCCGATTTTTGGTTTTTGCTGTTATAAGCGTTTTAAAACTGTTATTAAATATTTCCAAACAGATTATTATAAAAAGGGTTTCCTCGCTTGATTTATTCATCATGTTTCGAAAAGATAATGAGTTTTGTTTTAAAAAATACTTTTAAAAATCTACGTATTTGTACAGGTAAATTCGCTCGTTGAACTTAGCCGTGTCCGTAGACGCCTAAGGGCGTGGCCACGTGAATTCACCTAACTCCATGTAGTGGCATCATTTATAATTAATTCTAATAAATCTATTGTTCACACCTTAACATTTTTTATTGCAATTTGTGGCAATTTGTTCAAAATTTCAAACAGCCCTTAAATGTTAATGTTTAGTTGATATTATTACGATGTCATCTTTTGATCGTTGATTTTTAAAAATACGTTTTGTCGTTTTTTCTCGGCATCAATAATCGTTTTAACCATTTTTTTTGTTAAGGTGACAGAGTACAAAAACGCTCAAGAGGCTGCCAAGAAGAAGAGGGTTAGTTAGATAGATACATTGCTCGATGGCACGTCTTAAGATCAAATAAATGATGATGTTTTTTCATTCTATCTTTTCAGTTGAATATGTGGGAGTATGGAGATTTCTTGGAAGACGATGCTAAGGAATTCGGATATAAAAAGAATTAACCAATGAGGATAAACAAAAAGAATTTCTTGGAAGGAAGAGAGGAGGAGGGGTATCATCATGAATTAATTACTTAATCGAAATAACGTTCAAAATGCATTAAGAAAGGTCGTTAAAAATGAAAATTATTCTCTATTCGATCGGGGAAAGAAAGAATTGAGTGTTGTGAAAATCAATCCACTTTTTTTTTCTTAAAAAAAAAGTATTGTCACAATGTAGTTTACCTAATTATTGAAATTGATTCGTTGATCATTCGGCTTTCCGATTCGTGCTCGGAATTTCACAAAAATTATATTTTCTGATAAATCATAGTCAACGATTTCACTTTACGATTTGAAGGTTATTTAGCAATTATACATTGTTATGCGTGCAATCGTCGTTACGAACAAGTCCATAATGTTTACACGTGCGCGTTTATCAAACCCTATCAAATGGAGATTAATTTTTGTTTAAAATTAGTTAAGTTTCAGGGATCTTGAAACTATTGAAGTATATTTAAATGGCCACTTAAAGTGGATCGTATGGAATACCTCGGTTTGTAGGTTGAAGATCCCCTGCTTGAATTATTAACGACAAGTTCTCGTAGTTTCGATTCTTCCGTAACTGTTTTTTGGTCTAGATTCTTTTTAGTTTTTCTATGGTTATTTTTTTTTTGGTGTGAAATCGAATTGCCTCATAATAGGTGATACCTTATAAACAGTATCATTTATCATGCATGCGTTACCAGTGGTAATAAAGTACCTCGAACAAGTACGTAAGATGTTTTTTCTATCGATTTTTAGCCAAATGGAAGGAAATTCACGTTGTTAAAAATGACACTTGTTTTTTTTTAGTTTTTAGTAAGCATGAAAATCCATCTTTGAGAAAAACTAATTTTTGATCCTGTTGTCGTCTTTTATAATCAGAGTCTAATGAGACTGTTGAAACACTTTTTCTGCATACAGACAAAAGGAAACTACAGCTTATTACAATTGTTTTTGTACCCAGGTTTTACACTTGGTACTTGAGGTTCATTCTCGTGCAAATCTGGAGCACCCTGACATATTAAAATGAGACAATCACAATTTTACTTACAATGGTTTGCTGCATAAATTTGTGCGTTTTTTTAACAATTTAAAAGAATTTATTTTGCGCACAAATAACATGGCCACAATTCAACTCACTGTCCAATTCCCAAGATTGTTTATGGGGATTGGCATGCATTAAAGCATTCAAACGGTCTTCATCGATGTCGGTTGGCCTCTCGAAGTGTGGAGCGTCACTCGTCAAAATTATCCTCCTTGAAGCGCGCAGACGATTTCTGTGTGGTTTTTGACAGTTTAGTTTCTTCGATTGAACTCGTAAAGGTGTTGGCAATGTTCATTTTTGTTAACATGACGACACTCCATAGTTTTTAACCTGAAAATGGTTCGCTATTACTTCTAGGCTTGCCACCTGTGGGGGACAGTCCTCCATTTGGAAGGACTGTCCTCCGGCCAGGAGCGTCTTCCATGAACTTATTTAAGTTTTTATACAATTTATTGTGTGAAGGCCATGTTTCCTTCGTGGAGGACGGTCCTGGTCGGAGGCATTTCCTCCGAATGGAGGACTGTCCTCGACAAAGAAGGAAATGTGGCAAGCCTAATTACTTCGTATAGAAAAGTTTCTAGCAGATTCAGGAAGATAACAAAAAGATCATTAAAATGATCTATAATATATTACCGCCTGAAGCACAAACTTACGCACCAACCCAATATAATGTGATCGTCTTGTTTAGAACGTCAGCATACAAGTAACAAAATAAAACTCGAAAAAAAAATAAACGAAAGGCAAGTGAAAGTCAAACTTATTTAATTCATACACAAAAGAGATTGACACAAAAGATTGAAAACAAAATAAAAACAGAACGTTGAAAACAGATGAACAACCAGAATGACGAAAAGAAAAAACGGAGATAATGATCCACGTTGTTGGAAACATTTTAATCCTAAGAAAGCAACATTGTCATTAATTTGTTAAATGGGGGGGGGGGGGCGGCGGCGTAATCAACCATTCAATCTTACTCGCAAATGGGCAGTTAGTTCGTCTATTACTTTTCTGACCTGGAAAAGTGCGTTTAAGACCTGCAGGCAGAAAATTTTTAAAAGGAAAGGTGAAAGTTGCTTATTTAGAGGATGATATCTACCTCGACACTGTAAGTAGACATCACACAACCTTTTTGCTTTCAACAAGAAGAAAAATGCATTCAGACGTTGTTCTTCGGCCATATTTAGGTGAAAGATAAAAATAAAAAATTCAAATCTGGCTGAACTGCCGCCATTACGCACTCCATGAGATGCTTGTGTATGACGTCAGCTGGTGTTAGTGGCGTATTCAGTGGAAGTCTCGTGGTGACATCGCAGATGACGCCAGTCGTATCTTATTTACAAAAAATAACGGATTCTTGTTATTGAGATTTGACCACAGTTTAACAGTTGTTATATTATAATAAATTATGTTCAATAAATGTAAACGATATACATTTTTAAACATTCTACGATGATAATACAGAAATTAATCAATTTAATCTCTCCGAATATAACGAACTGTTTTTGAAGTTAGTGATAGATGCGCAGAGGCTTATTTGTACATTACATTATGTAATTAAACGCCATATTAGATCATCTATATCATCATGTGCTACACACTCTTATAAGTGAAACCTTAAGCTTCAAAATTTCGTCTCTGTATTTGTGACTCATGCCTGTCTTGCTTTCTTTTGATAAGTTTTAGCAGACGACGACTGAATAAATGACGTCAATAAGAATGACAACTGATTTCATGACGTTTTGCGCAACCTATTCTGACGTCATCACAAAAAGTGTGTATCTATTTAATCACTCGGAGTGAACGGATTTATTTACGCACACTAACTTTCTATGTTTCATTTAAGTAATCTGGTAGCTCTGTGTATTTAATTACCCATAATTCATCAGTCTCAACATGGCGTCGTAGTGCAGCGGATGTTATCGGTAAGTTTCTCTTGCTGTTAAAAAGTTTTTCTTTCGTGTTTATTGTCATTTCATTGACTGAAGTTAAGTTTCAATGAAGTTAATGACATGATCGATAATTAAAGGACCATCGGTTTGCGAATGGTATTGCTGTGTAGCCCCAGTGAAACTGTTTGGGGCGTTGTCAAAAGAAAAACTTGTTGAAGAAATGACAATTTCACGTTTAGAAGAACGTTTTTTTTTATATTTTGCGTCATAAAACGCTATGAAAGTATTGGAATTTCGGGGGTTATACGGGTTATGTTATTACGTGGGCGGTCATAAGTTCCCACCCTCCTCTGGTCTCTTTTTCGTATGGTCACGTGATGCTTCTCCCTTCCATAAGTAACCAATTGCAGGTCGTCTTTTTAATTGTGTAATTTTTTTTTGTGTTTGTTCCTTTTCTTTGCACATTTTTTTATTTACCCGGATCTTCCTTTTTTTTGTTCTGGTTTTACGTGATGATGATGCTAAAAAGGCAGAAAGAAGAGTTCATTTTTATTTGCATTTATTAAATATATAAATTTACTAATATTCTAATCTTGAAAATGACACGTTTTGAAAGGGGGGAGAGAGAGAGAGAGAGAGTTAAAAAGGCGGAATTTCAATAGAAGGTCGTTTGGTAATCTTGAAAACATTCTATTCTTGGCTTTTAAGCTTGTCAAGAACGTAGGTTTTTTTTATTTCTTCTGTAAATAATTTCAGAACCTGAGATAATAATTTGTCAGAAGAAAAAAAAAGCGGTTTCATTAGCTGTTTTTGTAGTTGGCTACACTGTCATTTCTGTATGAATATTGGAATGACAGTTTGATAATTATGTCATTAAATAACATTGAGCTACAGTGTTGTCAATTGAATTAGGTTTTACGTCGTGGTATAAATAAAGTCTTTAAGATGGTTTGCGAACAGCTGATTTTCGAACTCTTCATTATTCTTTCAGAATAGCAAAATTAAGAAAAAAAATAGAAAGTGTTTTAGAAACTAGAAGGGTAGCTCAATCACTTAAAGGTCATTTTCACGTTAATAATCCGTCAAAATAAACTTTTTATGAAAAATATGTTTGGGGTCATTTTCAAATTCGCATAAAAAGCTTATTTTGAAAGATATCACCGTGAAATTACCCATAAGTGATTGTGTTGTCTCGTGTCACTTCATCATTTTGCTATCAAAGTCCATTTGCACTTTTAAAACCACCTTCAGATGGGTTTATAAAGAGCTGATTTTCAAACTCTTGGTAATTCTGTCTTTGAGGAGCAACATTAACAGATACTGGAAAGTGTTTAAGAAACTAGAAGGGTTTAGTCAATCACTTAAGGGTATTTTCAAGTTGGTGGTAACTTTCAAAATTAATTTTGTATAGACATCTCTGCTTAAAGTTAGGCTATTTTCAAAAGCTTATTTTGAATGATATCAATATGAAAATAAACACATCTAGTTTATAAAGCACATTCAAGCTTCGTTTTATTCTGCATCTGAAAGACGGAATAACCGAATAATCAAAAGTTCAAGAGGCGTTTGCGCCTTAAACCAAAAGATAAATTTCTAAAGATAAAGCAACGCCATGTTAGGTTAGAAAAAAAACCGCCAAAAGTGAGTGAAGAGTCGTCTACTTTTTGAAGCTAGAAGGAAGACATCACAGGCAACTGTAGACAGCTTCAGAATTTCTTTGGCTCCACCCTTTTATGAGCGTCATCAATTTCTAATTGGTTTGTTACTGGGCATGATGTCACACGCTCCGCCCTTTTTATTTATAATTAGTTGATATTTGGTCTGACGCTTATAAAAGGGCGGAGCCGAAGAAATTCTGAAGCTGTCTACAAGTTGCCTGTGAAGACGTCTTAAAATGTTATCCATTTTGTTTTCTACTTTCGTAGCTGAAGCACTAAGTGGAGTTTGCGCCCTCTATTGGTCACACTTAGTTTTGGCACAAAATGCTCACTATAGGGGGAGACCTTTTAATTTAGTTAAATTGAGTTAAATCTGTATATATCTAGATATCTTGGTTTAAAGTTAAAACCACCTTTTGAAAAGTGAAATAAACCCAAATGTCTGTGTAGTTGGCAAACAGGCAATTAGAAATCGGGACATACAGCCGTTGGTTCCGCATTTTTTATGACGACCGGCAACTTCAAATTGTAGTCTGACGTTACATGCTCCGCCCTTTTCAACGTCTAACCACACAACAAACCAATTAGAAGTTGCCGGTCGTCATAAAAAGGGCGGAGCCAACTTCTGTATGTCCAGATTTCTAATTGCCTGTCTCGGTGTATGGCTTTGACATTTATTGATCCTTCCGTGTCCACGTGAGGGTCGTTTTCAGTTAACAGTGTTGCGTATTGCATCTGGATTCTGGTCATAAAAACTCCATAAAAGAAATGCACCTTGTTGTAATTGTTAATATTTTATTTGCATTCAAATATTAAGTGTAATGTCATTTTTACTTGCAATACAACAACACACGTGTCATTCTTTTTCTCAGTTAAACAAGTCAAGATTGTCATTTCTAGGGTACTTGGTTACATATGTATATTCTTGAAGATATTCTTCGGTGTGTCTTGTCTTTTTGCATTATTCAGTCTCCAATTTAACTGTCCGTTCGCTTGATCCACTGATTAATATCGATCTCTTCCCTAATATACGTGTACTTATATATAGAGAAGAGACATATAGAAATGACCTTTGCATGTATCATAAATAAATGTCGATTTCATGACAGTCACGCCGACACACGCGATGCGCTGTGCACTTTTTTGTGTGGTTATAATCCAGATTCAAGTAGAAAATGATGTATGGATGGCGCCTGAACTTCATCTTGAACCCTCAGAACAGGATTTCAACGTAGAAAAAAAAAAACTGTTTTGGGAATCCTTTAATTTTCTGTGTTCAAAAGTGTCAAGTTTTCTAAACGAATTTGTTCCTATGACGTATTCACATATTGTGATGAGGAGGTCCACAAATACATAGAGAAGTGGGATGTGGAGGGTTTGGTGATTTGAGTTGTAATTGATTTGGTTTGGAAAATAGTCATTCCTCCCCCCCCCCCCCTCGCGCTTAGTGTCTTTTGCTATTGACGGATAATGGATTTCCGATTTGATTTTTACTGTCCGATAACTTGATATATCCGTTCGGTTGATGATTAATTAGCTTAAAATAGAGCAATGGCGTATCTTTTGCATACACATACACATATTATCATTTCTTCTTGCAATTTTTTCGTAGAATTTAACAAATTATGTGCCTTATATATTGTCGTATGCAGTGAGTGAACCACGAATACTCACAAATTACAAATTTTAACTAATTTAGTGAATTACTGTAATTAAGTAACTTTCACCAATAATTAACAGTTTGCCTTTTTAACTAGGGTTCAGAATTTTATGTAATAATCCTATACCAAGCAAGTGTTTTTCAATTTGTGGGCCAATTAGGGCCAATTGTGAAGTAATCATCATTAAAGCCAGAGCTTTGGAGCAGAGAGCACAGAATATTGGAGTGCCGCATGTGCTTGCTCAGAGCTGAAGCACTTAGTATTTTTGACCGCGCTCCACTACTCCAGTTTTTTTTTTTAAATGTTTATTAAAAGTAAAACTTACTGAAATACAGGTCAAAAACCAAATTACAATTTAGTCTACCAATTTATTTAATAAATGTCGGTTATTTGTGTGAGTTGTCTTGTTGGCCTTAGATGGTGCTATTTATGTTAATTTAGGGCTATAATTACAGTCATGATGTTTTACCTTTTTAAAGAAGAATCTAATGTAGCTTCGGTTAACTGCAATTCTTTTTCAGAAAATAGTTAGATTTTTTTTCTTCTAATGTCGATTGTTGGTGGTAACAGTTAACTAGTTAATGTAAATTATAATCATTGAGTATTAAGATGGCTATTTAAACATTTAATTTGTCCGTATAGTGCTAGATGGCGCTACCATCTCTCCATAGTATTTCTATGGAGAGAGAGAGGTGGCGCTGTCGAATGCTACATGGATAAATTAAATGTTTAAATAGCCATCTTAAGTAACCATGAGTAGAAGAAATAGTTCTTTTAAAATACATTAGATTTTATTAAATTTAATTCAAAATTAATTTGAACTGGAGTATGGGAGCTATTAAAAATTTTTGTTGCTCCAAAGCCCTGATTAGAGCAACTGCAATTTTGCTTTTTCTAATAAAAAAAGACTAGTTAGAGGCTAGATGTCTGGTTACTACAAGTTGTCAACTGGAGTTCTAGCCTCTAACCAGTGTTTTTGATTGAAAAAAAAAATGTAATTGTTGGTTGATCTAAACTGGATTTGTTACTTCACAATTGGCTCTTGGCCCACAAATTGAAAAGCATTTGCTTTTTATCGAAACATTTAATTACTTTCTTAAAATTTAGTAATTGTTTTAAATTTTGTCACTGAAATAATAATCTAATTACTTTAAAAAGTTACTTGTTCGTATTTCTTTTAAAAAAAAATAATGTTATGGTGTAGACATTATTTCTTTAAAAAAAAAACAAGATGTAAGATTGTAGTCACGAAAAAAATGGATGTTTAATAACATTTGACCGGAAGTAGCACTAAGGAAAATTTATTACACTAACTAACCAGCACTAACGAATGGAACTACATGTACTTTGGTCGTTAGTGCTGCTTTGGGGAGGGGGGGGGGCAACTTGATGCTGTGTGGTCCCCCATGAAAGAAAATGCGTATTATCTGCTAAACCGGAAGTATAATTAGCACCTTTTTGTGGCACTAAACAGCACTAACACAACATTAATGATTGGCGTTATTTTTTTGGGGGGGGGGGGGGGAGGGGGCAACTTGACGGCAAGCTGCCTCCCCCCCCCCAGAAACACATTTAAATAACTTTTGACCGGAAGTAGCATTAAGGAAAATTGTTTGCAGCACGAACGAATACGGTCGGTTTGGTTGGACCCCCAACTCTGGGGGGGGGGGGGGGCAACTTGATTGATCTCCTAAACCTGCATAAAATGAGCTTTGTTTAGCTCATAAGTCGAGGTGGCGCGCCAATTTATTGACTGAGTGCGCCCTAATTAACCTATTATTATCCTGTTTGTACATATGTAATTAATCTAATTTGATTCTGTTTTGTTTTTTAGGTTTCTCCGGCTATTTTATTTTATTTTCTTCTTTGGTTATTTATTGTTATTTGAGTGACTTAAACTAATTCACTTAAAAATAATATACTTATGATGTTTGTGTGGTGTTGTTATTGTTGATCATCATCATCATCATCATCCTATTTGATTGGTGTACAATGGCCGCCAGTGATGGACGTCAACGTCGTTGTCGTTTCCTATCAATACCTGAAACTGACCACTTAGACGGTGCCTTATTATGTTTATCTCAGGAGCAACAAACTACTACAATGACGGGTGTCAATGATGCGACTCCGCTTACAGAGCTTCCATTCACAACGATCCGTCCACTGCAACAACCAGCTTTCAGGTTAGAAAACCACCGGTTTTTTTTTTTTTTTTTTTTTTTTTTTTGCATTTCTAATCTTATTTTACAGCGCTTTGCGTTTCTATTTATGGTCTTTCGTTTGTCTTAATTGTTTTTTATTATTCAAACCCATTTTAATTATTTTATATTGTCACTTGTATCGAACCATGGGTCTTTGTTGTTACCTGTTGAAGTGGGGTGTTGGGGCCACAGTTCATCATACATTTATGATACAAAATGACGCCATAAAAGCTATTGCAAAATGAGCAATAATTGTTGCATACAGTATGTAATGCTACGTTTGGAGGCCGCTTATGTCTCCGGAACGGAACGATAAAAGAGAAATCGCTGCTACATGGTCTTTTTCTCTCTCTCTCTCCCTCTCTCTCTTTCCACGTGGAGGTGACTTGTTGACTTCATTTTTCGAACGCGTGTTTTTTTTTTTTTTTGAATTTGTGCGCCAATTAGTTGTATGCATACAGTATTTGGGAATGAGTTTCTTGACTGTCGGATAGATGGCGATAGTGTTTCTTCAAAAGGTATGAAAACTTGAAGACAATTTGAGAAAAATCAGCTCGTTTTGACTACTTTTTAGGTCTGGTCTTTTTAGTCAAGGATTTAGTATAGCACACTGAAGGTGAACATTTTATAGCCGAAGATGAAATTTAGTGTCATCTAAGGGCATTACACAGACGAACCACTTTTAGTGGTCGAAATAGACTGCAAATAGTGGTCGATGTCTGGTCCCAAAACCACTTTTCAAGTTGGCTGGGAAGTGGTCCTAGTGTTGTTGAATTTTTTGGAATTTTAATTTGAAAAATTGCTCTCCAAGCAGCTTGGAAGGTCGATAGCAGAGGGACAGAAGTCCAATTGCAGCATGCGAAATTTATTCATTATCAAAACCTCAAAAAAAAAAAAATGGTCGTATAGAGTCGACTGGAGTGGTCGGTTATGGCCACGCGCCGACCACTTTTTGTAATCCATCTCGACCATTAAAAGTCGCTCGTCTGTGAAAGCTCTATGCTTGTCTACTTTCAGTTTCTGCATTTACTTGTGTGAGGAAGATGAAGATGTATTAAGGCCAAGATTCCGCTTGCAGAAAAAAAAAATACACTGAAAACAGAAAGGCTGAAAATGTATTAAAAAACTGAAATTATTTCAACTTTTTTTTATCAGCATTAATAATTGAAAGGCATTTTTTTCTAGAAACGTGTATTTCTGTTTTCTGTGAAAATCCTTGAATATTTCTGTTTTTTTTACATATGAGGGCTGTTTTTGTTTGCGTGGACTTGTATTTCTCCTATTTTAATCAACTTCTCCATAACCTAGAGTAAGCTGAAATTGTGTACACTGTAGCCTCTTACTAGGTGCGACCTATTAATTTATCAAACTTTGACAGATCCTCAAATGGCCACCTACCTGTCCAGGATCCGCCGTTATAAGAAGGAGGGTATAACCCTTAAGTAATGTACTTTTCATCAAAATAAAACAAATTGCACTCCTGTAGTCCCCCAAAACAAAACAAAAAACATGTCTTAGTAGAAATAACAGCTTGTACCGAAAAACGTACGTAGTTTTTTTTTTCTTCCTAGTTTTCTTCTGCATGTGGGATCTAGGCTTTATAGTAGCTCGAGATAACTTGAACACAATAGCAGAAAACCTTGAACAGCTTAAAGAAAACACAGAAATTGTCTGCCCTTTTACTTTTCGGTGGCTATCCCTTTATAAAGGTAAATCTATGGAAATTAATCCGAGAGTAACGTTTTGGTGAACAAACGGGTCTGTGTTCGGATGCGAAAGTCAACCACGGTTTTTGCCCTCAAGCATGAGATTTGTGTTAGGCCTATACTTGTAATTTAAAAGGCACTTGAATGTTTAAATGAACCAAAAACGAAGCCTTTAGCCTAGGTCAGACTCTTAGGTGGCGACTGGTTGTTGTCGTTCACTGTTTTTGTCCCCCCTTTAAGTCCAATTTCATTAGACGTTGCCATATAAAAGGAGCGTAATTATTATAATTAATAATTAATGAAGAGTGGAATGAAACAAACAAAAAAAAAAAGGTTTCTGTGGTTATTTTTTCCTTTTTAGTTTTATATAAACCGAAGTTAATTAAGTAAAGTTTTTAAAAGGGTTTTATACGATCATGATGACGTCACACAAATGTATTAAAAATAGGGAAGATTCTGTGCGGAAGGGGGGGGGGGGGGGGAGAGGGAGGGAGGTAGGATGTTGTTGTCCAGGTGACCAAATCTGAAGTTGGTCCATTTTGAAGGTTGTGGTTGGTTCACTTTCCAAGTGATTTTATTGAAGGAAGATGATGTTTTTATTGGTAATCGATACGAGTGGGGCGAAGGGTTCAATCGTAACAACAACAAATTTAATTATAAATTTGTGTGCCCCTCCCCCTTTTCCAACATACTGCCCCTTTGATTCCGAGCCCGCCTCCCCCCCCCCCCCCCCAATTTCTTTTAACTCTAGTTTGGATTTCATTTTATAAATGGGGATGCAAAGTTTTGTTTGTGTGTTTTTTTACGAGTTTTGACAATGAGGTCCGCTTCATTTGATTTTCTCAACAGAATCAACTTCTTGTTTCTCGTTTAACTTTTTATTTGTCCCTCTTTTATTTTATTTTAAACAACAGACACTTGAAAGTTTGAAAAGGGGTTTTTTTTTTACATAAAAAGACAAGAAATCGTTAACTTATATTACAAGGGAGGAGGGGGGGGGGGAGGAGAACAAAAGAGATCCTTGTTTTATGGGTAATTGAAAACGGAATAAATTAATGAGAATCTATTCTTTTGTGTTGTGGACTTGATGCGGAATAAACTTAACTTTGTTCGTGTTCATTTTTAAAGACCCACCACGCACTTACTGTATAGAAGTGACACATCGATTATTGTGAATTTTGGACTTCTTTTTCATTTAGTTTATTGGAAGTTAGTTTTAAATTGGGAAGAGAGGATTAGGTGGAGGTGGTTTTTAAAGGTAGAATAAGTGGATGGAGACGGAATGGTCTTTCCATTCAGAAACGCGTACTAATGACGTCAGTAATACATTTTTTTTTTAGCTGAAATAATAAATCAATTGTTAAATTATTTGTAGTATATGTGTATTTTTTGTGGAGTTTCTAGTTGCGTATTGACTGAGTTTAACGTGTGGGTGGATTGAATTTTAAAGCTAATGGGTGTAAGTGTGGGTGTATTGGGGTTTTTCGGTTGTGAAATCGTTTTTTTTCTGGTAAGTGATAATTGGAAAAATAGGTTGAAAGTGGTCTTTAGTAACGTTGAAATCGGTTGAAGGATGTCTAAAACTTGCAAATTGGCTCTGAAATTCCCATTCATTTTTGTAGAAGTACAAACTTATTGGTTGTCTGTCAATCTTTGCCTAGTACACACTTCGATACAAAATCGCGCGACACTAGTATCTTGCCTTGTCTCGAGACTGTCGAAAATATAGTCGCTAGACTGTCTAGAGACAATTTTCCGAAGTCTTGAGAATATGTAAGACAAAATTCTTGTGTCTTTTGTATCCCACACCCGGCCGAAACGAAACTTGTGCACACCATTTTGTAGTGTGGACGTGTTGCAAAACAAGAAACTCGTCAGTTAGTTTAGTCACTTAATCAGTCCTCAAAGGATGAACATGTGGACCAGTGGAGAAAAAACTCAATCTGAAGGAGGATTTGCAGGCGATGTCGTGCCTATAAGATGTCACACTGATTTAGAAATGAGATGTGGACGCGCGATAATGTATAGATATACAGTACACCGTCTCGCAACTGTATCTCGACAGTCGCTAGACAGTCCGGATACAATGTCGCGTGACTATGTTTCCAAGTGCGTACTAGGCTTTAGGTTGTGTGCGTGTGATGCACTTTGTGCTTTTTAATTACTGAGTGTTGATATTTTGCGTGCGACCACTTAGTGTGACATTGTGTTTTGATATCTTGAGTTAGTTAGTTAAAGATTTCAGGCCCACCCGCCGCCGATAGGCTTTAGAGGCCCCACATGAAAAAGTTTTATCAGGTTTTTTTTAAAACTATACTCGGTCACCATAGATGATCAGGTGTCGCATGCAAACTGTGAGGATTTCGTCCAAGCACCAAATGGGTTGCTTTCGAAGATCGATACCACTGCAAAACCCACGAGGGCTTCTTTGAGGGTCTTGAGTGTGACTGTTTGATGTTTTTAGTGTGACATTGTGCGTGTGATGTCTTGAATGTGACTTTTGGTATGATGTGTGACTTTTCTGCGACTGTTCTTTGAATGTCTCTTTTGAGTGTTGTTGTCATTATGTGTATTTGTCTGTCTGTTCGGTGATGTCACTGATTTTGATGTTTGGAGTGTGGGTGTCTTTTGAATGTGTGTTCTTCCGTATGTGTTTGTCAGTGTTGCGTTTTGTCAATTTGTAGTATGATCTCTCTTTCTCTGTATTGTTATTGGGAAGCACTTTTTTTTTGTATGTGTTGTTTTTAATGATTTCGACTAAAGACTTTTTTTTTGTGCTTTCCTTTTCTATATAGCCTTGTAGGCTGATCTATAAATAGATCTTCTCCAAACTTGTCTTAACCAATTTATTGTTTGTTTTTGGACGTCATGACTGACAACCAACCAACCAGCCTCAGAATCCGACGGCTCTTTACATCCAATAAGGCAATGTGAAAAGGATTGTTTATTTGAGGCTGTCGTTTAGAAAGAGCTAAATTAAATGAAATAAAACGGATAGAGACTTAAGTTCTATCTTAACAGAGCTCTCTCTCTTTTTTTCTTCTTCTTTCTGTTCTTCTTATTGACAACTCTTCTAACTTCTTCCTTTATTCAGTTGGTTCTCTTATTTTTTTGTTTTTGTTTCTCGTTCGCACTTTCACTTTATGAAAACCTTTATTTTTTTTTCTCTCTTTCTTTGTTTTTACGTTTTCTCTTAATTGCATTAAAACGTAACGAGTTATTCATTGGTATGACGAAGGTTGGTTGTGTAATTAACAATCTTTAGATTGAAGTCATTCCCAAGCTTTCTTTTGGTTTATTTTGACGAGTTGATTTTGACGAAGAAGAAGAAAGAAGAAAAAAAAAAAAATAACGAAAAACTCATCTTGTTTCTATTCTTCACCATCATCATAATTAAACAGCCTCAAAGGATTTTCTTCTTAGAGCTTTTTAGTCTTTTTATTATACACTGTAGACATTACTTGCGTGTCGTCGTCGTCTTCTGACTGGGTTTCTTGTTTGTGTACATAGGATTCAAGTTTATTCTTCTTCTTCTTCGTTAGGAAAAGTCTTAATTAAAATTACAAGTTATGAAAATTTGTTCTTTGTGTTAAATTTGTATATATACACGTTATGAACTACGTCAGGGGTCGGCATACTACGACTTGCGGGCCAAATCGGGCTCCGCTTATTGTCCCACGCAGAGGAGTGCTGGGAAAATAATTTGTTCCTGGCATTATTTTATACTGGATTGACAATATTTTTTGAAAAACAAAAAGAACAACCGACCCAATTGAATATCTCTGCCCAAATGACTACCGGCCCTTCTGGCATTTAATTGCCCGAGCTGCCCTATGGCCAGCCCGCCTCTGGTCCCACGTACTAAACAATGCAATTAATTGAAATTGCAGTTCATTTTAATATAAATGAATTGCTTTTTCACTTAATGCATTTTTTTAAATTTTTTTAGTAAGTGATTTATTGAAGGAATTGGTTTTTGTTTTTGTTAGATTTGTGTTTGTAGTCAGTAGATGGCGATGTACGCTTTTCTTACATCTTGGTCCGCAAATATTTGACTATATTTGGCCCTTCGCGGAAAATGTTTGCCAATCCATGGACTACATAATGTATGCTTGCTGTTTCATTTTGTCCTACATGTAACATGTGGGTCCAAAATGCAGAAGAAAAAAAAAAAACTGAACATAAAATTTGTCTAATTTAAATAATTATTATTTCTATTTGATAAAAATGAGGCAGAAAAAAAAATACAATAACTTGTTTATTCCGTCATACGGAATTACACGAATTATCCTTAGCCGTGCTAATTAACATTTACGGTATTTTAAGTTGTTAGTAGTTTTGTTGCAGAACATTAGTTTATAATTTTAAAAATAATCTACGGAATGAATGATTTATTTTAAAATTATAATCAAGATATTTTCTAGCAAAACATTTTTTTTTTAATTATTATAAAACTAGTGGAGATAAATGACGGGAGCAAAATTCTAGTTTAATTTTTGCTACTAAAATGACGTTTTGTGTGAATTTGCCTTGACCACTTGCATTTTTTTTATAAGCAGCTTAATATTGTTTGGGTTCTTGGATCGGGAGAGCGCAACATAAAGTGGACCATGAGAAAAAACCGGTTCATTTAAATTTAAAAAATAAATTCCAACGTGTTTAAACGTTTTTGTCCTTGTTTGTACAGCGTTATACACAGACAGACAGACAAAGCTCATTATATATAAAATTAGTAAATTGCATAACTGCATTGGCTATTGTTTGAAGTACAACTTTGAAGAAATGTAATTAGTACTAAATATGTGCATTGATTTTTTTTAAAAATATTTTCTTACAGACAATTATTTTTTAATTATAATTTTAAAATAATTTATGGGCTGAATGTTTTTTTTTAAAAAATTATAATCAAAATAATATTTTGTAAAATTAGTAAATCGTGTAACTGCAGTAACTATTATTCAAAGTACAACTTTGAATAAAACTATAATTAAAAATGTAATTTTTATTAATTTTTTGGATTTAATTAAAATCAAAAATTTCGTTTTTGTTGTTCTAAAGAATATTATAAAAAAATCTAATTTCCGTTTGATATTTATTAAAAAATTAACTTAATGTTGGAAATGTCAACATTTTCCGTTATGTCTATAGTTTTTTATGTTTATTTACGAGACATGTTGTGAAACTTTGAAAGTTTTCACTAGCAATTTTATTATGTAATAAGTTTTCTCGTTAAATAAATACATAGTACAAGAAATTGTTTGTCGACGTCACCACTTGAATCCATGGATGGATGAGTTGTTTGTTTTTGTTTTTTCTGTTGAGTTTCGATCAAGTGAGTCGGAAGTTAATTCTAAAATAAAAATGTTTTAAAAATAGCAGCAGCAGCAGAAAAAAGTATGTGAAAAAAGAGGAGACAAGTGGCATGGGTTCAACTTTTATACGACATGAACTTGATATTAAGTAAAAGAAAAAAAAGTAGAATAAAAATAGAATCTTTGGGATTTATTTCTGGTTCCCATATTTTGTAACGATTGTTGATGTGTGTGTGTGTGTGTCATATTTTTGTGGTGTCTACTAACATTGTTTGTTTGTTACTAAAAATAAACACTCACGCGCCCTTTATAGATAAGAAAAGAACGAAAATAAATGTTCCATACGAAAACTCCCCTTTTATTATAATTCTATTCTATTCTATGGAGGAAGGAAGAAAAAAAAAAAAATAGAACCTAAACTGAATAAAAGCAAACGATTTTCGCCTTTTGCTTTTTTCGATTGGAAAAAAAAAAGAAGAAAAGTTTTCGATCGCGAAATGACGTCATTGATTTTTTGGCGCGTTTCAGAAAGTGAGATAGATTTCATCCTTCTCTCTCTCTCTCTCTCTCTCTCTTTCGCCATCTCTTTCTACATATACAGGGTGGGCCCAAAAAAGTGAGAACATTGTGAAAAAAGTAATATAATAACATCAAAATTTGTTTAACTGTATCCATAATAGCTTAAATTGTTTACTCATTTACTTACTTACCTATTTAGCTATATGATGTTTTTATTTCGACAATTTCCGGGCGCCATCTTTGGTTTTAATGTGCCAATTGTTTACATCAGCAGGTTAATTTTTTTTTACCAAGAATGACAAAAATTACCGCGGAAGACCATATTCTGATTAAATATTTGCGAATTGAAAAACAGTGGGGTGCTAGGAGAATGACCAATGAGAGTTTCCAAACAAAGTCTGGAGCATAGCTAGTGTTAGTCGGGTTATCAATAAAATTGACAACGACGGTACAACAGAATGTAAACCCAGAAGTGGTAGACCAAAATCTGCCAGAACACAACAGAATATTGAGTGGGTGAGTGGGCTGATCTGCAGCCAAGATGATGATCCTGACAGTCACAAAAGTCCGCGGGAAAATACAAACAAAATTACATGAAACAATATAATTAAATTAAATTATATTTTTAAATAACTCGTATGCTACAAGATGTTCTCATTTTTTTTTTGGCCCACCCTGTATATGTCTCCATCTCTCTTTGCCATCACTCTTGTTTTGTTTCATTCTCTTCCGCATTTCTATTTTTCTGTGGTTTACGTCTAGAGTTAATGGGGGAGGAAATGAAAGGGGATGTGGTGAAGTTGGTTTTAAGAGTTACTTTGGAAAGTGTAGGGGTTAGAAGGGAGGGAGTGAGTGAGAGAGATAGGTAAAATATGGTATTAGAATTAAACTGATGAGGAAGAGAGTCGGGGAGAGGAGGGGAGTGGGTTTTAAAGGTGTGGGGGGGGACGGGATAGAAGAAATACGGACGAAAAAGGAAGAGAGAAAAATTGATGCCATCTAAAAATAGAATCTTCTTTCTATATTTAGATATCTTTCAATTTCTCTTATGTTTGTGTCTATCTGTGGTTGTCTGTGTTACACTCTTGTACGTGACATATGTGTGTGTTTTCGTGTGTGATCTTACTAATTTGTGGCTTCTAAAATGCGTTGGATGTGTATTTGTACATTCATTTTATTGTGTGTTTATGGTGTGGGGGTGGTGGACACACACACACACACATATAGAGGAAGAGATGGTGGTGGGTTCAATTACGAATATGAAACACACGCCTTTGTTTACATTAATGACGTCATGAACGTATAAAACGCGCGCGCGCACACACATGCATTTGCATCTGCGTGTGTGTGTGTGTATTTGTCCATTCATTTTGGGTGTGTGTATATTAGTTATTAAACTGAATCTAGGCCTCCCAACTATGCAACAACAACAACAACAACAAAAAAGCATCTCATTACATCGATGATAATAATGATGATGATGATGTTAATCGTGTTGTTGTTGTTATCGTTCTGTTTTATTTTAGTTTAACCTCTCATTTTGTGTTTTTTTGCATAGAAATATTACCCTCACTCACTCACACCACTGTATGTGTGAATATTAAATTAAACGTTAGGTTCATGTTTGTTTTGGAGCTATTTTTAGTGTTCTCTTGGTTTTTCGTTTAGTTGTATATTTATTTCATGATGATTTTTAGCTGTCATTATAGCTTATTATAAGAGAGACATAACTGTTGAAATGGATGAGAAGTTGACATTTAAGGCTAATTTCATAGCGATTTTTATCATCTCTGAAGCCTTCATTCACTTAAGGGTTTTGCATTCTCGCACTTCTTTAAATTTGTTAGAGTAATTTTATTATTTTACAGTAACTACGTTAAAATATGGCTCTATTTTGTGTTTGGTTATTTCTGGTTGGTGAAAATTATGAATATTTTTTTGTTCATTCAGTGAAAAGTTTAAGTAATTTAATATTTTCACATAAAAATGGAAGAAAAAAAATGAATTAATTAAAAGTAGTTTGTGTAAAATGAATTGTTTAGATGGGGGGGGGGGGGGGGGGAGCACAAAACACCTATTTTAGCTTTTTAGAAGAAAAATTTGAAATTGTATTTTTATACAGTAAAACCTGGATGATAAAACGGGCCCTTTATAAAACGGAAACCTGGCGAAACGAAAAAAATAAAATCTGTATATAGTGTCATTCTTGATGTAAAACACTTTGTATAAACCGGAAACTGATGTAACTTGGAAAAGGAAGGTAATTTCCAGTATGAATATAATAATTTAAACTACTTAAAACGGAAAATAAAGAGATAAAAAATCATGTGCTTGTTTTCAAATTTACATAATTATATTAATTTTACTACATTATATATTAATTTTAAAATGCATGTAGGGTTCCTTACTGTGCGTGTTTCTGTGTTTTTTTTTTACGAGTTCCTACTGTTACGATCTATTACGCACCTCTGTAAAACGGAAACCTGATTTGAACGTAAAAATTGTCTGGAACCACAGGATTCCGGTTTTATTCATGTTTTTACTGTATTAAAATACTAGAAGAGTGAATGAAGGAGAAAAGTCGAAGTGAATTTTAATAAAGAAATCTTTTTTTTTTTTGGTTGCTTGAAAAAAATGTCTATTATAAATTAACATTTGAAGTTGAATTCGTGCAAGATTCAAAATCCTCAACAACTTCATTTATTTTTTAAAAAGCACAGCACATTTTGAAAA
Organism: Brachycybe producta; assembly: GCA_036925085.1. Classification (NCBI taxonomy): domain Eukaryota; kingdom Metazoa; phylum Arthropoda; class Diplopoda; order Playtdesmida; family Andrognathidae; genus Brachycybe; species Brachycybe producta. The sequence goes on from JAUPFP010000064.1 coordinate 517,951, forward strand.
TGATCGGATTTTTGAAGTGTTGTTTAAAATAATAATGTAAAAAAAAACTGTAATAAACATTTTTAGTTGTATAGCAACAACACTGAAGTAACTAGTGTATTTCTTTTACTCGTCTAGTTTCTAACACATTTCTTAAAGTTTTGCATCTAAAAATCTGGCACAAGGAAGTTTTTCCTTTTGTGAGTAAGGTGGAGGCGGAGGATGTGGTGTTTCTTGTGGATGAAAAAAAGAGAAAGTTCATTCTAGAATCTAGTAGGTTTTGTGCTTGCAGTGATTGCCTCATTTCAGGGGGACAAACTTACGTATTCTATTGGGAGTTGAATTTCCTTTTGTAACTTTCTCCATAGCAAGTAGTTTTTTCTCATTTTTTTTTGGTGCAATTCTCTCTCTCTCTCTCTCTCTCTCTCTCTCTCTCTCTCTCTCTCTCTCTCTCTCTCTGACGTTCGAAATTGTCACTATTTTACTCGCTGAATAAATTATACTGAAATTCCAAGCTTTTTTTTTGTATGGTGTGTGTGTGTTCTACTTTTTATTCTAAACTTGAAGAAGGTAGTTTGATGATGTATGATGGGTAAAAAGTTTCATGTCTACTTTTAGTTTTTCTTCCTCAGATTCAATTGTAACCAATACAATTTTATCTTTTTTTCTATTACGGAAATGCATCGATTTCACAGAATATTTGATTCAGGATTCTATTTCACATTCGTGATTTCCAAGGGGTTTTTTTTTTAGAAAATTTTCTTTGGCCGGTTTTTATTCTAAATATAAAATTTTTATTATTGTGCTTTAGGTGTATCTAATATTAGAATGAATGGATCCCAGTTTGATGTTATAAGAGTGTTGGTTACACTTTTAGTATTAGAGAGAGACACAAGTGCGCATGTGTATTTGCAAAAGGAGGTTGTTACAGACTAGAATAACGTTTGTACTCTTTACCAAGCTACAGAGATGAAACCATTGTCAATGTGGAAAATTAGTTATTCTGTACAATCGCTAGTCAATATACAAAACGAATTCTGTTGTAGATCTCAGGCGCGTTAAAAATTATTTGCCCTAAAGTGTAAGGGACTCCAAAACATACCTTAAGCCTCGTTTTCACGGCGATAGTTCTTTCGTGAGAGTAGCTGTCGTTAAAGTGGCGATAGTTCACTCTCACGATAGCAACTTGTGTATGTACGTGTCTTGAAGTAACGTGATAGTTCTGTCACATGACAGTGATGTTTAACAGCAAAAAAACATACCAGCAGTTAAGAAACTGTGTTGTGTTGCCTCTCTCTTCAGAAGCCAAATTTCCCTACAAAATGGATATTTCCCTAGAAGTGGTCACTCAACAACTATTGCGACAGTTTTGTATGCACGGTGATAGTAATGATGGTAGTTACTATCACTGTCGCAATAGTACTAGATCAACTATCTAGTCAAAACGAGATAGTTGTGATAGTGCTATCGCAACAGTGCGATAGTGACTATCATGTGGTCTGCATGATGATAGTTTTCGCGATACTTGCTGAAAAACTATCATTGTGAAAACGAGGCTTTAAAACTCCACTCGCTTTAAATGTGTTTCTTAAAATCAAAATTTAACCTGGTTTTAGCGAGCAAATATTTCTTTAAAAAATTGTCTGAAACCAGCAAAATTATTTTGTTTTCTAAAATATTTTTTCTAGTTTTCATTTTCTTTTTCCTCCAAAATGTGCCATTTTACTGTTTTGGGGGGAATTTTCTATTTAAAAAAATAAAGCTTCTTGATCTTTTGCGATTTTTAAACTTTTATCGAGTTTCATCGTAAAATCGGCCTTCTAATGGAAAAAAAAAAATACTGGCTCTCAAACTAAGTGGCCCATCCGAGAAATCTGGCCAGTCAGTATAAGTAGCATTTTAAGGCATTTTGGCAACTTCGAAATGCCTAATGTGTGCATTCAGACCCCCCCTAACACACGAGAACTTTGGTATTTATGTAAAATGTGTTCAATTGGCATGAACAGTTGAGTGAGTGTTCATTGCCAAAATTCTATTAAAAGCAAAAAAAAAAAAAAGGTGGACTAATCCGATTCATTTTTGTCATTATAACAACAACGCCTTGTGAATTAAGAACTGAACTTCCCGACAATGTCATTAATGTATTACACAATGGCTTCGTTTATATCTTGTAGGCAATTTTCTACACGTTGTTAGGCTAAATCGCTTGTCAATTGGTGCAGTTTTAACAACCGAATTGGTTGTTGTTGTTTTTTTGGACACATAGTCTAATAATTGTACAAAATAACTGATTTTCACTTTGCCAAGCATACCTTATATTCTATATGAGTGTGTGGCCTCTTTTCATCCATGTGTTGGTTTTATTTGCGAAGAAGTTCAAATCTCATTATACTTTTGTTTTCTGACAATATATTGCAAGCATGGTTATCTAATTTGAGACTCGATATGGTTATTGTGGTTGATATACAACAACAAGACATAAATGGATTGGAAGAATTTTTGAAAAGAGAGAGAGAGAGTGAGAGAGAGAGACACAAAAAAGGGACAGGTTGTTCGTTCCGTAACTTCGTATTTGTGTATTGAATTTTTTTGGAAAAAAGTATATTGGGAAAAGTGCAGTGGAACTCATTTATAATGAATGAATGACAAAGAGTAGGGGCTTTTTTTTGCCTATTGGTCGAACAAAGATGATGTTTTTTTTTTCTTCTCTCTCTCTCTATGAAAACTATGAACTCCAGGATATACTAGTCTCAGAATCCATACTCTTGTGTGTTTAGACCTATAGTCGTTTTTTTTTTCTTTCTTGTTTCTTCTTGGAAGAGGCTTTACGCAAAGCATGCGCACATTCGCCTACACAGAAAATAAAAGACGCGCGCACACATACACACACACACACAAAAGAAAAGGTTTAAGTTGATAACACACAGGGGCATGAATACTGTATTGAACGGGATAAAAAGGAGAGTAGGGAGGAGAATACTTTCTCTCTCTACCTTTAAATAGTACCCACCCTGTCAACAAAATACAAATCCAGGTACCTCAGTGTATAACATGTATAATATTGTTATACAGTATATTTATGTATATATTACTGTTGTGAGGTTCTTCGACCTTTTTTCTTACTCCTATTTGCCTCAAAATTAAATTTTTATATAGCTTTTTTTTCTTTTCTCATATATGAAAGAATCTCTGGTTCTGAATTTCAGATATGGAAGTGAACCAATTGGAATAAGGAAGCTCTTGGGTAGGGTTAAAACGGGAGAGAAAAAAAAAATGGATGAGGGTTGGAGTAAAGTCTATTACTCGATTGGAAGAGTTTCCCCTGTTTTATGATGGTAATAGACTAATAGACCAATGTGAATGTCAAAGAACACGGAGTTTTTTTTTTTTTCTTTTGGAAGGAAAAGGAAGTTTTCTCTCTTCTAAACTCAGGAATCAAATATTCCGGGTGTTTTTTTTTTCTTCTTCTTTTAATAATGTTATATGTATGAATGCAATTGGCCCTTGGCTACATTTTTTGGTAATCTTGTTCGTTTTCTTGTTGTGGTAAGACTTTAATGCCTTAAAGGGTTGTTTGGTATATACAGTGTGTGTATATAGGCCTTTATATATATTGGTTGTGTTGTTACTTTTAGGTATGGTCGCGCGGTACAGTCTATGTGTCTTTTTTTATGGATGTTGTAAAAAAGTTTTTCATATCTGAGTATACACACATGATGATGATGATGATGATATAAAGTTTATTATACGTGCATAAAAGATGCCAAATACAGTGTGTTTTTTGTTGTTGTTGTTGCTTTTGATGGGTTGTGTGACAGAATATGAAGAGAATAAAGGAGAGAGAGAGAGAGAGAAAGGATATGACTGATGATGATCTTATATATTTTGAAGTTATTTATTTTGTTAGTTAAACATTGACTACCAATATTGCTCTTATTTCTCTGTGTGTGTGTGTGTGTGTGTGTGTGTGTGTGTATTTGTTATCTCTTTCATCTGAAAACTCAGGAGAACAAACATACAAAGTCAAAGAACTTTTTTTTTAAATAAAGAAAAATATATGCTAAAGTCATAAAAGTTTTAGTTCGGTTTGGAAACCGTTTATATAAAAGAACGAAAATGGATAAAACGAAATATGTTCTCTTGCATCCCGTATATATTATATATCTTATCCTACACCTAAATAGTTAAATGCATTTAAATAGTAAATATGTTCTACGGAGTTCTGTTAAGGACAAACAATATGTCGAATTTAATTATTGATTTAATATCTCTATAAATTGATTCAATATTTAAACAAGGTGGCTGATTTTTTTGATTTTTTTAAAAAATTCAAATAAATCGATTTTTTATTTAAATCAGATTTTTTTGATTTAAATCAGATTTTTTTGATTTTTTTTTTCATTTATATGAAATATTAAATTTTTTTTGATGATGTCTGCAAAAATGAGTAATAACAAACATAAACACAAAAACACAAAAAATATTAAGAAACATTAAAATTTGAAAATAATAAGTTTCAAGCACTTTTAATTTCACATTCTGAACATAAACACGAGCTTTGCAGCTTTTTCAGTTCCCAGAGCAAATCAGTGTCTCAGAGTTAAAATGTGTTAAGTCACTTTTTAAAAAAAACACGATTTTTTACATCTTCATACAATATAAAATTCGTGTTTTTAAACAGATTGTCAAGTTTTATTTAGTGGCAAACAGTGTTAAGTCCACAGTTTTCAATGAAGAGGAAAACTTTCAAATGACTTCATGTAAAATACAGGTTTGGTGACTTAACACAGTTTACCTCTGAGGCTCTTAAATAGATTACGATTACTATTGCTATTTATATCAATGTGTCTCTATAATGATTTCCAAAAGTCATTTGGGGATGCTTCCTCAAGCATATCTTCCCAAAAATAATGCATTAACAAAAGGACTAGCACCCTACTTTATTTTTATAAACATAAAGAAAAATGCTGGAAACTTGTTTTCTTTTTATTGTATAATTTTAATGTTTAAATAAATATGAATATTTTTTTAAAAAAATCATTTGATTTATTTAAAAAAATCAATTGATTTAAATCAATGTGATTTTAATCACTGCCACCCTGTATTTAAATACTGTAGAATTCAGATTATTCAAACTAAACATGACTAGTTCCAATAACCGAAAGTTCGTATAATCGAACTCAGAATAAAATAAGAAAATTAAACCAAAAAAAAAAAAAAATTTTTTTTTTGTGATACTTGCTTTTATAAAAAAAATGTCTAAAAAGCAAAACAACGTCTAACCCCCTCTTGTGTTGCTTGTGTAGTGGTTAGTGTCTCAGGCAACTGAGACTATGGTAAGTGATGGTCATGAGTTCAATTCCCCTGCAGGTGGCAGTGGACAAAACAAACAGACAAATTATGAAGTTAAATAAAAGCGAGTGGAGAGAAGTAAGAAAAATCCGATTGCAAATTTCCATAAGAATAAGTTTAAAAAAATTGGTTCCTGTAATCGACGCTCTACTGTGTATTAAATTTGTATTTCACTAATTGGTTAGTGTAATATCTTGTGTGCACATGAGTTAAATGAATTCAAATTAAATGTGTTTAGGTGAATTATACGGAATCCAGTTAAGGACACGAACCAAATAAAAATTGACTTTATTGTTAATATTTTAAATTGAAATACTAAATCAATATTTTGTCAATAGTTTCTATATTATATTTAAGTATTAACTCTGAATAAATTGAATTCGACATAATGTTTGTTTGTCCTTCACAGGGCTCTGTAGAACACGTTTATTATTTAAATGCATTTAAATTATCAGGTATGTATTAGGTATAAGAGTAGCGTAAAGTCTTTCAGGAGACTAGAATAGTAGCTCAATCACTTAGTTTACATTATATTTTAAAATAAGCTTTTTACGTCAGTTTGGAAAAATGACCCAATATTAAGAAGACAATATTTTTTTAATTTTTCTCTATAAAAAGTTTAGTTTGAAAGATATCAACATTAAAATACCCTTCTATAATGTCTAAAACACTTTCTAGTTTCTCGTAATTTTGTTCCTGAAATACATTAAGTTCGAAAACACAAAATTTGTTTAACTCTGAAATCCCAATTTGAATTCCTTCTATTTCGTGTTAAACAGGTTCCCACTGTACTTCGTTTTTTTATTATTTGACGTTAGATGTCGCTACGTATTCTTTTGGTTGTGATGTTGTTCTGAGATTATAGTCTCATGTGGCCGCCGCGTTTCTAGTCTCAATTCGCCTTCCAACCTTTCTGCGCTGTTCGCGAGTTGAAACTGACACTAGGCGGCGAATTGAAACATCAGGAAAAAAAACCGATCTGCTGAAACGCTTTTATGAATCTGAATAGCCGTTTGAGAGGGTGGCAAAGATCGCCTATTTTTTCTTAACATAGGAACATCTATGAAATACATATCTTAATTTGGTTTCCATGGCAACTATTGTCGAAGTTTAGTGACGACATCTACCTTTTTTTTCTGTTTGTTTTTTTCGTGCAATTTTTTTCTTGTATTTCTCACAGCTGTTTTAATTCATTCTTTGTTATAATCTTTGTATTCTTTTTTTGTTGCCCTTTTTTTTTTGGCTATTCTATTTTCTTATTTGTTTTCCGATAGAAAAATACAATGTGATTTTTTTTTTTTTTATCTTCATGTTGTGAAGGAAAAAAAAGTTGCTGGGCTCTTTTTCCAAGTGGATGGTTTTCCGATTCGAAATATGCCGTGGAGGGGGGGGGGGGTGGTCTAAGTCTTTGTTAAAACAAAGTTTGACAGTGATTTTTTGGGGTTTTCTAGACATTTCTTCTCCTAGCTTTTTTTTTTCTTCTCTAATCTTAATCTTACTTTTAGAAAGACCTATAATCCGTTCTTAGATGGAGGAACTTGATGTCAGTAGTGTTTTGGGATATTTTGATGGTTTTTGGTCATAGTAATTTAACATGGCTGCCAAAATCACGAGACTTGACGGTTCCCGATTTTTTCTCTATCGGGGTACCTTAAGGGAGCGGCTAATATACATGCAAATAAGCATGATTTTTTGCGCCAATTAAAAGCTAACATAATTAAAGAAATCAGGCAAATCTCTGCTGACATTTTGAAGTTATAATGCAAAATGCTATTTTAAGAGCACATATTTGCAAATCTAATGCAGGTGGCCATTTGTTAAGCATTATTTTTCGCAAGTGATAAAAATATAAGAATTAAACTTTTATTTTCGATTTTTATAATGTAGTAGGCTATTTTTGTTATTCTGTTTAGAAGTTATGAACAAAATGTGATGATTACTTTTGCGCCACCCTGTAAAAATAGCATGATAATTACAGATACATATAAAAGCTATAAGGACCCGATGTACATCCATCAGTCTTGCACGTGCAGGGTTGTCGTTGGGGCTTCCAGATACCCTATTTTATCCGTAGGGTCATACGAAGGAATTCTGCAAAGTTTGGTCTCGATTGGTCAAAAGGATGTGGAAATGTATAAGCAGACAAAGACACACTTTTAAAAATATGTGGGCGTATAAATAGATTTATAATACCTTAAACCTAGTACACACCTGATAATTTAAATGCATTTAAATAATAAACGTGTTCTACAGACAGCCCTCTGTGAAGGACAAACAAACAATATGTCGAATTCAATTTATTCAGTTAATAATCTGAAAATATTGAGTTAATACTTAAATATAACTAATTAAACTATTGACAAAATATTGATTTAGTATTTCAATTTAAAATATTAATAATAAAGTCAATTTTTATTTTGGTTCATGGCCTTAACTGGATTCCGTATAATTCACCTAAACACATTTAATTTCAATTCATTTAACTCGTGCGTGTGCAAGGTATTATTATCTACACTTTAGTTAAATGCATTTAAGTTAATTATCTTTAGTTGAATTATACTGAGTCCATTTATGGACATGAACGGGGATAAAATTGACGTTTTTACTAAATGTCTGAACAAATTGAAATACAGTAAAACCTGGATAAAACGGACATTTTATAAAAACCTGGCTAAACGGAAGAAAAAAAATCTGGGAACTTAACCTATTGAGTCTTTACGTAGCTCTATAAAACGGAAAACTGCTAGAACGGGAAAAAAAAAAACTGAAATCACAGGCTTCCGTTTTATTCAGGTTTTACTGTACTAAATCAATATTTTCTTACACTAACCCATTATGTTGAAATATACAAATTAATATGTTTAAATATTATTATTATTATATATATATAATATCCCAGGTCTGTGTGTGTGTGGAGTAGCAAAAACCATTGAAGCACGTCGGTATTTATATAAATTTGAATAAATGAACCGTTTTTTTTTTCTCAAGGTCAACTATATGTTGAATTCTTCCTTTGGAAAGTGTAGAAGGGGGAGAGAGAGAGAGAAAAGTGGGAGGGGTGAGGGGAAAAGGTTGGAAAGTGTAGAAGGGGAGAGAGAGAGAGAAAAGTGGGAAGGGGTGACTGAAATTGAAATGAAAGGAGTAAAAAAAGGAAAAAACGACGCGCATGCACACAATTTCCGGTGAATTTTGCTCCCGTCATTTATGACGGGTTACCCCACTAGTTATATATATAAAATCCCAGGTCTGTGTGTTTGTTTGTGTGTGTATGGAGTAACAAAAACCATTGAAGCACGTCGGAATTTATATAAATTTAAATAAATGAAGAAATGAACAGCTTTTTTTTCTCAAGGTCAACTATATGTTGCACCCTTCTCATCCAAGAACCCCATGATATTAAATTGGAGAGGGGAAAAGGTTGGAAAGTGTAGAGAGGGAGAGGGAGAGAGAGAAACGTGGAGGGGAAAAAGTGGGAGGGGGTGACTGAAATTGAAATGAAAGGAGTAAAAAAGGAACAAACGACGCGCATGCGCACAATTGCCTTTGAATTTTGCTCCCGTCATTTATGACGGGTTACCCCACTAGTTAACTAATATATAACTGAATAAATTGAATAATCAGCATATTGTTGGTTTGTCCTTAACAGGGCTCTGTGTGTAGCATTTAACATTTTATTTTAACATATTTTATGCGAATTTTTTAGTTTTATTTGTTTAAATAACAAACTATTAACTTTTTGTCTAATGAAGCGAACATATTTAACAATTTGAGATGACGTTTTACAATGTTTGTTATTTAGATTGTGCTCAGTTTATTAGGTAAGAGGTGGATCACTGATTATAAAAGTGGTTTCGGCACAAGAATCACATTTTTGAAGCAATCAGAAGCTGCTGACATCTCATTGTGATCACAACTTTTTTGTTGTTGTTGTTGTGTTAACACACAAGGCTATGACGCTGAGATTAGCATTGAAAGCATCATTCAATCCATAGGGATTGTTATAAACACAAGTAATATTTTCATCAATTCAAGGATGTTTTTCAGAATCAAACTTTTCGCAATATTTTCTCTTTAATTTTTTTTTTACAAAATTGCACCAATAATTCTCGCTACAGATTTACACTAAAATGTGTAACATTAGCAGTTTTTTTTTGTTTAGAAAATTTTCATTAAAGCCTCGTTTTCACGGCGATAGTTCTTTCACCAGAGTACGTAGCTGTCATGAAAGTTGTGATAGTTCACTCTCTCACGATAGCAATTGTCTACACGTCTTGAAGTAAACGTGATAGTTCTGTCACATGACAGTGTGGCGTCTACTTCACAGATATATCATTGTGTCAACAACAGTGTTGCTTCTCTCTCTCTCTCTCTCCCTCCATCAAAAGCCAAATTTCCCTATAAAGTGGATATTTCTCTACAAGCGGTCACTCAACAACTATTATTATTGCGACAGTACTATCAACTATGGGTGTGATAGTGCTATCGCAACAGTGTGATAGTGACTATCATGTGGTCTTCACGATGGTAGATAGTTCTCGCGATAGTTGTTGCTGCTCTCATGACAGCAACTACCGTGAAAATTATCATCGTGAAAACGAGGCTTAAAAGAAGACTTATATAGTTGTTTATTATAAGGATGGCTTAAATGTTGAATACTTCTGAAAGAATACACGAGTATTTTTCAGTACATTAATTAAAAACAAATTATAATTTTCGCTTGTTTTATTACCATTTTTGGGGGCTATTTTTTTTTTTACTTTTGCATGTCTTTTTTTTTTTCCTTCTTTTTTTGAAGCACCATTGTATTTATGAGTGCTATTTATAGGAAATCAATGACGGAAGATGTGATTTTTGTACTTTTTCATGTAATCTTTCTATAATACTTGGGGTGGGGGGGATGGGTGAGAAAAGAGACTTCCATCATCTTGTTATTATTATTATTAATATTAGTGTGGCTTCATTATGTTTCTAGGAGATAAGAAGAAAGTAGAAGAAAAAAAGGTGTTTTATTCTTACTTTTAGTTAGTTAGCTGATTATAATTATTTTCGTATTAGTTTTCTGTTTTGAGTCTTTTTCCCTTTCTTTCTTAATTTTCTTCTTTTTTTATTTTCAAACAAAACAATTTTTTTTCTTCAAAGTGAAACAAAAAAAAAAAACAGCTAAATCTTTTCTATTCTGTTTTAATTTTCTGAAATTAATTATGATTAACACTTTTTTTTTCTTTGACCACGCAATTGGATTTCTTTTATCGTTTTTTCTTTTTAGAAATTCAACTTGCCAAATTGATCACAAATAGAATTTCATCATCATCATCATCATCATTATCGTTATTATCATCATTATTATTTCAATTATCATTGTTGTCAGTTATTTGTTTTTTGATTTGAGTCAGATTAGACGATGATAAGGTTTGGTGAAGAATAATAATAAGATATATAAATTATATGATGGAATCGATGAGTTTTTTCCTTTTTTTTTTTTTGTTTCTATTTCATTTTTTTTTCTCTTTTGTTATTTGGTCTCTTTTGTATTTTCTGTTAAGACGTAAAGAAAATTGCTTTTTATTTTATTGTATTTAGTTTTGTGCGTGTTTTTTGTTGTTCAGGTTGAGGTTGTGTCATTTTGTGATGAGTTGACATCCAAAAAAATAAAAAAGGAAATGAAGTATAAAACATTTTTATGTTTCATATCTTATTATTATATTACGGAAGATTTCTTTTTTCTCGTTTGAAATCTTAAATCTTAAAAGCTTGATTGACTTTTTTTTTTTACTATGAGGCACTCTTTTTAAATTCTTTATATTTCTTCTTGTTGTCGTGATTTTTATTTTGTGTATCTGCCGCAACAAGAAGACAACAAAAAATTCGGTATTCATAATCTTGTCATTTGAATTTGATGTCAAAATACTGTATATATACGTGAAATAAACTGTTATAGGTATTTTTTTTATTTTAAGAAGGAAATGACAAGAAAGAAAATGCATAAAAAAAAAGGGAACAGAAATACATAAAATGAAATGGTGAAAAAAATGATTGTGATTTGTATAAAATAAAATCCTATTTGCTTTAGAAAACAAATTTATATTTCATTGATTTCTTTCGATTTTGAAGTTCGTTATGAAGATTTTTTTTTGTCTTTCAGAGTCGAAAAGTCGATTCTATTGACTTGGAATTTATTTATTACAATTATAATTTATAACAACTCTGAACATTAAAACTGCTTTTAATTTTCATAAGATGGAAACCGTATATATATATATATATATATATATATATATATATATATATATATATATATATATATATATATATATATATATATATATTATTAGAAATATATGAGCCACTTGGCTGTGGTGAAACCGGTATAGGTTGCCTTTCTCCTATTGGTGTATGGATTTGACTATCTTGTAGACGGCCATTTTTTTAATTTTTTTGCTCAAATTTTGAGTTTTTCTGCTTCAGAATTGAGGTTTAATTTTGACTGTTATTTTTCCTTTTTGTTTTGTTTATAATTTATAGCCAAGAAAATGTTTTACATTTTGTAATATTTTATTAGAAATATATTTTTCGTGTTAACTGGTTTCTATTATACTTTTAGCATTACTAGTATTAATTTGGGCAATTTGGCTAACTTACGTTTTACTTTATTAACTTATTTTTTGCTATTTTTAATTTTGTTAATTTTAAAATAGTTTATCAATACTTAAATTATTTTTGAAACTTAGCCTATTTTTATTTGTTAATGTCGTAGAAAACACGCAACTCAGGTAAAACACCAAGTACAGGCGCCTCAGTTGTTATCTTAAAGCTTGTAGGATAGGATTTGTTTGATAGAAAAGGGATTCTCTGAAGGGGGGGGGAGGGGATTCCATAAAAGGTAGGCAATGCTTAAGCAAAAAAGTTGTGCTTATGCAAAGGATAAGCTCAGGAGAAACGTATTTCAATATCACCCTGCTTAGGAGATTAGCATATGCAAATGCTAAGAGAAGTCAAACTTGCTTTATCTTTTACCTAAGGGCCGAATAAGCTTGGCACACAGGCGACTTTAAACTAAAAGTCGGCTGCTTGGCTGCTTTCCATAGGAAATACATTAAGACGACAAACCAGCAACCATCGACTTCATTTTCTCATCGAAAATCTCGCAAACGTCGCCTGTGTGCCAAGACCTTAAGTTTACTTTCAATGAAGTGAGTGTTGTCTACCAATGGACCTGTGGAAGGACCACACTCTTAACTAACTTTCAAAAAAATTATATTTTTGCTAGTTTATCAGAAAAAAAACGGTTGCCCAGATTCGTGATATTTATAAAATAGATTGAGATCTTTCATATAAAAATCTATTTCGATTTAGATTATATAAATTTTGAGGAAATTCTAGTTTTTCGGCGAAAATAAACAACAAAATTGGCGCCCCAAACTCCATTTTATTTTTGTAAAAGTTAAGTAAACATGTTATATGTTATGTCAGCAGAAGTTTTTCTCTGACATGTGATTTAATTAACAAATGTGATTTTAATTTAAAAAAAAAAGTGATTTCAATAAAAAAAATCTGATTAAAAATACGATTTGTTTTTACATTTTTTTTTATAAAATCAAGATTTGTATCTACGATGAAGAAAAGTGTAACATGTAGGCCCCCCTACACAAGACCCACAGGTATTCATAGAAAATCTAGTAACAGATTAATGTACATTTAAGTAACACGCGCGCACACATTAAAAGGGAAAACAAACAAATACAATTAAGTGTAACCTTATCACATACACATTGATGCTTCCATAATAACATTGGATACATGGGTTATACATACACCTTCGTACATCACATGTATTCATACACATGTATTGAATAGATGTGTATGTAGATAGACAGTTAGAAACCTGAAAACATTTAATCCTTTTTCTCTCTCTCTCTTTTTTTAATCTTCTGTTGTAGAGAGAAACCGAGATAGAAAGTGAGGTAAATGCAATATTAGTTGCTGGAAAAGCTTAACAAGGGGTTGCTTTTAAAAATGTGACACAAACATCACATCAGTTGTTGTAGTAACAACAGGAGCAGTAGCAGCAGAGATCCACAAAATGTCTCTTTTTGTGTTCATTTTTATTAAAACTTCACTTGTCTGTCTATTTATGTGTTTGTCAACAAGTAATTTTTCTGTAAGGCATCCTCCTCCTCCTCCTTCTTAAGCTTTAGGCTGGGTATTTGGGCTTCGTTTTAATCCGGATTTAATATCCGAGCACTTAAAAGGCCTCATCCTTCCATCCACCTTTTGCGTTGTTGTTCTTGTTGTTGGTGTCCACATTTGACTTGACCGACAACTGAATCTCACTTTCTCTTTCTTTGTCTTTTAACGTTGTTGCCTTTTTTTTTATCTGTTTTTGTTTGTACAATATTAAATTTTAATGTTCTTTTTCTTGTGCTTTCTGTGTTGTCTTGTTTTTGTGAATGTTATTAATGCAGTAGTAGTAGTAGGTAGTAGTAGGTAGTAGTTGTCCAATGTGGTATTTCTTATTCACCATTTGATGTTTTAAGTGGAAAGTTGGGCTTTTGTTTTGGGGGAAGGAGAGGAAACTTTTATAAGCATAAAACTGATAAAAGTGATCCTTATGTGGTGGCATTATGGCAGATTTAAGAGCAATTTTATAGACAAACCGGTTCCCCAAAAAAAGAAGAAACATTTCTCTTATTTATGAGTTTGAGAGCCAAGAAGGAAATAAAATTAATGTCATTTAACTCTTTTCTGACATTTTTTTTCTCTTTCTCTTTTCTAATTTGATATCTTCTGACAATTGAGTTCTGACTCCTCCTCCTCCTTTCTGATCTTAACATTATAACCTTTCTGGTGAGGCTGAACTTTCATGCCTGAAATTAAAACCTTTTTTTTTTTTTTTTTACTTCTTCTTATTTTAATACGTATCAAATTGGGTTTTTTTTTTCAAATTGAGTTTTTTTTTCATCTTTTTTTTTGTACAATGTGAGGAAAGAGGAGGAATTTTTCTTTTCTAATTTTGAACTTTTGTGAAATGCAACGGTGCGTTGGTTTTGTTGGGGTTTCCATGGTAACCTATGGACGTCATTAATAGCAAAATACATTAAAGATGGAACCCACCAGGTGTGAGGTTCTCAGTTGGGACTACTACTACTACTACAGTACTATTATACAGTATTATATGTGGATGTGCATATAGAGATGATGGGGGGGGGGGGTGGCCAGTTTTTGGTTCGCTTTTTCCACTTTGTTGATTAGCTGTGCATCAGTGGTCACTAGTAACAATTATTGGGCGATGGGTTTTAACGGGGAGATGATGGATTCAGATTAAGGGGATACTTGTGTATTGGGGGGGGGGGGCGGTGGCCGGTAGGGATCGATGAGTGGCTTTTTATGTACTAAAATACAAGGGATGTGTCGTCATATCATTCGAAATGGAAATTCGTTCTAAAAAAAAAAGTAAAAAGGTTAATTTGAAGTTAAACACGGATCATTTTCTGTGCAATTTCAAATAGTAATAACAGGCAGTTAGAAATCGGGGTTGAACTTCAGTTGGCTTCGCCCTTGTCATGACGACCGGCAACTTTCAATTGGTTTGTTGTGTGGTTCGACGTTGAAAAGGGTGGAGTATGTGACGTTAGACTACATAACCAACCAATTAGAAGTTGTGTTCGTCATAAAAAAGGGCGGAGCCAACTTCTGTTCATCCCGTTTTCTAACTGCCTGTTAATGTAAGTGATGAGCTGTGGAGTGAAGAGATAATGAAGAGAGGCGCCTAGCCTTTCTTCGAATGAAGAAGGTGGGAGACGGAGAAAAAAGAGAGTGAAAGTGAAAAAAGTCGATTTGTATTTTTGATAATTTTAAATTTTACATCGACTTTTTTTTCTGATTGCACACTTATTTTGGAGTGTTATAAACGTAGATAAAACTTAAAAGGATCAGCATTATTTTAGGCAAAATTCGGAATTTTTTTTATCGATGAATGCAAAGGTGTTTTTTATCGTGATTGTTTAAAATAAACTTACTTAATTGGAGTATTTAAAATGACATATTTTACGGTATTTAAAATGACCGTTTTATGATAAATATTTTCGAATTTTTGTTACTTTCACGAAAAGTTATTTTTAAAGATAAGGTCATAAAAATTGACTATTCTAGTTTCTAATAACACTTCGTATTTTTTTTTAAAAAAATGTTGCTTCTGAAAAAAAAAATTATCGCAAGTTTTAATTTTATTACCAACTGTTTTACAATAAACGAATTCAGTCAATAAGTTTAGTAAAATTGTTCACAATTTTTGTGTTTCTTGCATTGAACAACTGAATTTCGAACTGCGATTAATTCTGTCTTTCAAGTGCAAAATGAAGAGAAACGTGAATGTGTTTTAGAAACTAGAAGGGTAGCTCAATCACCAAAGGGTATTTTATAAACTTTTTTTATATAGACAAGAATTTACAAAATCTCGTCTTGCTTAAAGTTGGGTCATTTTCCAAACTCACATAAAAAGCTTATAAAAAAAAAGATAGCAACATGAAAATACTCTTAACGGATTTAAGCTATCCTTTCTAGTTTCTTGAACACTTTCAAGTTTCTCTTCGTTTTGCACTCGAAAAACAGTATAATCTGAGTCTGAGAGGCATTTTTACACTTTAAAACCACACACCCTTATACCTTGTACACTCATACACAGTTAAATGCATTTAAATATTAAACACGTTCTACAGTGCCCTGTGAAGGACAAACAAACTGTATTTCAAATTCAATTTAATTAGTTAATAATCTCAAAATATTGTCTTAATACTTAAATATAATTATATAAACTATTGACAAAATATTGATTTAATATTTCAATTTAAAATATTAATAATTAAAGTCAATTTTTATTTGGGATTAAGTCCTTAACTGGATTCCGTATAATTCACCTAAACACATTTAACTTAAATTCATTTAGCTCATGTGTGTATAAGGTATTACACAGTTTTACTGAGGCGATTGATCAAGCGTCGCCGAATTGAATAAACGCTGAAAATTTAAATGATGTCGTCACCTACAATGAGGAAGACGATTTCCGATAAAGATGCGAAAAATGGCAAATAAAAGAGTATTTCAAATCTGATATTGTTTCAAATGAATTACCAGATTATTATTGGTATAAAATAATACCCCCCAAAAAACTTAAATCCGCTTTTGTTTTCTTAGAACCTTTTTTTTTTCTTCACTAAATAAAACCTTTTAAAAACTAAAATAAAATATAAGTAGAAAAAAAAAACTATTTTCATCTTTTATGAAAATTCCTGAATAGAATAGAATATATATATATATATATATATATATATATATATATATATATATATATATATATATTTCTTAGGTTATTTTTGTTATGATAGAGCTCTTTTTATCGTTTGTTGTATAAATTTATTATTATTAAACTTCGAGAGTGTAACACATGCTGTGTTTCACATCTTTCTTGTAATAATAGTAAGCAGAGAGAGAGAGAGAGCGCCCCTTTTAGGCTTTTTACTATAAAGTATGTGCATACCAGGAAGGGGGACGCAGGTAAAACATATCCTGTTTTTTTTTAAAGTGAAAATCTCAGAAAATGATGAAAGAACGCATGTATTACGTTATATGCAGTTGTTAACATAAAAGTTAATTTATTCAAAATTTTACTAGTCAAAAATTTCCAAACATAATGAATTCTGAAAATGAAATTTAAGAATTTTTTCTTAAATTTCAACAAAAGTTGTATCCTTCTAAAACCTTCATGAAACATTTTTATTAATCGAAATCTCATTAAATACTTGACATTTTGAATGATATAATTAATATTTGACTGAAGTTATTTGGCGTATGTTAAGTAGGGGGCCTAATATTAGCAATACAATGAAGGCCCACTTCACATGGACCACTTTGTGGCGCCACTTAAGTTGGTGTTCACATGAGCCACCGTTTTTTTTTTTTTTTTTGCACCACAATGGCGATGAGATGTTGTTATGCAGTTATCAGTGATGTTGATAAAGGTCATAAGTGGAATGGACTGAATCAAGCCATTCATTGTTTTCAATAGTGGTCAGTGTGAAGCAACAACCACTTTATATATCACCACAAAGTCGTGTTGTTACAAAGTTGTCCGCTTGTGAAACGGGCCTAAAAGTGCCTGTTTTCAGAATAGACAATGGATTTCTCACTATAAGAATAGCTGCTTAGGTGTCAATAAAACGACTTTTTAAATGCCTTTTTTTTCAGAAGTGAACAACTGTTTGATAATATGTTGTTGTCAATTATTTTCCTTTTTTGACATTATATGTAGCTTGTATATTTTTGAAAGATAATTCGTTTTTAAACAGGACGCGTTTTAACTGCGCCAACCAAAATATTAGCTCTCATATCGAATCTATCCATCCACCCTTCAGAAAATTGTATATAGGTAAAAAGCCTAACCATGAAAAACACAACCCCACATTATTTCCTGCTTTTCTCTTCTTTTTTTTTTAGCATCTGTGCTAAATATAGATGCAAATATTTATTACTGAGCGGGGTTCTATTGGATTATGAATTCTAAATTATAATGTATGTTTTTGCCTTGTTTACTTTGGTGAAGAAGGAAATGGCATATTTTTGGCGCCTGACTTTGGATGAACAAAGAGGGAGAGAAAAAAAAAAAGGGGGGGGGGGTAGGGTGGTGGTGGGCTTTTAGCACTTCTGAAATGATTCAAAGTTGTGTCCGACTTCATTTTCTGATTGAGGGCTAATACTTGTTTTATATTTTAGAGACAAAAGTGGACCTCATAAACGCGGTCATTGAACTAAAATGTTGTAACTCTTACCACCGTGTTCTAAACCGTTATTGAAACCAAAGTGAAACTTAAAATAAACTTCAATAAAGCTACACTTAAAAAGTCACGATATGCGGGGGTAAATAAAAGAAAACAATGGGGAATAGAAATCGGCTTACTTTTGCTTTTCAGATTGTGCAACACTATAAGGAGAAATTGAAAGTGTGTTAATTGTGTCTTTGTTTCATTGAAAGTGAGTAAATGTACAAAATGTATAGCTTGCAATTCCTTGGTGCGTCTCCATCAAGAATACTGTTGCAGCAGTATGGAGTCCCCTCTCCAAACTGCTAATTTAGTTTATTCTGTTGAAATGGTTCCATGCAGAGCTACCAGGTTTGTTTCCGGGAAATATGATTACTTTGAAAGCGTAACTAATATTGGATGGGAGATGTGTTAGTAGTTTATAGGGCTGCCTTCTTTCTGCCTCAACCGTTGCTTTAAAAAATGTTAAGTGCAGGCTTGTCCCAAATCAACCACTTGGACACTCAGCAAAGCTTTATATATGGGGCAACGGTGACCACTTTTCAGAAAGTAAGAGATTTTTTTCTCGTATTTTGGGTCATTTGTACCTAGGATGATTCGAAAATAGAATTTACTTCCAGAGGACGTTTGCTTATTAAACAAGGGATACTAATGCAGCCATAGTTATAGTAGGTGATAAAAGCTTATTTTGGCAATGCATTTCTATGCTGATTTTGGTCTAAATAGTTTCTCGGACACAGGCCCCAGATAGTCGAGCAACGGAATTCTATATCTGCAAAGTGTTGCATGATGGAAAAACTAAAAATTTAAAAACCATATGGAAGTTGTATATTGTGAAATGGACTTCATTTTAAACGTTCTATTTCATTTTAAAGTTATTACTGGTTGAACTTATTAAAATGATGGCCCATTTTTACCTTTACTGATTTAAGAAATTGAGAGAACATCTGGTACTTTTATTAATAATATGAAATATATATATTTTTTTCATTTCTTGAACTATTCTTAATTTTCTTTTATATTACTGATATTGATGATCTATATTAAAAAAAGGGGAAAACTCAAGTATGTTGGCATGACGTCTTTTCAGCTATTATTATTCCTTATTATACAGTGCGTTTCATATATATAGACGCACCCCAAAAATGTGTTATATCTCGAGTCAAACTTGATGGATTCGCCTGAAATTTTCACCATAAATAGATCATCTTTTATTACAAACTATCTGTTAAATAGAATTTTTTTTTCTTAAAAAGGTAAAAATTAAAAAAATTAAAAACTGGAAAATGGCCGTTTCATAATTATAGACACACTAATGAACTTTTCACTTTAATTAAGTATTGTGACAAAATAACATTCGGAACCCAACAGTAACATTAAAATTTATAAGGTATATGACTGTCCTGATGTTTTAGAACTTAAAACATTGTTTTCTACATACTTTAAACTAGATTTATAAACACAAATACAGAAATTCTGTCCCGAAGCAGCTAAAATGGCACTTTTCAACCTTTATATTGCAGCATATTCATGGCAATATGCTTAATAATCACGTAGGATGATGTCCCAAAAGTTTTCTACAAGATTTAAGTCCGGGGGACACGCCGGCCATTTGAGAGTGGTGATATTTTGGTTCCGTAACCATTCCTTCATTAGGTTATTGGAGGAAACTGGGGAATTTTCTTGCTGGAATACTAAGCTAATGCTATGAAATTGATGTTTTATGGCTGTACATACTCTCGTAACAATGTCTGAAAATCGCTGATATTTGTTTTGGTTGAAATAAAGGCAAAATTCCTCATTCCAAAGGTGCTAAACACTTCGCATATTGTCAGGCTTCCACCACCATTGGAAAAAATTCATCCAAGATGATTCTGATGGTTTTTATTATTTTCTTTATATTAGAAGGAGGTGAGGAGAAAACCACAATATTTTTCTAAACAAAATTTTGGCAGTGGGGGAGCCTAATAATATGGGGAAGATTTAGTGCCTTTGGTACGAGCAGCTTAGTTTTTGAAAAGCAGGCTCAGCCTTTATTTCAACCAAAAGAAATATCAGCGATTATCAGACATTGTTACGAGAGTATGTACTGCCATGAAACATCAATTCCATAGCATTAGCTTAGTATTCCAGCAAGAAAATGCCCCAATTTCCTCCAATAACCTAATGAAGGAATGGTTACGGAACCAAAATATCGCAACCCTCGAATGGCCGGCGTGTCCTCCGGACTTAAATCTTGTAGAAAACTTTTAGGACATCATTGTACGTGATTATTAAGTAGATTGCCGTGATCATACTACAATATCAAAGCTGAAAAGTGCCATTTTAGCTGCTTCGTGATAGAATTTCTGTAAATATGTTTATAAATCTAGTTTAAAGTATGTAGAAAACAATGTTTTAACTTCTAAAACATCAGGACAGTCATATACCTTATAAATTTTAATGTTACTATTGTGTTCTGAATGTTATTTTGTCACAATACTTAATTAAAATGAAAAGTTCATTAGTGCGTCTATAATTATGAAACGGCCATTTTCCAGTTTTTAATTTTTTTAATTTTTACCTTTTTAAGAAAAAAATTCTCTTTAACAGAAAGTTTGTAATAAAAGATGATCTGTTTATGGTGAAAATTTCAGGCGAATCCATTAAGTTTAACTCGAGATATAACCCATTTTTGAGGTGCGTCTATATATATGAAACGCACTGTATAACTTACCTTACCTTACCTACCAACCTTTTCAATCGTTTATTTTTCAAGAGGAATTTCATTATAAAATTTAAGACTTAAGCTGAGGTTACTTAAATGAAAAACGATGCAAAAAAAAAGATAAATAAAAATTAGAAATTTGGGAGGGTTACTCAGCCTATAAGAAGCAGCATGTTTATGGAAAAACGGAATTAGACTAGTAAATGAATGAAATTCATAAAGGTATTTGATGTGTAGGTATTTTATAATAATAATAATAATAATAATAATAATAATAATAATAATAATTAATAATGAAAATAAAACGTTCTATGGAAGTTTGAAAACAACAATTTTGTTTTCTTCTGTTCAGTTCAAGTTTATCGAAGAAGTTTTAGTGAAATGACTTTTAAAAGTTTTTTAATTTTTTCAATTATTGATTTTTCAAAGATGGTGTTACAATGCCTAGACAAAGTGATGTTTCTGAGAGAGAGAGAGAGAGAGAGAGAGAGAGAGAGAGAGAGAGAGAGAGAGAATATGGGGAGTTAATGGGTGCAATCGGAAACTAAAAAATGCCTTTATTCACCCTTAAATGGGACAGGGGGGCGGCTTTAAAGAAAACAAGCGTCAGCCTAGGGGTTAAATCTAAGGTTAAAATTGACTCAATGCATTTGTATGCTGCTTTTGAACTAAATATATTTCGTCTGCCATACATCCTCTGCCCAGCTTGCAGAGGAAATGTACACAGTATTCATTAAAATCCATAAACGATATCTCTCGTTTGTGTACTTTCTTTCTTCTCTGTCGTCTGATTGGTCTTACGATAATCGAACGTTATTTCATGTTTAGCTCGTAATCATCCGGAAATTTGTATTTTTTTTCTCGCCCCTGATGGCATCATACAACCGGCTGACATACTACGTCATCGTCCATTCTAGATTCTACCAATGTAATTTTAACTAAAATACTATCGATTACATTGAAATTCATTACATATGGATGATATCATCGTTTCTGCGCTTCGCCCATTGGGAGATACGATTTATTTTTTTAAAGAAGTTGTAGTATATCTCAGGAAATGAAACGTCACTTGGACCACAAGAACCATCTTTAGTGGTCGAGTTCGACTGTAAAGTGACGTTGCGGGGGTGGTTGCCATGAAATCCATTGAATTATTAAAGTGAGATTAGTATAATCCGGTTCTTTTTAAAAGTGTGACATATTGATTTGAGACTTACTAATGGAGTTACATACTGGAAAAAAATACATATAAAAAATAAGAATTTTGCTGAATCTTTTGAGCCGATTAGATTTTCTTCTGTAGTCATTTTAAGTCTTTTTTTTAAGTAACTTTTTTTCTAAAAAAAATTCGAAAGTATGTTTTAACATGTTTGTAATCTTTTTTTGAAAAATTGGCAATTTTTAGTTATTATCGAATGGAGCTTTATTGAATGAGCATTTGTTTGATTATTATAAGTTATCAATGGGACGTAGGGATTGCAATGATCGATTCACAATGATAATTCAATTTTAAAATGTTATGTTGACATTTTTTGGATCACAATAAGTTGACATCCAGACAATATTTTTTTTTTTCGAAATTGTTAAAAATTTAAATGTTTATAGCAGTGTTTCCTAACCTTTTTTGAGTCTTCGAGACCTCCTACGCCAATTACAAAAGAATCACTAGCCCTATGAAATAGTTTTCAAATTAAGGTTCAAATATTGAAGACAGAGAACATTAATGTACAATCATTTTGCATAAGGGCACTCTTGTCAGTGTCGATTAATTAGTGAAAATGACTAGTGACAGACGACGTCTAAGGTGAAGTTTTTGTTTTGATTTCCTTTCGTTTTTGAGGTTTGCTTCTAGTTAAAGCTGTGTTGCCACGGGGATAGTTTAAAAGGGTTGTATGATTTAAATCACACGACTTTTTTAAAAAAAAAATGAATTAAAACAAAAAAAAATGTTGAATTGAAAAATGTTTTTTTTTTTTCAATTTATATTTTATAACTGTAGTTTAAAGTAATAATTGAAGTAGTTCCATTGAATTTTAATCCACATTCTAAACGCCCAAATTGCATGTTTCTCGATTCCTAAGTTAGGAGTCGACTGATAAGTCATCAGTGTCAGCACAACTGTACAGCTAATTGATAGTCATGTGATTGAAACAGTGAGTCGTCTTTTTGGTTTGATAAGCAGTTAAAGTTTGTATTTAAACAGTCCATATCTAAATAAAAGTTACTATTTAGTAAACTTAGTACTTTAGTATCTGTACTATAGCTCCTCTTATAAAGTAAGTGATGGTTCCATTTCGTACAGATTGTCCAAAAAGACAAAAGAAAAACCGTTTAAAAGACGTTTGCAAGAAATTAATGGTTAAACAGTTGTAGTAAACGCTCCTTTCGAAATGCATGGTTAAATAACTTCTTTCAGTTCATTTAACTATAGATAAATTAGTTTTATTTAAATAATTTTAATTTTTTTTTTTCTAAAAAAAAATCAGAATTCTCCACAAGAATGCTGTCTACTTACCTGGTATGTTTCTATTTACACGGGGATAAGGGGATAGAAAAAATCCATTAGCAAGTAGCTAGTTTTGGGGGCTAATTTTATTTCTAGAAACTTTATTTCCAAAATTGACTAGCCAATAAGTGAGCAAGTTGGTATTTCCACAGGGTAACTGGAAGTAGACCACATGACCACAAGACAGTAAAGTAGCCGGGTCCTTTTAGGACTTACCATAGTCTCGGTAATACGGGCAAGTTACTAGCAGGGCTGTTTACTGTCCGCTAGCACTAGCGGATAGTAAACTAGCCACGTGACAATAAGGAACCTATAGTATTTTCGTGAAATTTGTCTTGTTTGCCAATTTAGCTTGATAAATAAATACTAGTGTTTTCAAATTAAAACAGAAAGCGTTTATTTTGACATAACTGTATATATCATTTTGAAACTACTTTTTTGTCATTCTTTACTCTTCTAGTTTCTAATAAATTTTGAATTTATTTTTTTTTTTAAACTATTCTATGAATAATATTAGGAGGGGAACACTGAAAATAATGCCATTCTATTAATAGAAGGAAATAATTAAAAAACTTTATGTATTTATAAAAAAACTTATGCATTTTGCAATGGTCAATGAATTATTCATGATTCGTGACGTTTGTATTGTGTGTGTATGTGGATATTTCTGTCAAGAGTGGATAATAAATTAATAAGGGAAAAAAAAAGTAGAGAAGTAATAATGTTTGTGTTTGTTAATTTGTTTTTACTAAACTGTTTTTGTTTTTTTGACAAATGGTTTATTTTTAGTGAGACATGCTTACAATAATTGTGTATGTACTGCCTGCCTGCCGTCTGCTTTTATCTAGGGCACTATAGGATTATAAATTAGAATTGTGCTTACATATACTTGTGTAATAGTATATACATGTATAATTTACATAATTATATGCCATGTCTGGAGAGGTTTCGTGTTCAGGTTCAATTTCTATACAATTGCTTTGGCAAACCATGTAAATTATGATCTATTTGGAGATATGTATATATATATATATATAAATGTATATATGAATATATGAATACTAGTAGATTTGGAAATTGCGTGTCTCGCTTTCTACTTCGCTCTCTCACTCTTTCCCTCTATCTCTCATTTTGAAAATCTTCATTGATAATTAATGATTTAATTGGGTTATAGACTTGTATAGGAATGTGTGAAAGTAAACACATTTTTACAAACGATAACATTGGGTTTTCTAATATGTACAAAAATGCTTGCCTTGTCACTTGTGACGATGACCAATGATAAATGTTGACATTTTATGGAACATTTTCTACTTGACATATTATGATGATGGTGGTGTGTTATGGATAGTAGTACTGTTATAACATGTTGAAATTGATGTTGCTGCGAATCTATTCTAGTAAAGCGGGTCATATCATGAGAAGAGTTTTACTCTACCGTAGTGGAAAGAACTAGACAAGGTGCAAAGTCAGTAATTTGTTGCTTAATTAGCTTGTTAGGCAATGTTCAGAAATTTACACTTTAAACACGCTATGCAAATTTGACGATTTAATAGCGAATTGGTGGTTTTATACATTGTCTACTAACTTCTAGTCACTTTAGTGTTGTTTTCCTATTATCAGTGCCGCAGAGGTAAATTGTGTTAAGTCACAAAATCTAAATTTCACAGGGGAGTGAGTCATATGAAAGTTTTTTTTTTCTTCATTGAAGGGAATAGGACTTAACCTTGTATAACCAACATCTAACAGCCAATGTTTAATGCTGTGGATGTAACACTGTTTACCACTGATAGAACTTGACAAGCTGATTCATAATATGTAAAAATCGTGTATTTATAAATGAGAAAATGGTACTTAACACAGTTTACCTCTGATGCACTCTTTTTTATTTAGTTGTTTAAATTTGATAGACCGCGTGCACACCTCGAAGAGATGTAGTATAGCGGTAATTTAAGCTTGATCCGCGTCTCTACTGTACATGCACGTTGTTCAAATGCATTAACCAAAGATGGTATTGTGACCATGCGCAATAGAAGAGTCTTTGCTTTACTGCTGCAGTACATCATGGTATGTACTAGACAGAAGTGTTGCGGACAAATATGGAGTTCTGTTAAATAAGCGTGAATGATGAGATGTCTACTGCTTTTAGTACGTACAGCATGTGTTGCATGTAGTTTAACATGAAAGAGTATACATGATGTAGTGGTGACATGTGCCTAAAATTGAGTGCAACTTGTATAGTACTCAACTCTTTGTGTGAAATCACATACTTTTGGATTTAACAAAGAGATGTAATATGGTGGTAGTATGGTAGGTTAGTGGACTCTAGTGGAGTGGTCAACACGATTTACCTGAACCGTCGTACTACAAGTGATTTTTCCTTTGAGAATACGATTGATTAGTGAACGAATTTAACTGATTCCAACTGACGCAAGCAAAGACATTTGCATAGTTTCACACGACGACGCATGGGTAGTGTACAATTTCGGGAAACAAATCAACATTACACATAAAAGTACATTGTATAGTTAGTTAGCAGACATACGTCTGAGAATGCCTTTCTAGAACTCAATGAAACACTCAGTAATGATGTTTTTTTAAAAGTTTTTTTGTTCTGAAAACCCGTGATGTAGAGCTGAAAAATTAAACTTATGAAACAATAGGAAAATTGGGGACTCGCAACAATAAAAACGTTGGAGTTTTTTATTTTTTTTATTTCAGAATTTTCATCACGCTTTTAGGAATCAAATTATTTTCTGAATTCCATTTTGTGGAGTTTCTATTGAGGTCTCTAGAACACCTTGATTAAAGATATACTGTATATTATATATACTGTATATATAATATATATTTTTAATCAAGGTGTTTTCTGAGACCGTATATAATATACAGTACAACAGTTAATGGTACAGTATGTTAACATGAACACCATTCATAATAGGTGTCTATGAAAATTCATGCTAAAAATACGAAGTTCATAGGAAATGAATACTCTGTATCTCACTGTGATTGGAAATGATCGAAGCATATTTGCTCTTCCATTATATTCAAAAGCTATGCTGTATTCCTACAAAAAAATGGGCAAATGGTTGCTGCTCCAACAGTGGTATTTTTTTTTTACCTTTTGCTCGTGCTCCAGGAGCAATTGCTTCGTTTTTTTTTGTATTCACATGACCTATGGTAATGCACAGACACACCCATACATCTTTACAAAGAATGTATTAGAACTAACATACATCATTTCAGACACCCTGTATCATAAAGTTTTATCATAAATCATTTATAATTTAAGAATCTCTTGAGTCTATCTGAAGTCACGAATTCGTGCACGTTTTTTTTTCTTGTTGTTGTTTTACCCTGATGAGTTTCTTGGCAATTTTAATTTTTCTAAAAGAGAGATGCTAAGAAAAGGGACACACTTAGGGGGTGGGGAAAAAAAAGGCACAAATTCAGTTTCGTCTCAAATTGCTTTGATGCAAATAGTTGGCAACTTAGCCTAAGTGCAACCTCGTTTTCTGACTCTAAACGATTTAAACATTTGTTGTCTTTTTTATGAACCTTCTAACTTCTACCACTTATCTATGAGCTTGCTATGTGGATATTATGAATATGGCACAGTTGTGGCCCTTAGGGAGTCTGGAGTTGGATACAAAGCTCCAGAAAAAAAAATTAAAACCCGTCACAGTACTCAGCATGTTGTTGTTAGCTTAGAAATACAAATTGGGTAAAGAGCTTCACAAAACCTTCTAATTTCTTCGGAGAATGCGACTCTTGCCAATTTCTAATTATGGCAACTCTTGTTTTTATAAAGAAAATACCAGGTTGTTGGTATATTGTCACATTGTGTAGATTGTTTCTCTATACAACACACATTTATATTGGAACTTCCGTAGTTCGTTTCGTATCGTACACATGTAGTGTGTGTGTGTGTACGACAAGGTGTCACAAAGTTTTTCGTGTAATATGCTAATCCAATATTTTGGATTGTGATGTACATGTATTTTAAATTTCACTTGCATCGACCGATCTGGTGTTATACAGGGTGTTTGCGGATACAGTAGTTTTATACTTATTTTTGATAATAGGTATACATTTTGAATGTTGGCCTTAGCCAATCTTTTGGTTTTGAACGTGTGCAATCATTATATATATATATTAAGCCAGGTCTGTGATTCTGTGTTTCTATGATTAACGCTGTACAAACAATTAAGGACAAAAAGCTTGAACCACATCGGAATTTATATAAATTTAAATAAATAAATGAACCGCTTTTTTTCTCAAGGTCAACTATATGTTGCACTCATCCAAGAACCCCATGATATTCAATTGGAGAGGCGAAAAGGTTGGAAAGTGTAGAAGGGGGGGGGGGAAAGGGGGAGGGAGTGACTGAAATTGAAATGAAAGCAGTAAAAAAGGAACAAACGACGCGCATGTGCACACCAGAGAAAATGAAAAACTCATTTTCTCTTTCAAATATAAAAAGGGGAGGGGATATAATTTCTTTTGCTCCACCCTTTTATGAACGTCATCAATTTCTAATTGGTTTGTTACTTGGTCTGACGTCATAAAAGGGAGGAGGAAAAGAAATTCTAATGCTGGGCACAATTGCCTGTGAATTTTGCTCCCATCATTTATGACGGGTTACCCCACTAGTACATAGATACATAGCCTGTGAAAAGGGAAAACGCTTCTAATGCCACAGTCACACTAGGCTGGTTGCTGCTGGCTGGTTGTAGCACTCTAGCAGCATAGTCTGAACTGCTACTAGCAGCTGCTTTCTCCAGCGGGCTAGTGATTTTAACAGCGGCTGGTGAAGTTGGACATGTCATTAGGAAAGGTGAATGAAGGTGCAATTAAAAATAATAATAATAATTATTAATAATAATAATAATAATAATAATAATAATAATAATAATAATAATAATTATTTTAAATGGTTTCAATTTTATTGGACTAACGAAAACGCGACCGACCGTTCTTCAATGTAGGGAGGATTCCATTGACAAACATTTCTAACAATTAAATTTTTGGTTCCCAAGAATTAAAATTCCAAAATCACTTTCATTATTTAACGATGGTTTGTATTGATCGAGGTGCAAAGAGTTTATGTTGATATCTTTAATAATTAAACTTTGTGATTTTTTTAAAAAGCTGTTTTTTCTTGTTCCTCCTCATTAAAGAAAGATGCAAAATTTGATTGTTTTCAAACTGGCATAAAACTCTTTATTTTAAAGTATATATCATTTGGGAATTGGTCTTTTTCATCTTTTTGTGAACTATGACTCAGGCCCACCCACCATTTGGCTCTACTTACCTACCTAACTAGGCAACCGCACAGCCAAAAGCAGCTGGGCTGGCGCAGGTCTACCCAGCTTGTTCCTAAAGATGTGTTCCCAAATAAAAGGCACTTGTTAGTATGATTGTCAGGTCCCAACCAAGAAATGGGATGATATCACACTGGACCATCTCTGGACCAATGTTCACATTGTTAATGTAAGACATCTACAGAAGTGTCCTCTGCACTGCACGCTGCAAACTGGTATGCACTGTATGCAATTTTGTGTTTACTCTTCTAGTTTCAAATAAATATGGAAAGACTCAAGTCAATTCAAACTTGACTTAAGAGTGCATAATAAGCACCATGAATTGTATCGTTAAAAAAAGTCTTGTATCATGTAAAATGTTAAAAATATAAATATATATAATGACATGTTTTATATTTTAAAACTTAATTAAAATATAAAACATATGTCATGATTAATTAAAATCGTTTTGCTTCACCCCCACAAGCGTTTTTGCTCTTTTAAATGAAGTGAGTGAATTAATAGGAATTAACTTTATAAAGTTAAATTTGTGATGGCATCGTCACTTTTAAGCCGACTATAAACGCGACATTTTTGGTGTTTTCATTGCATATTGGTGGTCATGTCATTCTGAAACACTTTGTACGTACAATTTGGCCAGTTTGATGAGCCAAAAACAGGTTTTTTATATATATAAAAAAAGTTATGCAAATGAAATTGCATCGAGGAATTGATGAAAGGAACAAATCAATAATGATTCCTTCTTGTGTACACGATTTATCTGATATGTTTTTTGTTGTTTTATTTTATAGTATTAAAAACAGGAAAAAAGGGAGAAAAAATAAAGCGAAATGAGGTGCAATTTTTGCCTTTTTTTGCTTCTTCTTAATGTTAATCTTGTTCCTTATAATAACATTAGCCTCATACATAATGTATGTTGTTGTAAGTTTTTTTTTTTTCATGTACAAAAAAGAAGCAGCAGCATTTATCTTGAAACTGCTAAAATAACATTTTTCTCTCCATTCTTTTTCGTTTGCATGATTTTCGTCTCATGGTGATTTTGAGTGCAGAATAAATAAATGAACATGTCACTGGTGATGAGAATGATAATGGGGGGCCGGGGGGGGAAGGTTCTTCCACTCTCTCACCCTACTACAACATAACGAGATTCGGATCTCGGTTTAAGTTTTTCTTTAAAATTTTTACAGCAAAGGTGTTCTTTTTAGGATTTTACTTTACTAGCCCAATACCTGCTTACAGTGTGTGTGTGTCAGTGTGACCACATATTAGATAACGGTCCACAACGTTGGTAACTTTCGAAAAAAATAATTTTGCTTTAAAATGTCCATACTAAATGTAGTAATCACATGATGCATAGGCGTGTGCACGAGGTGGGCCAAGGTGTGTTTAGGCATAACCTATTGGGTGGTATGAATAAAACTGAATAGTTGCTCTATGCTCAAGTCCTCGACTTGTTAAACATCAAATGCATAAGCATTTGCTCAAACTGTGAGCAGTTTTCCTCATTTTTGTATGAATAAAAATGAGTGAGTTCTCTGTAAATTGACTTAAGTTCTTCAGATTTTGTGAGGTACTTGTGTGCAGTCCGTTATTAGTTTATGCTGTTCTCATAGTAAACGTGAACATTCACAGTCCTTTTTTATTGGAATCGACAGTACGCACCTCGGTAAGGAGAGTGGCACAACTAAAAAAAAACACTTCTTTGGGACTTTGATGAGCTTTTCAAGTGAAAAAGTGCCAAAAACCATTTTGGCTATTCACAATCAATATCCGTTTATTTTTCTCCCATACGATAGATTGAGATAAAAGAAAAATGCAACTTTAATCTCATTTTCCCTCCAAAAAAGTCTTTTTTTAGTTGTGCCACTCTTTTTGCTGAGGTGCGAGTGTTGAAACCAACAAATTGTATCATGTATGACCCAATAAAACTGTTGGTTGCAGCATCCCACTGTCCGACATATATATCAAAATTTGGACCTGCAAAATACATTGTTGAAAAGCTTATTTATTGCCAATCAGAATCAAGTACAGATTTCACTATCTAAAGTCTAGGTTAATTAGATGACAAATAAATGCATTGTGGGTCTGTATGACCGTGTATGTGGACATGTTGAACGTCTTGCTTTGGTGGTTTCAATAGTGTTGATTCCAATAAATCGGACCGTGTTAGGTTCACCTTTAGATGTTTGTGAAAGTTGTAGTTACAAGTTTGTTAAGAAATGGTTTTACAGTTACTTTGAAGTGGTTAAATGTATCGTAAATGTTGTTTCTGTCTGCTGCATTTGTACGTGTGTTTATTCGATTGTTGAGACAAGATTTCAAGGAAGTATTCATACTGGATAGGTCTATGACCCTATATTACAGTACTGTAGTCATTTCTTCATATGTCAAAAGCGTTTTATGCAAATGCGTGTTTTTTATATATAAAGTGAATGCTTTTCATATTCCATTTTCATTATGTGGCAGATTGAAAAACTCCCTTCATCATTTCAGTTATGTTTAAAAAAAAAAGAAATAAGTTGAGTGGTTTTCTTGGAACATGTAGTATTCATTCACTGTACAGAGTGTTTCATAAATATATATACTCGTTACCCCACTTTTGACAAATATTTATTAATAACTATAGAGCATAACCGGTCGTAATATGTGAAAAGGGAGAAATATACTATCATTGATTAATTTTGATCTTCGTGGTTTTTTGACAAATGAAATTATTTACATCTTCAAGTTGAGATGAAAAAAAAGACTTTCTTGTCTCCTTTAGTAATTACTATTTAGTTCATTACAGATAAGGAATACGTCGAAGATTAATTGGTCACAAGGTGGGATATACACTGTCTGATTTATTGGAATCAACAGTGTTGAAAACAATAAACACGCTCAAAATGTCCACACACATACGTGTACAGTATGTACGTCCAACAACGCATTTGTCATATATCAATTTTTTTTATGAATTTAACCTGGACTTTAGATATTCTAATTTGTTCTTAATTTTGATTGGCTATAAGTTTCTGTATTTTGCTGGGTTGAAGTAGTTTAGGTCCTACTTTCCTTGACAATGTTTTGGGTGTTGCAACCAACTATGGTTATAATGATAATAATAGTAATAATAATTATATATATAATATCCCAGGTCTGTGTGTGTGTGGAGTAACACTGTACAAAAACTTTGCAAGCACGTCGAAATTTATATAAATTTAAATAAATGAAGAAATGAACAGCTTTTTTTTTCTCAAGGTCAACTATATGTTGCACCCTTCTCATCCAAGAACCCCCTGATATTAAATTGGAGAGGGGAAAAGGTTGGAAAGTGTAGAGGAGGGGGGGAGAGAGAGAAACGTGGAGGGAGGAAAAAAGGGGGAGGGGTGACTGAAATTGAAATGAAAGGAGTAAAAAAGGAACAAACGACGCGCATGCGCACAATTGCCTGTGAATTTTGCTCCCGTCATTTATGACGGGTTACCCCACTAGTAATAATAATAATAATAGAATCTTTATTGGTATAAAATTAGTAATATGATCAGAAATAAGTTCGTCGTCAATATGTCTTGGTTTTAAATACAAGTCATTCAGAAGAGAAGACAAAAAACTACTCCTAGCTAAAATCATTCTAGAATTATTAGCTAGAGATGTCCAAATCCTATACAAAGCTGACAAAAATAGAACCCTGATTTAATTTAATCATACGTCTCTATCTCTAGTAACAAGCGATGTTTAGTGGTAATCCTTATAGTGAAATGAGTACTATTCTGGCAACATATCTGGCCCAGAACAATAAAACGTCCTAGATCAGGAATTCTAATCAACAACCTGTTTTCTATTGTAATCGAAGAA
The DNA here is from genome assembly GCA_036925085.1 of Brachycybe producta. Classification (NCBI taxonomy): domain Eukaryota; kingdom Metazoa; phylum Arthropoda; class Diplopoda; order Playtdesmida; family Andrognathidae; genus Brachycybe; species Brachycybe producta. The sequence goes on from JAUPFP010000064.1 coordinate 550,468, forward strand.
GTTGAATTAAGTCTAGCCAAATATATATTCCTCTTTTAATATAAAAACAAATGAAACGTAAAAATATTTGTTGAATAGATTCAATGCTGGATAAATTATATTATGAATTCTTGCATTGTAAGCGCCATGATTGAGAGACCAGAGTTGGTCGTCTGCGTGCAGCTTAGGATATTAGTTACAAGTGAGAACTTGCTATGTCATCGTGCCACCGCTTTGAGTCACCCTTTTCCAATTTTAATCTTGTTCAATCTATATTTAGCTGTATTATACGCTGCTTGTATTATGGCACCTTAGAGATAGGATTTAGCATATCTACAAATCGAAAGGTAGCAGGATGGCACCAATTGCTTAGTTTTGAAAAGTGTATTAGTCATATTTTTTTTTTTTTCATTTTAGTCTGTTGAACAGAAATGAGAAATGTTGAACTTTCTTGATTGATCAAGTTATTTCGACCATGTCCAACATCCTCTATTGTAGCCTTTTGTGATGATGTCAACTATTTGGACATATTACAAGTCATGAAATCCTATCAATCATACAGAATTTTGTTTCTATGAAATACTGGGGGGGGGGGGGGGGAATGTGCAGTGGGTTACTATTTTCGTGTTTGACATACTTCATAGTAGAGACATTGACTAAAAATTTGAAGCCCAGCCCAGCCCAGCCCATGAGGCCCACAAAGCTCATGAGGCCCACAAAGCTCATGAGGCCCACAAAGCCCATGAAGCCCCACAAAGCCCACCAGGCCCATGGGTCTTTAACATAAATATGACGATCCAAGCCCAGCCCAAAAGCCCACTATCCCATGGGCTTTGTGTACGTCTCTAATTTCCACACTAAATGGTTCACAAGTTCGCATGCTTGCCAAGAAAAGAAACTGCCCCATTAACGGCTTTAATATGTTTATTTTATTGATTGGTCAGTGAGGAATATGGTACACTTTTATTAATTTGTGAAACAATGTGGTTCAGTTCTATACATTTGTAATGATGAAATGATGAAACGCCTTCCAAACCCAGGAGGCTCACAAAGGCCACCAAACCCACGAGGCCCATGAAGCCTACCAGGCCCATGGGCCTTTAATATAAAAATGTCGGCCCAGGCCCAGCCCATGGGCTTTATGTAGGTCTCTACTTCATAGCCTTCACTTAAGGGAGGAGGGTGAGGTTTCCATTGGGCAACGTATGCTTGTAATACCACACTATAAATTTAATAAAATGCGCCTTACAACTTATGTTATACAGTGTGGTGAACCACATTAGTAGTAACATCATGATACTGTGATACACATGTTGAGGTAAGTTGTGGCTCTTATGTTCCATCTAGTAAGTTAATCTAGTAGTTATCTAGTTGACAACTGATACTAACCAAATATCTACCCTCTAATTATAGCCTTTTTTTTATTAGAACAGGCATAATTGCTGTTGATAGTGATCACTGATTACTTTGCAGATGATTCAGCCCTACACCATTGTTCAAAGCATTACTATGCTTTACTGACACCTTTAACCCTGGCGCACATTGAGACGCAGGGAAAGGCATAAAAATCTTAATTAAAACGTACTGCACACAGAAACCAGTGTTGTGCAGCCCTATGCTACACTGCGTCGCCTGCGTGACAATATTCAGTATAGGCTGTTTTCAGCTGTGGCATGTCACTTTGTACACCCCATTACTACATTTTGTTGCCTAATGTAAACTCGCCTTTGTCTTTATCATTAAATCTTTGTTTTGTCGCTAAGAAAGTGATACAATTTGACATTAATTAATTTGACGTAACTGGTAAGGATGTCTTAATTAGATGAACTACTGTTAATACGGATACCGCATTGTAATGTACAATGGTTCAGTTAATGCAGGCGAGCGTTTTTTTTTTTCAATGTTTTGCCTACACCGTGTGTTACGTATAAGGAACGACATCTTACGACATCGTTACGTAGAATTAATTCTATGGGCGCCTAATTAAAACATCCATTGATTGCATATTCTGCTAAATAAGTCATCGAAGATTCATAGATGATTTTATCCTTTTGTATCGGAATTGAATTGCAAGAAGATGAGCGGGATTGTCTCTTTGGTCACTAGTGATTTACCAGCTGTTTGTTCACTGAACTGTGGAGGCAACCGAAACGTATTTCCGAAGCACACTGTATTTTTTTCCTCCTGTAACATTTATAATGGCAATGAGTGCATCGCATCTCCTCTATATGTAATAATGCAAAAATAGATTGTTATTTTTGCATATAAGCTAGAATATTTTAAGTACGAACACAACCGGAGTAATACTTCTTGGAAACCACTAATGCCTATCCTCCTATATATTATATAACCTTAATATCTTTTACAATCCGAGCAATTGTTTAGTCGTTATGTAAAAGTTGTAGAGAGAGAGAGAGAGAGAGAGAGAGAGAGAGAGAGAGAGAGGCATCTATCATTTATCGATTATCTGTCCTTATTTGATAAATAATCTCTTTTCTTGTTTAAGAGAAGTTGAGTGTATATGAGCTTTTTTTTTTCCTTCTTCTTCTGTTGTCTGTTTGACTTATTAAAAAAAAACGTATTATTTTTTATAATATCTTTTGAAACCTTTTTCCCCTTTTTATGACAACATCCATTTTTGTTATCAGTTTATGTACTGACTGACTGAATTTGTCTTTTTTAAAAAAAAAAAAAATTCAAGACAAATTTTAGGCTACTTAAGTTGGATTCAATTGACGTGTTTCACCTTTATTGACGGACTAGATATGTATGATTCAGTATATTGTACATTGTGTTATTTTTTAGTTATCAAGTCGCATGATTCATAATTTGTTACTGTATCGGAATATGAGTCGAAGGCCGTCGACTAATTGCGTTGTTGTTACACGGTAAGTGGTAACACTTGTTAATAGTACTAGCAACAGTAACAACTAGTTATTTCACCCCATGTGTCCATATATATTAAGCCACCAACTAACTATACTTAGATTTAAAAAATTCTAGTTGGAATTGTGCAATTGGTGGGTAAAATTCCCTTTGAATTTGACTAGATATGTGTTATTAACTTTATTATCAATGCAGCTTTTTAGCGTGAAGAAATTGAAAGTGTTTTAGTGAAATTAGGTACCGGTTTTTTTGTTGATATTTGACAAACTAAACTTTATGGTGAAAGAGAGAGAGATTGGTTTTTTTTTTAATCATGTGATTTTTTTAAATAAAAAAAGAAAATTTAAAAATATCAATTTTTTAACCATAACATTATTGGTTAATTTAAACTTTTATTTATTGTAAAGTTTATTATTGAAGTTTTACTACTAGAATAGGACTTAGTTTCTAATTAGTTTTAAAAATGATTACTGATTGATTAGCTTGTCCGCAAGGCAGATCTTAAATTTTGCATAAGCCGATTTATAAAGCGCGTTTAGAAATAATTTGCGGTTTTTTTAAACTTACAAAGCTGAACCAGTTATTGTAATTGTTCATTATACGAAATGTAAGACAATTTCGCGTTTTGCATCAGATCAATTTATGTGCATTGCGAAAAAATGGACCTGCATTTCGTGTAATGGACAATTACACCAAACGGATGCGGCGACATATATACAGTATATGGGACACAGTCACACAACTTTGTGTCTGTCTTAACAGTGACCAATTGTCTAATCCATTAGGGGCTTAAGAATATGTAAGAAGAGAACCAAACACAATTCATTTTCATTATATTTATTATTAATCATGTGTTTTACAAGGAGGAAGAAAAAAAAAAGATATGCATTTTAATTATATAATCTTAGGAAACATAAAGTTCTTTTAGATTATTGTAGCCGTTGTTTGGGTATAGTTCATTATTTTTAATTATTGGTCCTTAAGGTGTTGAAGAACTTTTGATAAATTTTTCTACCTTTTGTGTGTTTTATGTTTTAGGAAGCTAGAAACTGCAGCATTTGTTATTTATCTTCTGGCGTCTTCGTGATATTCAGGTTTTTTTTTTTTGAGACTGTTAACTAATTAAATTTGTCTATAAAGTGAATTGCAGAAAAGATTTTTATTACTTGTATTATTATTAATATTACATGGAAAGCCACCTGGCAAGAAAAGAGAATAGATAGAGAGAGTTTCTGGAGTCACTCGATTATGTCGTCGTCGTTGAGTAATTTAACTTTTGAATTGTCTCTTCTTCTGTAGAACACACACATAACAAATGTTGTGGTTAAGGGGTTTACATACTTTGCAGCAACAGCAGCAGTTCCATTTATTATATTAATAAATTGTTATCTACAGTTGACACAACTTGACAAACTGCTTTGACATTGATTAACTTACTCCGAATAGTTAGTTATATTAGACCTAGTTTAGATTAAAACCCATAAATTTTTTTTATTGTCTTGAATTTTTGGAACGTAAAAGTTTCTATTATGTGCGCTTTTTTTTGTTCTGTTTTCATGTATTTTTTTTTTTCTAAATCTACATTCTTTCTAAATAATGTTTTAAAAATAATGGGATTTAAAAAAAAATATATATTTAATCATTATTAAATTTAAATTATCATATTTTTTATTATAATTTTTTTTTAGTTAATTGAAACTTTTTAAAGGTTAAAAATGTTAAAGAAAACCTTAATACTGAATACACTATCCATAAGTAGTAGTAACCTCGTACCTTATATGTATCTATCTACACCTAAGAAGTTAAAATGTTCTACAGTGTCCTGTTAAGGACCAACAAACAGTATACCGATTATTCAATGTATTCATTGAATATCTCTCTATATATTGAGTCAATATTTAAATATATTAAATTTGTATTTCAATAAAATAGGTTAGTGTAACAAAATATTTATTTAGTATTTCAATTTGTTCAGATATTGAGTAATGACGTCAATTTTATCTTGTTGATGTTCTTAACTGGACTCTGTATGATTCAACTAAACACATTTAACTTGAATGTCATTATATACAAATATTCAAATTTGATGCGTGTCATTTATGACAAATTTCGGTAGAAGTTAATTTTATTTTCAATATTAAAGCAAGGTTTGCTTCCGGTCATTTGATTTACTTGATTTTTTTTTCACGATTACTAATACTAAAAGGGTTATTTTTTTCGGTGTTAATTTTTACCAAATTTCAGTTCAGATAATAAATACAATTTCTAAAAATTTGACATTTACTTTTCATATTTTCATTTTTTCACTTAATTTCAAGTGATTAACACATGTCATCATGAGAAGAAGAAAAACTTTATTTAAATAATTCCGATTTAAATAAAAAGATTCTTAAAGAAATAAATAAAAATAATCGAATTTTTTTTTAAAAAAAATAATAAAAGTTCACTCAAATTTAGATACAAATAGAAAAATTGATTTTTTTTTTAAAAAAAAAAATTGCTATTTAAATGAAATGATGATATTTTGTCTTTCTGTTTTGTTAACTTTCGTTTGAGTTTTGTTAGATTTTGTGCGTGTTTTTTTTTTCCTCCACTGCGTCCCTGGTTTCTTTTCTATCTGTATTTATTTAATTTAGCATTAATTTTAATTTACATTTAGTGTGCACCCAGTTTCTCTTTATTTTCTGTGCGGTATTTTTTTTTCTTCACCTGTGTTTTATTGAAGTTGGTATTGTTCTACATGTCTATTGAACAATTTAGGTCGTTATTTACAGTAGTATAGTGTATTCTGTAAGCTTTGTCAACGGTTCTTCGTTTTTTCCTCCCACCTTAAAAAATCTCTCTCTTTTGTAATGAAATTAGGTCATGATTTTCCTATATTTATATATATATATATATATATATATATATATATATATATATATATATATATATATATATATATATATATATATGTTATGAATATTCAATTGGTGAAAAAAGTATGTTGTTGTAATAACTTTTTGTTTTGGTCTTTTTTTTAAATCCGTGCTGCGCGCATTTGAGCCTATTATATTCAAAATGAAGCTCCTCCACTTTCTTTCTTCTTTTGTAATGAGATTTCAATGGAGTGAGTGCTCCTTCGTGATTAACCTTTTTTTTATTATTATTCATTTTCTAATTTAGTTAATTGTTAAAGTTGTGAGCATTACATAATTTGTTAACACGTCTTTCATTGTTCTCTGTCTCTCTTTCTCTCACTCTCTTTTCCTTTTCTAATTTTTCATTTAACTAAATGAAAAGATTTAAATGGTGATGAATGGACTGGTTGATTAATTTGGAAAATTTCTATTTTGGATTTATATTAACAAAGAGAAGAAGAAAGAAAAAAAATGGAAATTTGATTTTGTTATTAAATAATGCCTGAAGAGGGGAGTTTTTTTTTTACGGCTACGCTCGCTTATCTGTCAGGTTTTTAATCATTTTGAATCCTGCAGATCGGTCTTTTTACCTGCTTCATCATTCAATATATGTTATCCTACATACAGTCATACCTTGTTTAACGATAATTGTACGTTCCTGAAAATCTATATCGTTAACCGAATCATCTTTTTTATAAAAGAAGGGACATGTTAAGTTAGATTCAAATTGTATGGAACGTCACGACTCACCAGCATGGCAAAGATATAAATTTTGACACATTTTTCAAAGTTAAAACCAAATATTTGTTAGAATTTTCCGTTGCTGCGCGACTTAGACGTTATTTATTTTGCTATTTCGTTATTTTTAGTCGACAATTTTGTATGCAAAATGTATATATGTACTACAATGTATTTTCTATGGTATTGTTCACATTTACGGGCATCGTCAACATGTCGGGACAGTAGACGTTCTTGAAAAAAATGTTTTGACAGTTCCGAAAGTGTGAATGTGTGACCAGCACCGTCACAGCCATTCACTTCTGTACGACATGGACGACGAAAGGTTAATTGACGGTATGTTCCGTGACGATGTTTTTTCGTATAATGTGAATCGACCTTAAAGATGCATCTATACAAAAACAATGAAGTTTCGTCAACTAATCTATGTTCGGAGTTAACGAGATATCGTTATCAGAGGCAATGTAATTTTAAGCCAGGTATGACTATATAAAAGGCAGTGTCTGCTTATTTATCTTATCCCTGTACATTGCCATTCCCTTTGACCGATTGGGAACAGAACCATAACTATGCCAACATAAAACTGGCGCCCCTTTAGTATTATAATTTTAGTCATTGTTAAAAAAAAATGAAAATATGTAAACAATGCTGTAATGACGTGGTGACTCGTAGAGCTAGGTGGCAACGGGTAGAACGAAACCGTTTCTACTCAGTTCGACCTATACTGGCGAAACGGTTCTACCGGGTTCTGAACAGTTAGCATCTCTAATGTCATTATTGGTGAGAGGCTCTGAGAGCAGATTTTTCCTGGGTGCTGTTCACTTGGCAGGCATCTGTAGACAGCTTCAGAATCCCTTTGGCTCCGTCCTTTTATGAGCGTCAGACCAAATATCAATCAAATAGAAATAAAAAGGGCGGGGCATGTGACATCAGACCCAGTAACAAACCAATTAGAAATTGATGATGATCATAAAGGGACGGCGCCAAAGAAATTCTGAAGCTGTCTACAGATGCCTGTCAAGTGAACAGCACCCAGGACACTTGTCGGTAAAAAAAAAAGTCTTCTCTGCCGCTAATTTCAGCGCGTGTGAAGAACGAATGGGTTATCTGCTTGTTAATTATGAATTATTTTGAAAAAGAAAAAAACAAACTAGTAGGGCCTAAATTCTTATGAAATTGGGGTTTTTTTTTTGGCCAATGTATACCATTAATTAGAATAATGGTCACTTTGTTAATATCAGATGTATTACATAGTAATCACTCACTAATCATATGAATGGGTTCTCTTTGTTGAATAGTATAATGTTTATAACATTTTAATAAGCAATTATTTATGACGTCCATACAGAATCAGATAAGAGGAAAACAACACACAATAGGGTGCGTTTTACACGCAGTGTACGAATTTTTTCATGATACATTTCAAGCCAGTGGTCAGTTTTTGACAAATTTAAATGAACGCCATTCATTTTTTCCCATAAGAAAACGAATGAAACAAATCAAAGGGTTGACACTCAACTTGAACACTTGAAAATCTTAAATGATTAGGGAATTAGAACATTTGTACATAAAAAAAATGTTAGCTAAAACTAAAAAGTGATGGAATTCAGTGAAAAAAAATAATGAAAAAAAAAACACATTTTCTTTCTGAATAATTAAAATCATTTTCATTAAATATTGCAATGTTTTGGAATCAATAATTTCCTGTTTACTAGTTAGTTACAAAATTTTCAATTTGTAGAGACATAATTATTAGTTTGGCACTAGAGGAGGAATCAATAGATAACGGGCGGCTACAGTATAGTATGTTCATTAGTGCTGCTGACAAAGTGCAGAATTTGTTCGTTAAAAAAGTCCGAGAAAGTTAGAGACGATGTGATGACTCATGAGTGAGTGAGTGAGTGAAATTGAATACTTTGTTAAGATGCATCATTGCATACTAATTGACTCATAAATAGTGCTACATGTACAGGGTGCTTGAAGGTGCAATAGTTTTTAATGACCAAAAAGAAAAGGATAATAGGCCTACACTCTGTAACGTGAAATCCAATGTACAGTATGTAATAGCTAAAAAGATACAAAATTATACTTATTGACCATCAATTGTCAATTTGAATTGTCATCTGCAATCACTTCACGTGACTGAGTAACATAAACAAGTTTCGTTGTCATTACTTCAGTAGCATTCTTGGGGCCGCCAATTCTGGATCAATGTTTGACTAAAAAAACTATTTTGACTGTAAATCTCCGGGTTAGGTTCCTTCGATCTCGTGGATCGATAATTCTTTATAGGGAGTCTGATTAATGTTCTGTTGCTGACCGGAATTGACTACATAAGTAAAATCCCGGAAATAATCCAACAATGCCTTGGGAAACTTTTCGAGGTACTGTAGGTTATTCTTCTTCTGCTGAAACTGCGAAGGATGTCGAGGAACTAGATGAGATTGAACTTTGATGACATATACAATCAATAAATAAACTTAGAATTTACTTAAAATAACTTTTCTTTATTGAACTTTTTCTGTTTTACAATCGATAGAAATTTGTGCATGGCTTCTGCAAGCTCAAGATTGTCAACCAAGACCCCTCCAGACAAGCCTCAACATGAGTTGATTTATCTGCAGGTTGTTGTTTTACAATCTGAAAATATGGTCACATTCCCACTGTTTTCCAGGTCTTTGTTGATGATTTTCCGCGCCATTGTCAGGGAAGACCACATGGCATGCTGAATTGTCTGGTTGATTTCCCGTGGATATATGCACAAAAGCTTCTATAACTGGCTATGTTTGTTGGCGATTGACTTGTTCATGGTTTACCACTGTTTCTTTTATAATTATCAGCAACTGAGCTAGTTTTGTCAAACTTGTTAAACGCGATTAATTTTCAGTCTCGAGGGTGCATTGCATTGGAAATGCTTTCTGTATCTGCTGCCAACCCACCATGTGTGACTGAAGCAACTTTTTTATTTGCTCCTATAAGTACAGTGCCGTAACTAGGCAGGTCGCTCGAGGCAGGTGCCCAGGACGAAAAGGGCCCTGAAATGGAACTGACAAAATATTTTAAAATATAATATTGAAATTTTGCCACCGTGCTATGCTATACAGTACAGTTCATCCAGTGGACCGAGGCAGTCCATTGCATTATTTAAAAGCCATTAAGGGAGCTTAAAATAAATCTTTGCACAGGGCACATGAAAAGCCAGTTACGGCACTGCCTGAGTTAATTCCGTTGCTATTTCTGTCAACTGCAAGAGGCAAATGCTCAGATGATTGGTCGTCTATACAAAAACATCAAAGAAGCATACCTAATGCTTTCCGGCAAGTTTTTTATATATGAGAATAAAATTGGACGTGAAAAGGTGCAATGGCAGGTCAAACGTGGCACAACGTCTAATCAGAACAAGTGGGTGGAATATTGATGAAATAAATGTTGGATAATGTTAAGTTTTTAAATGCCAAGTAGTGAGTGTATCATATCACACTTTTGTGTGATTATGTACTGTACAGTATGATCGTTGTGATGTTGCGTTCATTCAGTTATTCCAATTTTTTTTAAGGAAATGAAGGAATCTGCTTTATATATGAGGCACCATTCATGGCAGAAATTAAAAGATTTTTTGTTTCTATAGTTCGAATTCTTGTTTCCAGTAGAATTTTGATATGAATGGCCCTTTTTTTTACAAGTAAATTCCAAACTTGTAATGAGCTTTAAGCAATTCATTAAAACTTTGTATGGTTCATTGTTATTTTTATTAATTTTACACAATTACTAATGATTTTCTGTTGCAAGTTCATTAAGTTTCCGGGAACTTTTTTTTTCCTCCTCATATATGTGTAGGCAATTTTTATAGTTAATATCAATAAATTTGCCGCCTCAGATCTTTTCTTATATCATTCATTGCACACACACACACGTTGTAGGCTTTAAATAGAATGTCTCATTTATTATGTATAAGGTATATGTAACGGTGTTAAGGTTTTGTAGTATATATCGAATTAGCATGTAAACCTTTCAGTTGAAGTGTGAAATCGAGGATATCTGCGTCATTTGTATTTATAGCGCATATTCTATCTTATGTGTGGTTAAAGGTGGGTAGAACACATGTACTGTAGGTACATGTATTTTATGTAGACGGCCATACAAGCATGTAAGGTAACCAAAACGCATATTTAGCATAAGAAACGTATTCGTTTTCCACCCTCTTTGTGGCCCTGAGTAGACACTTAGGGATGTGCTTTTTTTCTTTTCTTTCAAAGCTCTGATAAAGCTCCCAAAGAAACGGAAGGACGCCTCCGAGTTAGTCTCTCGTTGCGATCAAGGACTTGATTCCGGCACAAACGGTAATACGGAAAATGAAGATACGTTAATACTCATCTGTGTTGAGTTTCCGTTTGCAACCTAAAGGTCTTGTAACAAATAGACGGCCAAGCGCGGCGCAAACTGCAATATGGAATAGTGGTGTCTCAGCCAATGTAGACTATTTCCATGCATTGCTGGTTGTCACTATTCTGTATTGCAGTTTGCATTGCACTTGCTCGGTGATTCGTAACCAGACCTTTATTTTGCAAAGGATGTCCTTAAAACGTTTTTTGAAAGAAAAAATAAAATCATTTTCATATTTACCTAAGGAAAAAAAAAACTACTGTGAAAACATGCAGTTTAATGCGAAATGCAATTAACCGGAATATTTTTCGTGTTAAGCGAATTTTGTTTTGAAAGAAAGAATATTTATGATATCAAAAGTACTGTATATTTCGTGTGTGACAATCACACCGTATGATGTAACTGATTATGATCTATGTTTCTTATGACTGTCACATTATGTTGTACAAATACAACAGTTAGTGACAGACTTAATGATATGATACACATATATGACTGTTTGTCGTAAATTGAAGTTGGGGTAATTTGTTCTTGTACGTGTTACAAAGTTACTAGCTACATATGACTATCCCCTATTCTGTAATGATAATTCCCAGGGTTTGCTTTATTTTAGATAGTAATTTCAAATATGATGATGCTCAAAATACAAATAGCATAAAAAGCATTCAAGTAACTCTATTGTATTATTGAAAAAAAAAAAATCCGCTTATTTCTGGTTGTCTTAATAATAAACTGCATGTTTTGTTTAAGTATACCATGGCATATAGCCCATAACATACATACTTACAAACATACATACATACATACATACATTCAAGCACAAATAACAACACAGACGGAAAAAATGCATTTTCTCCGTCTGTGTTGTTATTTGTGTTTATAATGTAATGTATGTTATAGGCTTATAGATGTATTTTTGTGTTGTATAACATGGCGGCTTTCTTTTGATGTATAATACCTTGATTTTGGTATTGACATCAATATAATTATATACAGTATATATAGAACAAGCTGATTTAACGTAATTTTAAGTAATATACATCCAACTGGGCACTCTTTTTAAATTGTATTATTTTTTTTTGTATATAAATTATATTCAGTTCTATTTCTGAATTTGAAATTCTTTTTATTATGAAAACATCTTATATCTTTTTGTATGACATTGCGTGTCAATTTGAAATTTGTAGGCACTTGTCAACGACCTAACTGTATTTACATACAGTAGTATTTCTATTTTGAAGACACATGCGCTATTGAGATTGTAGAGACCTCATGTAGGCCTACGTGAGAGGTAATAATGAATAATATTTGAAATTGAATCAGCTGCTTTTTGAAATTTTTCAACACACAATTTGGTGTTTTTATTTTCCAATTGGTTCTCTTCTGTACATGTGTTCAGGTGGTTTTAAAAATGAGTTTGTGCTTAGCATTTTTAAGTTTCAAAATATAAGCACGCACGCCAAAAATGAGTAAAAAAAAGGGGTGGTCCAAATGTATAGCACACAGTTTTATGAGAAAAATGTTAAAGCAAAGAACATGGATGTGCGAGGATATGGTTCACTTACAAGTTACAACAACGCGTGTGTATTTCACGGAATTTTAATGGATATGTTAGTACTGTCAATCTGCGGAATTAGTCAATGCTGCTAGGGAATCTGCAAAATACAATACATTTGAGGTGTTGAATTTTGCAAATTCACTAGCAGGTTGGTTGTTTTGCACATTGCCTGATTCTGCAGATTGACAGTAACACAGACATGCTTGAAAAAAATTATATTTTTTTTAGTACAGCACACACGTTCTCTACATTTACGCAGCCATTAGCTCAAAGAACCGACACACCACCAGTGAGCAAACACTGAACATTAAATGTAGCTTACAATTTATCCCTAAAAACGTGTGTGTCACTAGATCTAGTAATTTTGAACTGTGTTGTTTGTTTTAAATCATGTTTTAAATCACTAAAAAAATCATGATTTAAATCACATGCGTACACATTTGAAATTTCACAGAAGAAAACTTCTTTTTTTTTTTCACTTTCTACCTTTACTACCTTTGAAAATAGGTTTCTGAAGCATTTGCAAAGGTTTCAAGGTGAAAAAATACGTGGCAAGTGCATGTATCATCTGGAACCGCTCTAAAACACAGCACACATTGTAAGCCCTTGGCACACAGACCACTTTTGGTTGTTGATTTTGATTTCAACATACAGTATGTTGTCGTAGATTGCTGGACTGTAATTTGCAATGTATTTTTTGTGGAAACACGTTAACCTTGGCACACAAGCGGCTTTTGAAGTCGCAAACGCCAACCAGTGGAGCAGGCTGTGGTTATAATGTATTGCTATGGACCACCAAAAGTGGTCTGTGTGCCAAGGGCCCATAAAACCAACTACCGAGACCCAAACCCAACTAAAATTTGGAAAACCTGGAAATCGTAGGAAAATTAAAATTGATATTTCGCGTGAACTGTAAAAAAAAAAAGGAAACTGCAGTTATTGTACTTGAAAGTTGCGCCATAACACAGTTCTAAAGAAGGGATACGATGCAACACAACAAGACACAAACATAAGAAACACATACACCTAAATGTAGTCAAGAGGAATACTACATACAGCAATATACACTCACGCATAAATACGTTTCTAACAAAGGTGACACACAATTGGACAAAGATTGGTGATTTTATTTTAACACTTTTTTCATTGTATTACGTTGGTGCTGGTGTTGTAGAGGGCGATTTTTTTTAAACGAATTCGTATGGGTCACCAACAACAGTGACAAACGGAGATATTTTTTTCTCTTCTCTTTCTTTTCTTACATATTTCAACCGTGTTTTGCGCCGTGTCTATTATAATATCGTATACATTTTGCAACCATGGCAACAAAAACATTTTCTTTTGTTTCTTCTTTACTTTTCTTGTAGTAATTTTCTATTCAGAAATTAATGGTATCAGGTATATATATCTGTATAGATGTGTGTAAATATATTTGTATGTAACTTAGAATGAAAGTTGAAGCTAGAGTTTTACCTCAAATAAATGTATGTATATATATATATATATATATATATATATATACTCCTACCACTGTTACTTCATTATTAATTGATATTCACCTTAATATCTAATGTTGATAATGGAATATCGATGGGGTAATCAATGGCTACCATTCAATGTTTATTATAAGCATTTTGTTGTTGTTGTTGTTGTTGTTGTTGTTGTTGGGAGGGGCTGAAAATTAGAGGGCGCGGGGCTCACAACTAACAAAATATTGAATACGGGGCCGGTTTATTAATTTTATTTATGCAGGGTGGTTACATAGTTTTTTTTTTTTGGTGTGTTTCTACTAAAGCTTTCTGTCTCTTGTACGTGGCTAACGTTGTGGTGTTACTGATAACGGTTCAGTTCCTAAACGTTTTTGAAGCTTTTCAAGGGGTTTGCTGCCATGATGTGTGAGCCCCCTCCTCCTCTCCCCCCCCCCGTTCAAGTCGAAATTTCATTAACTAATCAATAATTAAATTATTGATATAAAAATGAGGCCCGTAAGTGACAATTCACTGTCGCTTGTAGTTCATCAGGGTTTGTCTCGGGCTCGGGTTTGATTTCTAGCTTTTGTCTTGTTTGTTTTGTGTTATCTTGTGTGTAAGAGGACATTTTCATGATTACATTGTTAAATGTATTATTAATGTGTCGTTATTATTGGGCTTAATGGGCTGTCACGTATGCTAGTCTGGGACTCGAAACTCTTCTTTAAGAATGAATTAAACTATATAACTATCCATGTGTCTCTCTGGTTTCACGGTTTTTTTTGGGAGGGGGGGGGGGTCATTCAATAGCCAGCTCTTAGTTGCATGCTGTGGTAGGTAACTAATGTTTATAGTTGCCTCACCATGAGATGAAGCTTGTGACGTCAAATGGTTTTACAGAAAAAATATAGGATAGTCTCATTTAGTCTGTTAAAAAAGGGACGATATCAAACGTATTCAACTATTTAAACAAAATGTTGTTACATTCGTTTGTTAGTTATATATCTTTAATCGACACAAAACCTAAATTTTTGATCAGCCTCTCTGTGACGTCACAAGCGTCATCTCATGCTGAGGCAACTGTAGCTACTGTAACCGTGGCATGAGTATGTTTTTATCCATAAGACCGCGCTTTTTCTTCTTCAGTCCCGAATTTAATAAACATTGTTAATTGACGTTGTCTTGTGTGTGTATGTGTGTGTGTTGTAATGTTCTGAACAGTGGATCGCAATGATGTGTGTGTGTGGGTTTTAGAGGCAATTATAAAACGGGACGAACACAAGTTGGCTCCGCCCTTTTTATGACGACCGGCAACTTCTAATTGGTTTGTTGTGTGGTTCGACGTTGAAAAGGGCGGAGCATGTGTCGTCAGACTACGTAACCAACTAATTTTAAGTTGCGTTCGTCATAAAAAGAGGCGGAGCCAACTTCTGTTCATCCCGTTTTCTAATTGCCTGTGTGAATTTCTGGTGGTGTAAGGTCGAAATACAGGAAAAAACGGTACTTTGTGACCACCCTGTATTTGAATTTGAATGAAAATATTCGATCGAAAGAAATAAGATAATATATCCCTAGTTCTACTACTTTCACTTTTTTTTTATTGATGGCTATAGACAGATCCTATATGTTTGAAAATGCCTTCGGTCAATTCCAATTAGGTATCAAACTTTCGTAAGTGCGACTTTTTGTGTTGTGTTGGTTGCAGAGGGAGAAAAAAAGATATTCTTCTGTCAATAACCATTTCTTCAAATCTATTTGTACTTCGTCTTCTTCTTCAATGTATATTCCAGTGTACACTCCGGAGTGGCGCGCAAATAAAAAGCCTCCTGTTAGAAACTATAAAGTAATGGATTTTTATACTTTTATTTGTACAAAAAATGGAACAGATTAACCAACAAATAATAGCTGGTTTAGGTTGGCTTTTACTTTTATTGGAATCTACCATGGATTTAATATTTGAATTATTCCACTTGGAAGGTGGTATTGAGTTGAATATAAATAGGGAATACATGTATTCGGTTAAGGAATTATGGGAAATGTGAAGTGACAACATTTGTCACAAAAATGGGGGGGGGAGAGACTTTCGTTTTGGGAAATTTAAAATGGAGTCGTTTGTTGAGGAGAAGTCGCTAACTTTTTTTGATTTGATTGAGTTATTTTAAATTTTAAAAATCGTTTTGGCTATCGTTGGGTTAGTCTTGACAATATTTTGAAAAGAAATTTCTCGACATAATGGTCTCTTTAATAAAAAAAACATTAGACTATTTTTGTAAATTATGTATAAAAGGTTGTGCAACATTAAAGAGTTTTATTGAAGTAAAAGTGAAATGGTGATGTCAAAATGACGTAAAACGAAATCACTTGCAGTCCACAATAAAATATCCTTGTTGTCAAACTTAAGTTGGTCATCTGGGTGAAGATACTCACTATTGATTAGCACCATATTGGCACCTGCCGTTAACTGTGTAATTATTTCAGATGTCTTATTGGTGATTTTTATGAATGTGTTATATAGATTCGTCTTGTTTTGACTGTGTTCAGTTGTAAATAGTATATTCATTCCCGATCTGAACTGGTCTGACCGTTGAAACCAAAAATAACAGCACTTCCAGCATACAGTGCTAATAGGTCAATCAAGATCGCCCCCCCCCTCCCCGCACGCGCACACACACACACACACACACACACACACACACACAGTTGGGGGGCCCATTCAAACCGACCCTATTCGTTAGTGCTGCACAAATTTTCGTTAGTTCGGTCAAAAGTTATTTAAATTTATTTCTGTTAGGGGCTGTTTGACGTCAAGCGGAGTCGTTTTACTTGCGTCAAAGTAGTACAACATATATATAAGTAATACATTTATTATTATATTAAGTATATGGTAAGACACGATGATGCTCCTCTTGTTCATTTTTTTTTCTAGTTACCATAGTAACCATACTAGATAAATATAATATCTATAAGTTTAATGTATTCCCTACAATCGTCATTCAATGTTTTTGCATTTGAATTATTATTATTTCTATAACATGCCATAGGTCGTGTGCATATATTTATTGTGCTGGCTGCTGTTGGCTTTTTCTTGGTTGTTTGCGTGTGTCATTGCCACGTCTTATTATTAATATTATTATACGTGTATAATATGTAAACAGAAATAGTTATAGATTGGGTGATTGTGCTCTAGTTGGTCCTGTCCATTGGTTGGCTGGTTCTTTACGGTTTTTTTTATGCGTACCAACAACAACAACAACCTCACTTTTCATTACTGATCTATCTATTGTACATGGAAAAGAAGAGAAAAGAGAGCGAGCGGCGAACGATTGAGCCACACTGAGCAGAGCTCTCTCCCACAATTTTGCCTATAAAGTGTTTTGCAACGTTCACCTAGACCATTCAGTTTGCACCTGAGCGTTCAACGACAACATTCGTCGATTATATTGTGTCTCTCTCTCTCTCTCTTTCTTTCTTTCTGTACATGTGGGGTGGGTGTGTGTGTGTGTGAGCTAAAGAGACAATCAATGATGTTTTAGAAGGTTTTTTAGACTTTTTTTAGGTGTATTTTTTGCAAAAGTAGCAGACGTGGCATCGTCATCATTCATTTTCTTCTTCTTCGTATTCTGCATATTCGTGACTATAAGACAACAAGTTAAATGAAATTTTTAATTATATTTTATTTAAATTGAAGAGCAGTATTTTGTGAATTTCTTTTTTTTTTGTACAGATTTTTCAGGGTTTTTTTTTTAATTTTAAAACTTCAGTTTCGTTGTGTCTTGTGGTCCACATTCTCATCAATTTTGAATTTGACACAGAAAATGACCTTTTCCGGTGGTTTCGTGACATTATCTGGACTGTTTTTACTTCAATACATTCAGGTTTTGTAAAAAAAAGGTTCAAACTAGCACTATTTGCTTTTTTTTTTTTTTTTGCTTCTATATTGAAAATATTTCTTGTCATTACGATTCAATAGAAGTCTCGTGAACAGTAACGAGAGATTCAGTCGATTTTGTATTCCCACAATGAAGCATGTATTTTTGATTCCTCCAATTTAATGTCTCGATTTCACTTATGGTTGTTTCATTTGAGAATGTTATAAAACTGTCACCTTTGAAGTATTTTTTAACAATACAAAAAGTGGACACTGTCATGTTAATAGGCGCCGTTGTGGCGGCAGCGACGATTGTGGTGATGGACGCCTCGAAGTCGACATCTTTTACTTCGGTGGCGTTATTGGCTACATCGAGGTGTCGTCTGTTGTCGTCGTCGTATTGGCCGTTTTGTTTTGGCCGTCATGCAGAAGTTACGAAGTACTTTTAAACGTTCTTACTCTCCAGTTGCCGTCGAAATGAAATCGCAGGACAGCCTCGAAGTTCCAAAACAAGTGCGATCTGCCTCTTTCGATGACATTGAGTTCAGTAAACAGAAGACAAAAGATCGTGGTGAACAGTTTTTAAAAGTACCCGGGGTACGAAACCAACGTTCCAAGTCGTTTGACTCTTCGACACCGGCGTCGTATCCGAGACGCGAACCGGACGGTTCTTTGGATGTTCCAAAATTAAAGAACCGACGTCGTTCTTCTGGAAGTGACAAGAGTTCTTCTGGATGTATTCATTGTTTTCTTTTAGATGAATATGCTAAAGAATGTGAAGAAAACAGAGAGGGTCCGTTGCGTCCTTACAGACTTTCCTACTCGTCTTCGGAGTCTTTGTCTCAGGACGAAGACTCTGACGACTCGAGTGGAGACGAATTACCCGGAGGAGGTTGTAGTCGCTTGCCACTCGACTTGGGAGTTTCAAGTGACGTGGACACTTTCATCGGTGCCGAATTGAATCTTGGTGGCATTACGGTCATTCTTTCTCCCAATTCTCCTAGCAATGAACAAACTGCTTTGTGTTTCCCTCCAGTTTTAGTTGCAGATGTCAGCTGTGAAGAGGTTTACCACGGAACAGAATCTTCTCTTCCGTCGAAGTCATCGTCTCTCGACGATGACGGGGCTACCATGTCACCCGTTTCGTCGAAGGGAGACGTCGAGGATTCGTTGGCGGGCGAAACCGTACTTTCGCTGCAAGTGCCCGTTTTACCTAAACAGCAAAGATCTGCTTCTGTCGATTCCAGTTTCACGAAAGTGCCAAATGTGGACGGTATGGGACTATCTCCAGACGGGAACTTTCTTCTCGAGGTGCCGAAAGCTCAACGTTCTCGTTCGGTGGATATTGTCTTGCCGACGGAGGAACTGAGCTCGTATCGAGCAATGCCCTTGAGGACCTCACCGAGAAGCACTGTTCCGTAAGTCTATATAGAACTATTGCCCTATTTGGTTGCAAAATATACAAATGCAAGAAAACAATGGAATAGAACTTAGGATGTTCCCCCTTTTTTGAAAATTGTTTCAGAAATTAAAAGATTGACCAACAAAATTACGAAGAAAACTAAGCAGCTGAACTGCAACTTGAACCCTCACAACCATGGGTTCCAACACAGAAAAATGTTGTTTTATTGAGTCGAAGTTTAAATGTGTAGTTGAATTTCTTCTTGAATTTAAGTCTTAATTAGGTGTGAAATTATCACAAACTCGAGTGTAAAAACTCAAGCATCAAGATTTTTAGTGATGTTTTCCACACCTGAAACTTTTGCAAAAACTTCCGTTGGCAAAGTTGTGTCACACGCTGAGGTGTCTATAGTGACAACTTTGTGTTCTACTGCAATAATAACATGAACATGTTTCACACTATATAAAAACACATTCATTTGCATATCAACAATGCAAACATGTACTTCTGTGGAAACTGTGCAATTGCTTTTATATATTAATGCACAGTGCACATTTATGTATTATTCAAGATATACTGTATATGGAAGATATATGACATTCATGCATTACTCAATCTATATTTTATTAGTATAGGAGAGATAGAGAGTAATTCTTTTTTATATATACAGTATATAAGGCCTAATATAAACCTTCAGTTTTTATGAGACAGATTCGTTTCTAACGTAATATTCTCATCACACTCTGAAACATTGGTTTCCCAAGTGTCACTGTGACGATGTAATACGCTTAATACATATTCAGATATGCTTTTATTTTCAATGGGATTGAATTCTTGGGTATCTTCTTTAGTTAGTTGGAATTTGTTTTTCATCATGGGTAAAATGGAACACTTTTTACATCCGTTGTTATGGGGGGGGGGCGGGTGGTTGGTATGGTGGCGCCAACATTTTAATTTTGGTCGTGTCATCATGTGTGTGTGTGTTTAGATATGTTGCTTACAAGTGTGTATGTGTGTTTGTGCTATACTTGCAACCGGTGTGGATTTTAATCTATGAAGGCCGGCCCTAAACGTAACGTTTAACTGCACATGTCTACCGTTCTTTACCGCACGGTTCTTGTCAGAAAATACTTCGAATTAGTGATTTCACTAATTCTATTAATGACGTCACTAATTCAAATAGGGATATCACTAATTTGAAGTATTTTTTTTTACATGAACGGCGCGACATAAAACGGTAGACATTTGCAGTCAAATTTGCCCAGTTAACAAATGTGTTTGTTTTTTACGTACAAATATTTGAATTTGATTTTGAAAAATGACTCTGCAAGCAGCCATAAAGGCCTATTGGCAGAGGGACAAGAGTCCAAGTGCAGCATAGAGAATGCATTGTCAATATGTAATATATACGTACAAGAATGTGTGTTGTTGTTATCCTTCCTTGCATGTAGTGATGGACAATTTCGTGAAATTTATTTTGTCGAAAAATATTTTGTGAAATTTATGAAAAGTTGTGAAATCTATTAAAAACCTCTATAAATAAAATAGAAAATAAATGCATCGATTTACATATAACTTTGTGTACTATCTAGGTATATATCATAAATTCCTCACAAAATGTGACTAATGATGATAGAGTAATAAAAGGTTAGTCACATAATTAACGTTAACAATGAAATTACTGTTATAATTAAATGTTAAAAATTCACGTAAAAATGTTTCGTTTTGGAGATGTCACATGAGTAACCTTTGTTACATCATACCATGTGATACGGCATTATTATGATTGCAAGCAAGTTTAAAATACGCTTATGAACCAACTACAGTCGCCATTGTGACATATTTTTTTTACTTCGGTACATGGGTCCACACATTTTCTAAATAAATTTCACGATATTTGTTTGTAGTATTTCAGTGAGATAAATTACGAGTGTACATAATTATGTGAAATAATTTCACTGGCACATCACTACTTGCAACTGTTTTTGTATACTTGCAAAAGTGTGTGTTCTAATACTGTGTATGTGCAAGAACACGGGTTGTTCAGTGCGTCAAGCGTGTGTGGTACGCGTGTGTCGTATTAAGTTATTATTAGGGCTCGGATCTTTATGCAATATCAAGCACAGTGTTTCTCAATTTGTGGCCCAATGTATGCCCTCGGGCATGAGTGGCCTAAAGCCTATTGGCGGGTGGGCCGTGGTAGTTATTTGCCCAAGTACCAATTGTGAACAAACCGTCATCATTAGAGCAACTGTAATTATGCTTTATCTATTCATAAAAGGCTTGTTAAAGGCTAGATGCCTGGTTACTATCAGTTGTCAACTACTGTTGTAGCCTCTAACCGATCAATGTCTTTTATTGAAAAATACAATTATTGGTTGAACTAAACGGGATTGTTACTTCACAATTGGCACTTCACTTTGTGCCACATGCAGATTGAGAAACATTTGCTTTATTTTGCATAAAAATCCTAGTCCTAGTTATTATGAAGTATGTGGTTTCTACTTTCAAAAGTTCTTGTGTTGTTGTTGTTCTTCTTGCAAAAAAAGTGTTTGTGCCATTTGCAAGAATTGTGTTGTGTCTACTAGCAAGTACATGTGTATGTTATGTGTGTGTGGATACTTTATTTAAAAGAGTGTGTACGCACTTCCATTTTACTCATGATTGTGTGCATGTGTGTAATATGCTTGTAATCCTTGCATGCGCAGATGTGGGTTTCTCTTTGAAAATTCTTCTATAATTTCGTTCCATCTTCCAAATAATGGATTGTCAATCCATATAGTCTTTATAAAGCTTTTTTTTTTCAAGAGATTTTAATGAGAAAAAAATGGTTTCAAGCGTATTGGAATAATGAAAAAAAGAAAGTTCTAGTAGTATAGTATACATATATATATATATATAGAATATCCTAATTTTGGTCATGAACTTCTTTCTGTATCTTATCCAATCTATCCATCTCTCTTTAGAAATCCTGTTGAGAGTTAGTTCCTTATATATTTAAGTTGAACGTTAATTAATGAATATCCTGAAGATGAGGAGGAAGAAAAACCAAATTATTTTGTACTACTACTACTACTACTACTAGCACTACTACTACTACTACTACTACTAGTAGTAGTAGTAGTAGTAGTAGTAGTACTAGTAGTACTACTACAACGGTATAATTTCTTTTTTATTTCATCTGGTTGTGAGCATAAAAAAGCATTAGTGACATTAAAAAGGGACATTAAAAATGAATGTCGTTTGTGTGGAATGGTGGAGGCTTGTATCTGAGGAGGAGGGTAGTTGATCTTCCTATCTTTTTTATCTTTGGTTTGTAATTAAATTGGGATGTCTTTATTTAATTTCGAGGGACCAACCGACTTATTACGAATCAAACTGATGAATTCCTTAGTGATTTTCACTTCATAATTTTTTTTAAAGCTATTCTTGGTTTCATCTTGCTGCTCGTTTTATGTTTTGTCAGCATTCTTCTCTTACAATAAGATAAAAATTTATCCTCTTATTTTTTCATCATCAATTTTCCATTTGGTTAAAACTGGTTTAACCCTTTAATTTGTTCATTGAGGCATGTTACACGGGGTACTACTTATCGCTATAGAAGTGTCGATATAGTGTATCTTCTATGCAGGCTTCACAATTAATGCATAGGGGAGTCTCATATCGCAAGACGAATTGGAAATAAAGGGTTCTGGACCCTGTGGAGCCTGCGTAGGAGGACATACATTATATCGACACTTCTAGCGAGATAAGTGGTTTCGAGTAACGTCCCTCGTTGTTGAATTTGTCAGCCAGGGGAGAGAGAGAAAAAAAATGTACCACGTTGAAATGTAGTTAAATTATGAGATGAATTGTCATCAAAGACAAAGAGGGAGAGAGGGGATGGGGGAAGAGATACGAGATAGTAACTTGTAACTTTACTCCTTCTGTAACTCATGTTTAAAAAAAATTTGCGTAAATGATCCATAATTAATGAGCAATTAATATAAAACTCATCTCTGAAAGTAAGCACACCGTTTTATTGTTACTTTTGAAAGGTTTTTATTATATGAACAACGGCAATGCCATTTGTAGGCCTATGTGTTTGTTTTTGCAATGTTGCAACCCCTCTGAGGTTACTTACATTAACCTATTGAACTCAATTGCAACTGTTTTAATTGGCTAATTTAGTAATTTTAATTTAGTGTGTGTGTGTACCTTGTGTAATATCTAAAAGGCACCATGGATCCATTTTGTTGTTGTATTGTGTAAATGCTTTCATGGTGATGAATGCTGAAGGTTTGTGTGCCCTGTGGGGAATGGTTGTGTATTAAATTTTGGATGTGTTCAGGGGTTGTTGGTTGTACCAGCTTCTCTTTCTGTATGTATGTATGCATTGGAGAACGCATTGCTGTGAACGACCGCTGGACGAAATGATTCATGAAGCATTTGAAAACGTGTACCGGTCTGTAGTTTGTTTGAAATTGACGCCCTTCGCTCCTGTAGTTAAAGTTAGACGAGTGAAAGAATTGAAATTTGGAGCAGAAGACGATTTGCTAAGAGGAATTACAGTCTAGCAATTCGTTAATGTATAACTTGGGTAATGCGTTTTAATTTATTCATAAATAGGACTCGGATTTTTATGCAATATCAAGCATATGTTTCTCAATTTGTGGCTCCAAGTGCTGATTTTCACTAATCATAAAAAAAGCTAGTTAAAGCCTCTTAAAGAAGATGTTAGTTAACTGGTTACTATAAGTTGTCAACTAAGAGTTCTAGTTTTTGATGAAAAAGAAAATCATAATTGTTGGCTGATCTAAACTCCATTTTTTTTTACTCCTGAAAAAGCGCCGACCGATTTCAGTCGGTTAGGATCCGGCAGAGAGCGTCGGCAACCCGGGGCCCACTTTTGGTCACCGTGGCCTAATCTGGGCTGACTGTGGTCAGAACTGACTACGGTGGCCATACGTTGAGAACGGTAAAAAAAGTTACGCCCCGGGGGCGTAAACCCCCCTACCCCCGACAAAATTATGACTTTTTTACTTCACAATTGGTTCTTGGGCCATGCACATAGAGATACATCCTACTCGTAAATTAAAATGCATTCTTAAAGTGTTGCTATTTAGTAATATGACTAGATTTTTAATTTTTAACATCTTTAGATATTATTGATAGTTTTCAGAAAAATAGTAAACAAGAAAATTAAACAGAAACATGGTTATTTATGATACTCGCTTTTATAAAAAAAAAGGTCTAAAAAGTAAGAAGAAACAAAGCCTAATCCCCTTTTGTGTTGCTTGGGTACTGGTTAGTGTCTCAGGCAGCTGAGACCATGGTAAGTGTTGGTCATAAGTTCGATCCCCGTGCAGCGGGAATTAATTTTCAAATATTTCAGAAGGTGACGGTAAACAAACAAACAATTTATGATAATCATAAGTTACTTCCAGTCATTCCTAGCCATCTATCGTGGAACGGACTAAACATTAGTCGCTAGGTGACCTTACACTTCAGAACTGTAGGTTACTGAGTGAACTACACTTAAACTTATATCAGTGATTAGGTGTGGGGTACGTTAAATTAAGCTTGTTGCAAGGGAATGCAAAAAAGTATTGGTCACTATGAGCCACAGTTCTTTTCCAAATTGCTATCTGAAAGTGTAGGTCACCTAGTCACGTACGATTAGTCTGTCCCCTTCCATTGTCTGTTGCTTTTAGTAATTATTTGACTGAAGTCGATTGCAAACAAAACTGACCAAAGTTTTCAAATGCTCGCTCCCTCTCCAAACAGTGGGTTCTGAAATTGACTTTGTGCGTATTTATCTCTCGTTTTTGAAATTAAATCTTCTTATTGAAACTCTATATTGAAGATTTCTGAGAATTATGTGCGTATGTTTTTTTTTATTCACCATTCCATTTGAAAGAGCACATTGAAGGGAAACATAACGCACGTTTGACTGCTGATGTGACACTTTTTTATTCTTCTTTTTTAGAAGTTCACTTGTAATATTCTTTTTTTTTATCGTAGACCAACATAAAAATTCATAACTTTTTTTTGTGTGTGTGGAGGGTCGTGTTCCCCACTGAGAGTATTTTACTACAAAAAAGACGTGGTATTTTTTCACGATACATCACTTTCTTTCTCTCTTTTTCTGTATTAAAACATTGACTCCTCCTTCACTTCTCATCTTTTGCTTCCTTTCAAACTTCATAACAAAATATGAATTTCGCTTCTGACAATAATAATAAAAAAATATTCATAACAAAAGATATAGCCCTCCCTTTTGTGTGTTATGTCTGTTTTTTTTATCTGATTTTTTCTTTTTTAGATTTTCCGGAAATTTTTGTTCTTGGAATCATTATTTTTTTGTGGAATTCTTAGAAGGTCCTATTTCCCCCCCCCCCCCCCCCCCTCCTCCCTCTATTTCTATTGATTTGAACTTATATAGCGCACCAGAGTTTTCTAAATAGTCCAATTCCACATTCTCATTCCAATCTGAGAATTGTGTATGAATGTGTAGCCCATTGAGACAGTTTTATGGGGTCTCAATATGACCAAGGGACCACTGAGTCTTGATATATTCAAGAGTGTTTTTCTATTGACACACACACATACTGTATGTACTGTACATAAAATACAAGTACTGTAGGCCTACCATCTTAAATGGCAGCCACCGTGAGGTGAGTGGCACCTGTTTACTTTTAATATTTGATGTTCTGTGTGATCAACAACCACCGGTCAGTGCTGTTGAGTGTAGACAGTCGCCAGTTTTATCATACCTAATAAATAATGATGAAGTCGTTTACTTGTGCCCAACTCATTTATACTTTGAGTTAACTATTCGGAAACTTGTGGCTGGAAGAATGAAGTTTCTAATTTTGTAAACCATAGATGTTGCTATTGTCATTCTATATGTTTAAGAACGTTTGGATGAGTGTTTCGCAAACTTTTTTCAATGGCGGACCACTAGATAAGCTGTCCGTGCAGATGTGGACCACATACCTTAAAAAACCGACGTCGCATGCACTGGTGGCACACTTCGTTAGCCTCATTTTAGAATTTATAGTGGCGTAGTTGAATGTACTCGATCGTGTCTCGTTTCATACCAAACCAGTAGAAGCGCGAGCGCAGACGGACGTTGGAATTTTTTGAACACCCCAAAGTGACCACCTTCAGAGCTGTCGTGTAGGTTCTGCAAGCAGAACGCTTGACATGGCCGCGGTTATGTCAAACAGTTATTGTTGACTTTGTTGACTAGATTCTGCTTTTTTTAAACTTCCGTTCTGACAGCTTGAGTGTAAAAAATATATTTTCTCTATGGTCCTCCCATGTATGCGGACCACGAAACATTGGTTTGGATGGTATGTGTGCAACCTTTTTTCAATGTAGCTACAAATGTGGCGATTGAAAAGCGTAATTCGCCACACCCATACAAACTGTGAAATTGAACGAATTATTGTTAACGAATTATATAAGCCTACTATATAATTAATTAATTAGTTACAAATAAATCTCAGTTAAAAATCATCAAGCACAATTGATTGAAATAATTTGTTCAAATTGGAATCACAATTTTTACGGTTATACAAGTTATAGAAATTTTAGTTGATTGTCCTATGTTTTTACAAGAAAAAAGCTTCGTTACTTGTAATAGAAAAATGTATTAATATATATTAAAAAAATGTGGTAAAATGAAAATCGTCACACTTTCTTGAGAAATCGCCACAAGTGATACCTGGCCACTACGTGGAACAGACATATGTCATACGGTGACTTACACTTTAGAACATTATACTTTTTTATACCGGCGATTATGTGGGGTTATGGTAAATTAAGCTCGTTACAGGGGGTCTGGGGGCACAGCCCCCCCCCCCCCCAGAATGTAAAAAAAAAGTGTAGGTAACTGAGTGACCTGCAGTTTAAAGTGTAGGTCACCTAGTGACCTACGATTAGTCGGTCCGCAACTAGGCTGCCCCACTTGTGATGAGCAAATCAGTATGCATATATACTGTAACTGGCTGTCTAATTATTAAACATCAGACCCGGTATTCACAACTGTAGATATGCAGACAAGGAATCCATATCTCTATTTAAATCAGTGGTTAAGTCTATGGATGTAGGCTAGAGATAGTGATTTATTTCTATCCGCATATCGACAGTTGTGAATATGGTGGTGGCAGATGTGCCGATGTACATTTTTTGACGTTTGATAAAAGAGCTATAAACAACGCATATTATTGAAGGGAAAAGATAGGAGGGATCGGTTTTAAACGGTTTTTTTAAAAAAATAAAAGGGCAATAAACTGAGATCTTAAAATCAGCATTCTGTAGTGTAGACTCTGTCACGCACTCGATCAAACGCGCACGCACTATCACACAATACATAGTTCAGAACGCAAGCACTGTCGCATACTTACAACACAGTCATACTGTGTCACAAGTACACTAATAACAATCAAACACACGCAGAACATATACTCAATCACGTAAAACACTATCACGCTTAGACTCACAACTTGGCACTGAACGCTCAGACACAGGGACACACGACACTCGTAAACACAAGACACACTCAGATACAGATACACACATGGCGCTTGTAAACATAAGACAGAACACTCAAACACAGTGAGACAAATGACACTCGTAAACACACAGTACTCCAGGACATAGTATAGGGACACAAATGACACTCGTAAAAAAGACACTCAGACATAGGGACACTCGTGTCACTCGTAAACATAAGACAGAGGGCACTTGTAAACATAGATAAGTGCAAGTTGGCTAGGTTCGTCACAGGTTGAGGAGAGATGAAATTCAAAAACAAGCCCCATACGCTCCAAAAGTAATGGGTACACTTTGTACTAAAAAGAGGGTATTTGGATGCAATTCCATTCGATGTCCATGCATAGCCACAGAGTAAAACCTACACTGTACTAGTATGGATTAGTATGCAATGCGTGTATACAATGTTTGGTCACCTATGGAGGAGGCCCAAGTAACTTCAATGACTTGAGGAAAAATTGATTGATTGACAAGTAAAACTTGTTAACGGGGGGGGGGGACGCACAAGACACAAACACTCGCATGCCTAGAAGAGAGACTGAGAAACACAGGACACACACACACTGTCATAGACGCAAGTGCACGCAATGTCTTTTGCAAACAAACATAAAAGGTTCCTTATTTTCTTTCTTTCTTTTGTATTCTGTTGAAAATAGAAGAGATTAGTTGAATGGACCACGTCTCTTGTGTACACATTAATGGCGCATATGTCTTATTGAGAGCAAAGATATCTTCATCTTTAGGGAATCTGATTTGCTTTCTCGCTTTCTATTCTTCTTCCTTCTCGTTTCTATTCTTTCGTCAGAACGATGACATATGAAAGACCCTTTTTTTCCCCTTTATTTCTTGAAGGAATTTATATGTTCACAATACATTGGTATCCATTGTGGATTCTGTTTCCTTTCTCTCTCTCTCTCTTGCTCTTATTGTTCAATAAAAGTCCATTATACTGGGTGGTTTAATAACTTTTTCCCTTTTTTTCTTCTTACCTTCAATAGATATGAGAAACTCATAGCTACAATGTAAAATGAAACGTTTTTTCTTTCTTCTTTTTATATGTATTATATTTTAACAATTGTAAATAGAATGTAAATCTGAGGTTTGAGACAAGAAGAGAAAAAAAAAGCCTATTCAGAGAAGTTTCTATGGGACTCATGAGCTTTAATAATATGGGCATTCTGCGTTTTCGTCTATTTACTTTGATGTGCTTTTTTTGTGTTGCGTGGGTGGAGACAAAACATTTGTTAAACGGAAGTAGATGGTGACAATGATTACAAAAGGCCCTGAGTATTTATCTTCATATAAAAGGCACTATAAAAGAAGCATACACACATATACTATATATAGTGATGGCACATGCATATATTTGTGTGTAGATCTCAGTACATTTATATATACAGTATTGTACCCAGCTGTTTCAATATGTATTGCATTCATTCATTCTTGAATCCATCTTTTTTTCAGGATGTTGGGGTAGTGAGTTTTAGAAAGAGGAATTGTTCATGAATTACAAAAAAAAATGGCTTTGGTCATTTATCGATTTTTTTTTAGCTTTTTTTCTTCTTCTTCGTCTTCTTTATGTTCCTGTTTCCGATTCTTGACATGATGAAGGTGAAATTTCAGTTGTAATCCACATTTCAGTAGTACACATGTATTTTTGTACTTGGTGAGAAGAAGAAGAACAAGGGAAATCGAAGTCCTTTTTTTTTTCTTCTTGGTCTTCATTCTTTTCTTACATCTTTGATATATAGAGACAAATAAAAGGATATATTCTTGTCTTTCCCATTTATTTCTAAAAGAAATGATAGACAGGTAGTGAAAGAGTTGGACCTTATGGTAAAAAAAAGGGTTCCAAGTTTGTGTCTCTGTTTTTGACGTTTTCATTGTGTCTTGCTGATACATCAACTTTTGCTATCAAAAAATGTGAAAATTGGAAATGATTTTCATCAGGATTTTGTTGTATTTTTAGAAATTGGAAGACCTGCTGTGATGGTCAAGTAAAAGATTTGCATTTTGAAAAATGGGTTTTCTGTTTAGTTCTTCTGTTGGGCGTCGATTTTCTACCGACAAAATTAGAAAAGATCAACATAGAAATCAAATCAGAAGAAAGTTTCCTCTACCTTTTTCTGCTTTCTTTTGCGTTCAATTGAAAACACTCGAAGAAGTTATACATTAGAAGAAACTGAAGAAACATAGGAGAAAGACGAAGAGGAAGGAGGATGCATATGGTCTGAAGGATGATTTCCTATTGGCTGATAACAGGAAATTCCGCGTAGCAAGAAGAAATAATTTCCTTTTTTCTGCCAAATAATTAGAATTGGATTATTCAAATTAGATAAATACTTCATTCAGTGAGTTTTTTTTTCTGCATTTGGGACTTGGTAAGATAAGCGTCCGGGTTTGTGCATAAAACACGTCCAAATGCAAATTGCTCGTGCAAATACCATGCAGTCTGTACCAAGCAGTATAGTCGGTAGATCAGCGATTCAGTTACACGCTGACATTTGTAAGTGCAACTGAAATGCCACCCCACTTTGCTTGGTTGCTTTGGCATTCGGTTCGCTTTTATGTTGCGTTGGTCTGTATCCACCGTTATGTGACACCCCCCTCCCCCTTTAAAATTACTTGAAGATTCTTTCTGAAGAAATCTTCAATTTCTTCTGAACCTGATTACTGATTAGACTTTATCCATTTTAGAACTTATTTAGTATGTCTTCTCCTTAGGTAGGTAGGTGTATGTTTGTGTACGATTTCTAGGTCGTCGTCGTCATCAATGAACTCTAGAAAGTAATTGCTCCTCTAGGTATCTTTAGATGTATTCTTTTCCATATAGATCCAGACTAAAATCCACTTAAAGGAAATGGTCGTCTTTTTTTTTTTTTTCTTCAAGATGATACAATCTTCGTGAAAAACGCAGCACGGAAGGAAGAAAAAGTATTTCTAGACAATATTTGAGATCCCTTCTTCAAGTATTAAACATAATCGTTTCAAGTGTGTGACTACGAGTATAGCTCGTTTCTATCTATTTTTTTTTTAGTTTGCTTTCTAATTGTAAGGATAATAATAACCCGATTAAAATATATTTAACCTGCTTTTCCTACTGGTTCACCTGTCACGTACCTACATCTATCTCTCGTTACATTTTGCTCGAATCTTTTTCTTCTTTTACTTCTTCTTTTTCGATCCAATCTACTTATTTACTGAATTCTTCGAGGACATTTTCAGAAACTTGCACAAAGTGATGTTCAGTGTTTATGGGACCTAAAAAATAATGAAAGTGTTAATAATAGTAGACGACAATGAGACAAATGAGTGATAGGGTGTTACTAAAATTGCAAGAAATAATTCACAATCGTTAAAAAGTCTTTGTTTTTTTAAATAACGTTTATAATTGTACGTTTTTTTTTAACTCCATGTTAAATCCCATAGGATCAAACAAACGTCCAACAAAGGTTTGAAGAACTCTCGTTTAAAATGATTCAGAGCAATAACAAAAAATTAGCATATGCATTAATGTATTGGGTTCACGCTGATTGCATTTTATAAGCATAGAACATGCAATTATTTTTCTATCAATTTTCATGTGATTTCATACCTTGACAAAAACCAGTCAAAAACCGTTTTTATACCAAAAACGATTGCAGTGCCTACTTTCGGAGATATTTTGAATTAAACGCTATCTAAGCTCTTAATACCTAGTACACACACCTGATAATTTAAATGCGTTTAAATAATAAACGTGTTCTACAGAACCCTGTGAAGGGCAAACAAACAATATGTCGAATTCAATTTATTCAGTTAATAATCTCAAAATATTGAGTTAATACTTAAATATAATTTATAAACTATTGACAAAATATTGATTTAGTTATTTCAATTTCAAATATTAATAATAAAGTCAATTTTTATTTGGGTTTATGTCCGTAACTGGATTCCGTATAATTCACCTAAACACAATTAATTTGAATTCATTTAACTCATGTGTGTACAAGGTATTAAGGACAAAAAAAAAGAGAATTATACATTTTGCAATCGAATAGACTGGTTAGAGGCTAGATGGTCTTCTAGAATTAAAATATAACTGAATTAGAATTGTAAGTTAACTCTAGCCGCTAACCAGCCTCTTTGATTTCAAAAAAGCATAATTATTTTTGCTCTTAATAATAATGATGATGATGATGATAATGAAAAATATTAATAAATATAATCATTGTTTTTTTCTTTTTTCATTTAAATTTTTTCTTACATATTTTTTTCTGATCCTAGTAAATATAAATGTGTTTTTTTAGTTTATATTTCATTTGGGGATATAAGTTGAATTTGGATGAAAATTGTGTGATCCATTTTTGCTAACTGTCAAACTAATAACTAAGATTGATTCGACTGTCACAAAATGTATACAGCCTGGAATTTTCTTCTTCTACTTCTTCTTCATTCATATAACTTTGAGAAGTTGAAAATATGAAATCTGTATTCTTGCAGTACAAAAAAAAAGATGGATGAAGGTGTTCTCGGTTAGTATTTTTGTCTTGTAAAATGTCTGCATACATATTATGTCAAATGTGTACATGTACATTATTTGCGTGTGTCTTAGGGCGGTTGCCTATGATGTATGCACTTGGCATAAAAAATATCTGAAAAAAAAGTGCACGCGAAGGCTAACAGTAACCAAATAACTTCAAAAAAGTAAAAAGCGTGAGGTTTTTTTTTTTTTTCATTTAAGCCTACAAGTAAATGCCCAAATTCTGTAAGTTCTAGTTTTGTGTCACATAATGATGCATTTGAGAATACCCACTATACTTAGAAATTGTCTAGAAATCCATACAATTTTGTCTTAAGTGCGTTCTCAAATTGACATCCTTGTTGGTGCGCGTATTTTCTGAAACTAATTTTGTTCAAGAAAGTCTTAAGTTCTGAAAACTTTTTAAGAGTGAGTGAGCCGAGCTCTAGTAAAAAAAATGTCTTATGACCATTTAATGCATTCGGTTTGGATCATTTCCTTTCTATATAGATCCATATCTATTTGCAACACTTGTGTTCGTTTCTGCAATGAACATTTTTTTTGGTGTCATTTTCAGGTGTGACATGTGTAATTTTTTTTTTTTTTTTTTTTTTTTTTGCATCACCAAAAACACATTTTGATAAACACCAGACAGTGACACATAACACATTTCACACTAAAAAAACATTTCCATTTCCACTTTTGCAATTTCTCTTATATGAAACGATTATGTGTACCGCATATGTTACTATCAAAGTGGCAGAACCGAGTTGGCAGATCACTTATTCTGCAATTTCACTAGTCAGTTTGCAGTATAACCAATTCGAGTCTGAAGTTTGCTTTATGGACTTGACTTTTAGAAAATGAGCATTAATCAAAACCTACACAATATTCAGAATATTGGTGGTGTGGCATTTGGATTGGCTTAGCTTCTTGATGTTGGTATTCTCTATATTGTCTAAAACGCTGGTTAGTATGGAAATTTACTACCAAATTGGTGGTTTTGCAAATTGGCTTTGTTAGTCACTAATATCCCCGTCTGGCAGATTGCACAAAACGAAATTGAATGTAAAGGCTACAGTCTAACAGCTAACGCCATATCTTACATTGAACCCGTTGTGCCAAACGACACGAACGACAACTGCAATCGATTCGGGTAGCAACTTGAAACAAGGATGGAATTTAAAAAAAGGTTTCTTGGTTGTATGCCAAAGAAATTGAACTAGTAAACAGCTGTTTGAAAATACACTGTTTCAATTTGCTTATACTTCAATAAGCAGCATGTTGAATAAAAACTTCTGCCTGGTTGAATATGACGTCAAAATGACGTTTTACGTTAAAATGCTGCTTGAAATTGCTGCTTCATTCGTTACTGGCTTAAAAGGAAGAACCACATATATGCTTTCTCATGCGGGCGACGTGGAGCGATTTGTTTCTACATTATACCTTAAGCTTCTTTCTACTAAATTAAGACGATGTGAAGTGATAATTATTGGCAGTAGTGCGGCTTCCTGCTACTGACACCTGAAGCTTCTTCACTAGCGAGGATACTTG
Organism: Brachycybe producta; assembly: GCA_036925085.1. NCBI lineage: Eukaryota > Metazoa > Arthropoda > Diplopoda > Playtdesmida > Andrognathidae > Brachycybe > Brachycybe producta. The sequence continues at coordinate 584,247 of JAUPFP010000064.1, forward strand.
AGAAGGCAGTCACCAAATTGCTTTGTATTCTGACAATCATGAGACATAGACTATAGTTCATATCATAATAGAAATAGCAGTTCGATTATAACTTCTGTAGCTACTAAATTCAATATGTAGTAGGTGCACGCATTTCACTATACTTACCTATTTGATACAGGCCCGTATTAAGGCATGTACCAAATGTGCCTTGCAACAAGGCCCCCCGAGGTTATATTTTTGGATAATATTCTATTTCAATATTTTTAGGTTTTTTCGTAAAATTTATCCGAAACTAAACTAGAAATTCCTTAATTGAATCGCTGTGTGTTCATTTATTGTAGCCGATATGCACCGTTACTTTTACTTCACTTCTAAGGGCCCCATGTTATATTTGCCACAGGGCCCCCATGTTATACTTGGCACAGGACCCGCAAAAGTGTTAATCATGGCCTGATTTGATACCTCCAGGGAATAGTGTAGACACTAGATGTGGTTCTATGTAGCACGCGTTGCTTGGATTCGTTGCAGCTAGCAGTAGCTGCTGTTTATATGTTGTACACACAATTTCTATTTACTGTTTTTGTTTTTCCCGATTTTTTCTTGTGTTCGTCGCTACTGTTTGGAGGTGCGCTTTATTAAAAACCGTTTATTTGGTATTTATATTGTATGCAAGTTTTTAATTTTGTTTGCTTCTAGTAAATTAATATGTGCATTGCAATAGTGAAAAATGCATACAGTAGAGGAAGGGGGGGGGTGTGAAACTGCACTTTCTTATAATTGAGGTAGGTGAGTGCAATTTGTTGTAATTTCAGTTAATGGTGCAAGTAATTCATCCATCTCTCTTACACCATATATATGATCTTGAAAACGTTTGCATTATTTAGTATATATAAAGATACTTAGTTGTACTTAATGTGCTTTTTTTTACTTTTGTAGTCATTACTACTGTTGCCCGAGAGGTTTATTTATTATTAGAATCGTACTTCGTGTGCAACACACATCTTTCTACAACTCTACAACACAGACACATACGCACACGCACAAAAGTTGTTCAACTTAGGCAATCAATCAAATTGCCACTCTTAATTCTGAAAATCGAGAAACGGTTGACAACTGGAAATCCAACGACAATTTCCTGTTCACTGAACTGCAGCGTTTTAAATGTCTTACTTGCAACCAGAATTCCCAAAGGACCTGGGAACTTATTTTTTTTTTTGTCTCTAGTTTTAAAATCAAACATTTTTTTTCTTCTTCTTCTTTTTCTGAGGGACAATGTACCAAGTAAAGTTCTTTTCTAGATATTTTTTTTCCGCTAAGGGATTTTTTCAAAGCTTAGTAATAATAAAAAAAGAAGATTGTTTGAGACATTTTATTTTTATTTTCTTCTTGAAAGATAAAAGTTATGATTTTGATGATGCAGTGCGCGTCTTCTTCCAATTTCGAGGTTATATCATTTTAAGATTGTAATTAAACTGTTTTTATTTTTGTTTTTTCCTAGATCTTGATTTATAATTTGTGTCCATCTTATGTTTTTTTTTTTCTGAAATGAAAAAAAAAAAAAACCTGTGTGGGTGTGTGGTTCTGTTTTTTCTTGTTGCTGTTGTTGTTGTTGTTCCTTAAGGTTGTTTTTGCTCGTAATCGTCGTTGTTGTAATACAGGATGCAATTGATCAACACATTGTACAAGATTAGTTTTTTTCCCCCTTCTTCTTGGCCTCATAATATCATGATGTGCTTACTGCCTGCTGTTTATTTCAGATTCTCATTTGTCAGAGGAGAGTTGCTAGCTGCACTCTTAGCTAAGGCATTTCAAACCATGCTTGATTAAAGCGGCAATCACACGTACCATATTTACAGCAAGATTTACTGCTAATATGTCTTGCAATTAATCGTGATTGTCAATGTTGATAAATACTCTTTTCACCAGAGAGAGAGAGAGAGAGAGAGAGAGAGAGAGAGAGAGAGAGAGAGAGAGAGAGAGAGAGAGAGAGAGAGAGAGAGATGCAAAGAGGTTTCTTCTTCTTGCACACTTCTTTTTTTTTTGTCTTGCGGAAAAAAAAGCTTAATTTCTGTTTTTTTGTAAAGACTTTGTGTAAAGTACACAACATTTTGTTCGTATTTCTTACAGAACTTTTTAATTGAAAACAATAAAATATATTACTGGATGGAATATTTTTTGTGAAGATGTCTTTAAAAGTTAACATTTGATATGATTTTTTCTAAATGACAAGTCACACTTCTAACAATTAATTGCCCAACTTTAAATTAAAAATCAAATTGTTGTTTTAAACTGCAAAAAAATATATATATATTTGTGAAGATTACGTAAGGTAATGTAATGCATTTCAATTCGATTTAGTTTTCCTCTTAAGATAATACCATTTTAAATGTAATGGTAAGTATTGATAAAAATACCAGTTTATGGTTTTCTTATAGTTAAAATCATAGTGCCCGATATGGGGTTTCTCACTTCAGTTGAAATAACATAAAACCAACCATTATAGTGAATGGGCGGGGAGGACCACCTCTGTGCTCTTATATATCGAATTCCTTTATTTCTTTATAATGACATTATGATTTCCAGCTAATGGAAATGCATTATCTCATTTAACTCTAGTAAACTGCCATTTTTCTCCAGTTGAAATTTCCCCTGTTTAATGATACTCGTCAAATGGAAACAGGGCCTCAGAGCGAATGTTCATGTATCACATCCATACAACATATGGACAATACTTAAGTAACAATGACTCTGGTTATATTTACAGCACGATTCTTTAATATAGTTGCTGTCATAAAGTTTCTTGAGCACCAACTTGTAGAAAACGTTTATCTCTTCTTTTTTTTTTTTTTTTGTTACAAGATTCACAGTAACATTTCTCATTATTTCTTGCAGTACATCGTGTTGTAAATATAACCAGTGTAATCGTGAAAAACAGAAAACCAAATTGAAAAAGTGAAGAATAAACACAGAGTGTAGTACAGACATAAACAGTTAACATAGATTGAGAGCAAACTGACAAATGTGAGAGAAGAGGCCAGAGAGAGAGAGAGAGAGAGAAAGAGAAAACCACGGTTAACATTGACTTGTAATTTGTCTCGCTGTTGGCATGCATGCATCTAAATTACAATGAAGCATGTCGGTGAATAGGAATTAAATAAAGTTTAGCATAATTTGTCATGGTTGGCCTCTGTATGGCATATGAAAGAGACAGAGAGAGTACTTGCATAAATTACTGTTGTCAAGTAAAGCAAGTAGCAACGGATTCAGTACAACAACACAGTTCTCTTTCTTTCTCTCTTTTTCTCTCTCTCTCTCTCTCTCTCTCTCTCTCTCCAGGCTTCAATTTGCAAACACAGTGCGATACTCCTTCCACAAACAGAAAAGACAGTTCCAATACAGGAAGTGGTCTTTCTCTGTGGGTGTTCTAATATAGTAGCCAGAAGTGCATCATCCTATTTCTAACTCTGAATAATATATTAAGCTTATATAGAAAAAAAGAGATAGAAAGTATCAAAACAGAAAAAAAAAGCAAAATATGCTGTATATAAAGCATATACAAGTGTATTGCACACTACATTGTTATATATATATATAGGAAATTGATAAAGGATGAAGTGGCTTGAATTAGATTAATGATTTAGTATTGTGAATTACTGGGTGGTGTATCATTCTCTTGACAATGTCTGATTTACTCGTAGTTTGTTGCTATTCAACATTTCTACTAGTTATTGGGAGAGAAAGAAAAAAAGTAAGGATGAAAGGTTTTTGTTTATTTAGATACTTTTGAGTTCAAAAAAATACAATTTGGTTGACTGCTGTGAGGTTCTGAAACCCAGGTTTATATACATACAGACAGACATACAGACAGAGGCTCAGTTTCTCTCTCTATAAGCCCCCAAATATCATTTCTGTGTATTCTCTAGGACCATGGTTATGTCATTTGAAATGCAGCAGCAAAGCAGCACCTCGATGGGCTGCAAAATTTGTTTTATGTACATTGTGTATGTTTGTATGGTGTGATTGATTTTGAGTTGAGTTCCTATCATTATTTATACACGAGGAGATTTAGCTTGAGGATAAAACAAAGATGGTTTCTCTCTGTCTCATTTTTCAAGCTGAAATTGTATATGACAAGGAATTGTAGGTAAATGTACGGTATGTCCATGAGTTTCTTGTATGAATGTTAATTTTTTTTTTCCTTTATATATGATATACTGTGTAGTATATGTCCACCATCGTTAGCTAGAAGAACAACATGACATTTGTAATGTAAATGTAATGTGATTTGCATACGAACGAACCCATATTTTATAATGATAATGTGTGGAACATTGACAAATTACTTTATATTTGTCTTTGCTTAACTGTCAAATGGAATATAATGGATTTTGCACGTGTACTTGTGTTCCGTTGTTGCAGTGTGTGATGGCGTATATGTATGTTGTAGACCAGCTACATACATACTGTATTTCCCAAAGGGTGTTTTTGTAAGTTTTGCTAGGTGTGCAGCGACATTTTAGTTTTTGTATTGAATGTGTTAATATATTTGTGTATTTCTGAATAAATTTTAACTTTATTGTAAAAAGTAATGAAGCAGAACTTTACTTTACCACATACATACACAGTAAAGCAGTGTTTTTCTAAAGGGTGTGTTGCGGCTCACTCACTAGTTTGCCTTGAGTTTTGCTAGGTGTGCTGCGATTTCTGCAGACAAAAAAGGAACCACAATATAGAGTAAGGTCAAACTTTTAACCTACTGGGCAACTTCTTAAGCTGGCTTCACATGAACCCACATTATGGAGCTAATTAATACCTAAAATCACATCGAAGTTTGTGTTTCGAAATCTGTTATATTTATAACAATTATATTTTCAAGTATACCCAGTTTTTAGAAGCAAATTTTTAAACTTAATCTCGCCGTAATCTAGATATTTGTAGAAAGATAGTCCTATTTACCTTTTTTTTTTTTCTTTTTACCTTGCATTAATTTATTTAAATCAAGCCAAACCTCTCCCATTTATGTGTGTTTATTGAAGACAACTACCACCATTTGTGTCTTGTGTACTTTATAGTATAAATTCCATATGTTTTACTTTGTTGTTTATTCGTTTTCTAGTGTTTGTGTGTGTGTTTTCTCATAGCTAAATGTTTGTATGTGTTTTGCATATCTCGAGCTTTATTTGCATGTATCGCTTTTATGTATATAATGTGTGTGTGTGTATTGTTGTACAGTTTGTGTTGTGAGTTTGTAAGTGAACCGCAGAAAACATTATGCTGAAGAGAAGTTCATGTATTTTAGGGGTCGATAAGCAATGCACCTTTTTTTTTTTGTTTGTTGATAAATAGCCCTAATGTTGTTGTTTCTCTCCATTGAACATTTTATTTTTATGTTGCAGGTTGCTTATTTTAAAAGCAAAACACGGTTATATGTTGTTGTTATACCATTGTTTTAACAATTTCACAGAGACACACGTTTTGTTCTTGAATCCATTTTTCAATTTATGATGGGATCTTAAAAGTATGAGTTAAGAATAATACAGGGTGTCAATAATTTATTTTACCACATTACAAACGATTATGGAGATGGTTTATGAAGTCAGTCAGTCGATTTACACACTCTTGAATAGGACGAGGAACTCGAACGTCTGTTAGAAACTAGAAGGGTACCTTAATTTCTCTTAAGGTATTTTCATGTTGATGTCATTCAAAATAAACTTTCTATAGACAAAAAATTAATAAAAAAATAACATCTTGATTAATTTTGGCCGTTTTCAAACTCACATAAAAAGTTTAGTTTGAACGATATCACCATGATAATACTCTTGTGATTGAGCTGCCCTTCTAGTTTTGTTTTAAACATTCAAGTTTCTTTTCAGAATAATCAAAAGTTTGACAGTCGTTTGCACTTTAAAATCATACAAATACAGACAACATACAGATCACATATAAATTAGAGCTGATTTTTATCATCTTGTTATGAGTTTTACATTTTAAACTGTCGCACACATTTTCACAAAATTTCACAGCTATTGGGGGGGGGGGGGAATGAGGTGGAACATTATCTAATCTCAAATGACATAATCCGTAATTAAAATAACTCATAATACGAAATCAAAAATTCTAGTCTCCAAAATACAATACCCACATTCCAAATTATAACAAATTCCAAAATACAAATTACGAATTTTGACATTCTGAATTACAAACCACAAAATATAACGAATTATAAATTACGGAAATACATATTAAAAAGTACGGATAACAAAATGTAATTTGCAAATTCCAAAATTCAATTTCAATAGTTTGCTAAATTTGAATTTGTTAACAACAAATTTTAAAACCTTTTAAAACGAGGAATGACTTATGATGCACTCAGTATACACAGGTATACACTGAATTGATTGTCATTGGATGGTTAGATATTTCTTTTTTTTTTCTTGAATCTCTTGACTTCCTTTTTTTTTAAAGACTGTGAAAATCAATAATTTCGTTCAGATAAAGGTTTAACATTCCTGTTTTAGACAGGGTTTTTTTTTTTTTGCTTTTTTTTTTTTGCTTTTTTTTTGTTGGTTGCATTCGATCGAATTTCACCTTTTGGCGAATTAGAAATTGATTCTCATGTTGCATGAAGAAGAAGCTATTAAGAAACAGGAAAAATTGTCCGTTTTTGACCACTTTATTGATATAAGATCTACAAATTCCAAAATAACACTAAGAGCATAAATAATCATTAAGATGGATAAGTAAAACGAGAACACATTTAAAATTATATTACTTTTCATTGCTTTCTTTACTCGTTCGTATAATTGTGAGAGATGATGATGCTTCAACAAAATAGAATGGGTTTAGGTGAATGTAAACGTTACTGTTTCATACTTTTTGTATTCCTGAGAGGTTAATAACTTAATACCTAGTTCACAAGAGAGAAAGTTATGATTTTGGTTCCATATCTCATAGAAACAGATCCAAAAAGTTTAATTTTTGCACGGATGTTTTATGAAAAACGTTTGTGCAAAGGTGCAGTGAAAAACTTGAGAAATTCTAAAACATTCTTAACTTTAAACCTAGTGTACAATATATCCTGAAGATTAAAGTAACTGTTGTAGTTTCTGTATCTGCTTCTGAGTTAAGCTTCTTTTAACTATGATCGGACAAAGTAACAAGAAAAAGTTAAGGAAACACGGGGACATAAGTATTGCATTATTCTTAAGCAGATCGAGACCAGGGGCCATTGAATTTGGTTGCTCTCTGTTCGTACTTAATGTGAACCCTACAGGCATTTACAGAAGAAGACTGTTTACACATGGACGCGAATCAGACAAATATAATGCTGAGTGAATGGCGATAGTAGGATGGAATGAATATATCTACCTCGTTTGAATAAAAGCCCACGCTGAGCATATAAGCTCAATGAGCTGCCAGATGGAACAACAAAGAGAGGAACTTTAAAAAGACATCACGCCCTCGCCAGTTTTTTTTTTTTTGCTGGCTTGTGGCATTCACAAAAAGTGGCATGTACAGAATTTCACTGACATCAAATGTGAGCCTTATTTATCTATGGAAGAATAAATACTCTACAGATGCATGCCTGTGGTCACTGAGTCACTCACAGTCCTGAAATCATCATTACTTGGAATCTCCTAACAACTGCTGATGGGACACATACTTTCTAAGCATGTTTTATTAGAATAACTAGATTGTAAATGTCTTAACACAATGAACCACATATTTTACGACTATAAACTACCTGAGAAGATATGGGCACGGTGAAATCTATTACATACGATTACTAATAGGAGGACACTGATGGTCACTAGAGACAGAAAATGTACTTTGTGGCACTAGGCTGCAATCGGAGCTGTGGCAGTTTACAGCTGCAGCAGTGTATGAGTATGAGCATAATGTCACAGGTGACTAATAAGTCATATTTTACTGGAGTTAAATAACTAGACAGACTAGACCTATAAAGCCTATAGGTGGATTATCCTTTTAAACCTAATACAGATAATGGCAAGGCCATTCTAGTTGCCAGTATCATAACAGTTTAAGCATTCCATTAACAATGATATGACAAACATTGAAATATTTAAAAAATGAAATTTATAAGTTTTTCAAAACAACTTGCTTTTAAAAAAAGTATTTTCAAATTGTGAAAAAATAATCTAATTAATTACTAATTAGTAATTACTTACTTATTTAATTACTTATTCCTTATGACTCTCCCAAGATTCTCGGATAGTAGTAATTTTTCTTCCTTTCTATATTTGATTATCTATATGAAAATATAGAAAGGAAGAAAAATGAAAATGAAACGAAATACTTATTCCTTATGCCTTATAAGGAATAAGTAATTCGTTTCAGTGCTCTGTATTAAACATATTGCTGTACTACAGTAAATCTGGTTTTTGCTGTGCATTTAATTAGGTTACCAGTGGGTACACCTATAAACAATATTGCTTAAAAGGTAGACTAACAAAGAGGAAGCTAGTCATAACTGATTGGGATAAGATTACAACCAGTGGTTGCCAGTTGTGTGAAGTGCTGTGCATTGCATTTAACTATTGAGTGACTTATCTGGGATCACTTCTTTAGGGGGCAAGCTGGGTCATTCATGGCTGTTATCAGCTGCTGTGTGCTTGCTCAGTTGGTTTGCTGAGTGTGCCTTTTGGGCAAGGGGTAAGGTTAAGCCCAATGGCGAGTATGCTGGAGTGTTATTACATACTGAAGCACTGACAGTGATTTTTGTGTCTCATTATGAACATACAGTACATTACCTTCCATTCATTTATTATTCTAGTTTGAACATACTTTCTTTTTTTATTGAAATGGTTTCTCAAAGCTGAGTAAACAAGTTAGTATTCTGTTTTTGTTATGAATGCCATGTAACTAGCATGATAAAGCCTTGTTTCCACTACCGCCTACAGGTTACTTACATAATGAGCTTCAAGTACAATATTATATAGCAAGTAACCTAGAGATAGGCAATTGGAATAGAAACATACGTGATGTTAACCTATGTAAAGGATCGCGCATGCGCATTTAATGTGACTACAGTGGGGAAAAAATGTGCTTTAGGTAGTGTGTGTTTTTTTGTTGGTAAGTTACTGAAAAATGCAAGTCGTTGTTATTTACCTCCAGGTTACTTACTTTGCAAAATTAGGAAATAAATCATGAGTGAAAAAACACACGAAAGAGTAGAAAAAAATTGATTTGGAAGTTTGGGTTTGAAGTTTTAAAAGTATTTAACTAATATTAAAAAAACTTTAGTAATAGAACATAATAGCCACGCAGACGCGTGTCGCCATTTTTGAGGTAAAAAAATAAAATAAATATGTATAAAACCACCTTAAAAAGAAAAACTGAAACGCAAGTGCTAAACAGATTAAGAACTCTATATAGTAACTTATTTGACAGGGTATGTTTAGAAATTTTAAAACATCTAGTTTGGCAGTTAGTAATATAGCTCGTAAATTTTGTTCATTTTAACACTTTTTCAGCTTCTTTTGTTGGTTATTTTATAATTTCTGGTTGGTTACTTTGAGTATTTGGTGGTTCTTTTTTTAGGTTCTATACTGATAATTTTCATAAAATGTTATTTCACTGGTACAAATGTAATTGTTTTTGTTCATCTTTTTACAGCTGTAATTTTATTCAAATTCAGAATTGGTTCCATATCACTTTTGCAAGAAGCACCTCCAACCTCCCATACACACACACCAACAACAACAACAGACAACAATTTATGCTCATTTGTATTCTAAACAAAATAGAAAGAACTTTAGCATTTCTCACTAAATTTATGAATTCTAAATTTAAAATTGTTGGACAAGACATATATTAATTATATACAACATATTCATATGAGCCCATATTATTAATAATTTCTAAAAGGAAATGTAATTTAAACGAATTATAAATTCCATTCGGTTAGTTTTATAAGTAGAAAAAGCTTAAAACTAACTTAACTCTGTTATTTGTGCTCATTAGTAGAGTTGTAATTGTTTGTTTTGAAATCTTTTTTTGTTTGTGTTTTGGTTTGCAACTTGGGAGTACCCAAAAGTATATAATAGTTCCTACATAACAAACAAAATAATGTAAATTGTGTTCTCAAACTACTACTGGATATTATGTTTCTAAATTACTGCAGGCTATAATAATTATAATAGTAGAGTGAGTATAGAAAAAATTGTTTTAGATTTTTCAGTTTTATTCACAAAAAACAACGTTTTGTTTTCAACTGTAAAATACAGTATTTGAGATGAGGGATTTTGAACCCCTTTTTGATTATAAGGGCATAAAATATCATTATTAACTTATTCATAAAAAGTACAAAGTGAGTTTCTATTGGCCTTTTGGTTGTTTGGATTGGAAAGGATTCTGTTTGCAACTATAGTGGTGGTGGTAGCCTGTAGCATACACATACAAATCTTACATCAAATTTATTTGATTAGAGCTAGCTGTTAGCTGAACAACAACAGTTTAAACTGGTTAAGATTTAAATTTATTGCCAAGCACAAATTATCATTTGACTGCAAAATTTCAATCGTACTTTTTTTTTAGTCATTTTAATAATAAATTAATTATTTTATAATAATAATAATGATTTATTGCCAGTTATGGGAGGATACTGAGGAAGTAATATACTCAGGGCAGACCAAAACTGAACCCCACTGTTGCCGGTCCCCAGTCTACCCGGTCTCTAGCCTGGGTGCAGAAGGAAAGGTCGATGTCAGGTTGGCAGGCTGTCATAAAGATTCGACAAACATGGCTGATGGTTCTTAATAATTAATAATTTATTTGCACCTCATAGGTGAAAAAAGAACCACATGTTACACAGGCACCATGCAGTCAGCGTACAACAGATTTTTACCAAAACCCGGACACACATTCAATAACCAAAATAAAACCACTCTATCACAAAAAAAGATAAAACCTTTTTTTAATTCCTACAAAATCAAGCAAGAGACGAGGAAGCGGAAACCACACAATGTCGGGGTAGCATGTTCCAGAGAATAATGCATCTATTTAAAAAAAAAATGATAACGCCAAGGATCCCTATGCTTTGGTAAAATACAAATTAGATGACGACAGTGACCCCGGGTCGACTGACCAAAGGGATCATTTTATTAACAAAATCATCCCCACAAAAACACCTCACGATGTTTTTAACTAAAAAAAAAATATTGTATTATTAAGTTCAGTGTCAAACATGGTAATAAAATCACCGATTAAACCACTTAGACTCAAGTTTTCAGCATGAAATTAAGTGCTAAACTAAGCAACAAAAAAAACACAGTCAATTTGAAAATATCGAAAAGGCATTTTAATTTTTGTTTTCATTCTTGTTGTGTAAAATAATTTATTAATTTCTGACATCAGCTTAAAAATTTATCATTGTTAGTAAGTTGCTTCGGAGTTGTATTCATGTTTGTCTTATAAAATTAATTGAATTTCTAGTAACTGTTGACAGCCTCAATGGAAACGTTTACGCCCTGGAATTGATCAGACATACATATACAATACATATACATACATACAATGACAAGTAATTATTATTATTCTGATTGTTTCTGAAAGAGAGAAAACTTGTCTGACATTTATCATTAGTCGACACTTGTTTTGTTTTCCGTATTTTTTTTTTTATTCGTAATCTTGATTCTCTTGTTTTACATTCTTGACGTCATTTATTATCTTTAATTAACCACTACTTGTGTTGTTATTGACATCTTGGTATTTTTGGAATGTAGCCAGTGTCATTTATAACGATCACATTGTATTCAAAATAATAATAATAATAATAACAACCAAATAGAACGCAATTAAGAGTAAAGCCAGGAACACATAATATCTGCGATGTCGACCTTCTTCCTGCCACCTGAAAAGAATACTTGAAGCAATTGGTAGTAGTGCTGCGACTTGTTACCACTGCGACGTGATGTAAACCTTCTCTGTACTGGCAGATAATTAAGTCAGTTGTCAAAGCTGTCTATATTCAGCCAATCAGAGCACCGTTTTAAATAAAAATGGATGCTTTTTTAGTTATCAAGTCATCTTATTCACTTCGTTTTTTTTGGTTCATTTTATTTTATGGTGGCTTTTAAGTGTGAAAAACAAAATTTGGACCCTAATACTGTACAATAAAGAAATATGTTGGCACTTAAACTTCAATTTCAACCCTCTGAACACGGTTACAACACATAGATCTACGTTTTAGGTGGTTTTCAAGTGTAAATGACTCTTGAATTTTGGTTATTCTGTCTTTCTGGTTTCAAATGAAGAGAAACTTGAATGGGTTGAAACTAGAAGCGTATCTCGAGCACTTGAGGGTATTTTCCTGTCAAAATAAGCTTTTAATGCGAGTTTGAATATGGCCTAACTTTAAACAGACGATATTTTTTGTTGTTGCTCCTGAAAGACAATAATAATCGCAGTTCAAAAGTCAACTGTTCGTAAGTAGGACATTCACTTTATGCTGTCCTCTATCCACAGTAGATAAGATGTTTTTGGTTTGTAAATAGAAAGATTAACCAAAATCGCAATAATTGAAAAAAGTTGCGATGTTTTCTTCTATATAGGTTTGTTTTATCTCCAAATAAATAATAAAAGTTTTCAAGAGAAGAATGTTAAAAAAATCTGACCAAAAAAAAATATAATTCTAATGTGAAATCAAGTTAAGAAACTATATTTTGAACTTTATAAGTTTGTGGCTTATTGGGATGTAATATAAAATTGGTACACTGTGTTGCATAGTGATAGGAGTTGTATGTTAAGACTACAATGTATCTGAATTTCAATGATGCTTTTTCAACAAAAAAAAAAATCTTTTTTAGAATCTTTTCTTGCTGTTGTATATAAAATACATAAGAGTTTTAGAGTTTTCTTTTTGTAGTTTTTCTTGTAAAGAGGCTAAGGTTTTGATCCTCTGCTAAAGCCATCAGTTTACTTTCTCATATCTTTTTTGTAACATTGAAGCTTCTAGTTATAGATATGTATTTCTAACCTCTAATATGTCTTGATCTCCGTATATGTATCCTTTCTTACAGCATGCTTTGGTCCTTTTTTGTTGTGTTTACACTGGGGACCTATATTTTGTAACAAACAAAATAAAAAGATGTAGAGGTCCACTGGAGGCCCCACCTGGCTTAGGATGACCACAATGCACATTGGCTGGGTTTTTTTCACAAGTTAGCCAGGTCCATGAGGCCCACAAAACTGACCAGATTAATGAAGCTCATGAATGAACTGTTTCTAAGAAAAAATTCCAGCTTTTGCAAAAGTCCACCTATACATGGGATTGATGTGTGGGTCTTTGATTATCAGTGTTTCAAGTGTTAACTGTTAAAGTTTGATATACTGTATTAGAGACCTACATTGTGCAAAAAATTGAAGCCCAGCCCATGTGACTTTATACCAAGCCCAGCCCACGAAGGCCACCAGACCCACGAAGCTCACCAGGCCCACGAAACCCACCAAGCCCACGAAACCCACCAGGCCCACAAAACCAACCAGGCTCATGAAGCCAACCATCCCATGAGTTTTGTGTAGGTCTCTCATTTCCATACTAAATGGTTTACAAGTTCAAATGCTTACCAAGACATTTATTAATGCGTGAAATATGTGATTCAATTATATACATTTGTAAAGAATCAATCCCATGAGAGAAATTATGAACTCGTTCCAAACCCATGATGCCCATGAAGCCCACCAGGCCCACAAAGCCCATGAAGCCACCAGGCCCATGAAGCCACCAGGCCCACAAAGCCCATGAAGCCCACCAGGGCCACAAAGCCCAGTAGACCCACAAAGTCCACCGGCCCATGGGCTTTATGTAGGTCTCTATACTGTATGTCTTTTAAGAATTAACTTGGTCAAAACGTGAATTTTATTCTAGTTCTTTTTCCAGAGAAAATGCCGGAAAAAATACCTTTTATTATAATCATTCTTGAAAGAACTTTAAAAATTAATGTTTTGAAAATTTGCTTCAAAAATATTCAATTTTCTTCTACCTTTGCATCCAACCCTATGCTTTTAGCATTTTTAAACGCATAAAATTGCAATTCAAAATAATGTCAGCTGAAGTCGTGGACAAAAAATGATATTTTTTTTTTCTCTTAAATTATTTGTTACTCAACAATTTTTTTTTTTAAATGTTATGTCGAGTAATAAATAATTTATGAAATCTTATGTTAAGTTGGTGCTTTGAAATTATTTTGAATTGGCAATGTTTCTTTGAATTTGCATATTAAATACCATCTTATATTTTATATAAATTGCTTTTTTATCGTGAATCGGATTTTTTTCTTCTTCTTCTAGCCGCTATAATGGTAATAAAAGTTTTTATCTTTATTACAAATCCATAAGTGAGACCATTTTCATCATTGAGTATTATTTTTATTCTCGAGTTCTTTTCTTTTATGTTAATGGCATTAATGCATTTTTCATTACAAGTTTCGTCTTAATGCATACGACATGAGACAGGATATTTTTTTTCTCTTCTTATCAGTGACTTTTATTTGACATATTCTATATTATCAATTGTATGAGCAGCACATATTGAGAATTTTCTATATTTTTTTTACAATGAAATTATAAATTGGTTTCTTGGGAGAGAAATAGACTGGGATATTCATTTCATTAGGTATAATACAGGGTGTCTCAACCACTGATTTATAACTAATACTATGTACTGAAGGGGAGGCAGATTGGGGGGTACTATGTAAAAGGGTCAAAAGTTCAATAAAAACGCGTGTGCCTTTGAAAATTTTCATTGTTGTCCCTCTGGTACGTCCTTAGTAACAGCTTAGTTGCTGTTGGTGGAGCTATTCTAGCTCCAAATGAAACAAACACGAAACTTAATGAGCATCATTCAGAATAAAAGTCATATGGTACAGGCACCAAATTTAACAAACTCCAAATTGAATTACCATTTAACCTCCGGTTCACCATAACTGCAAAAATAGCAAGTTATGATAACTTAGTTTATCGAAGTCAGTCATTGAAACTTGAGTTATTGAAAATTGACATCACTAGATGGATCACTAGATTCTGTTCATACATACTATGCAATTTATGTAACGACTGTGATCTTGAATTGAAGTCTCTTGTTGGCTAGGGGTGTTGCGAGATGGTCCATGGGGGTGTGCGAGATTTGCAATCAATTGATATTTCTTCAATTTTATTGATAATTGTGTTAGAATCTTGTTTGCACCAGAGTGTAATATGCCTGGACCCTGTCCAGGCGGTTCTTGATTTTGTCTGTCTCTTTGTTGGGTGGCTGGTCCCAGACCAGCCGGTTGAGTTCGGGTGGTGCGACGCTCCACACTCTCTGAGCTTGGGCTTTTTGACCTGCCGGGTGATCCAGGTCTACTTTTTGACCTGGATGCGCGGCCCTTGGCTGCTTCTGATTGGAGTCGGACTCCCTGGGACTCCCTTTTGGGATTTCCGTGTAGACGGGACTTCCTAGTTCCCACAATTTAAGGAAACAGCGATGACTACACCTCCCAGAGGTGTCTTCGCGAACAAGAAAAAGAACTCTTTTCTTCAGCGAATAAACTGATTTATTTTATATGATAATGCGATACATTATAAGCGATATAAAATGAAAAGCAACTGATTTCTGCAAATTCTCTAAGTCCCAAAAACTGTTTGGAATTTGTATTATTTGGACTCTCTGATACTCTGCTTGAGGAAGGAAACACCCGGTTCCCGCAAAATCGCTGCCTACTGTCCTCTCGAGGGTATCTCGCATGCTTGTTTTGTTACTTTGGCCCATGGGAGGGGCCACCTGCGACCAGGGGTCGGGCTAACCAATGGCGATCTCTGGTCCCAAAATATTTTTTTTTTGGAACTCATTTCTCCGAAATGTATAAATGATTTCAGAGAAATCATCTGGGTCTGTCCAGTGTCACCAGACATGAGGAAAAGTAATTTCCTCTTCTTTAATTATTTCCATGTGTGCCGGGGAAGTACTCTTTCGCCTCTTTAGGGCACCTGTTTTAGGGCCATCTGGGCACCAGGGGGGCAAACTCAACGAGGCATGGTAAATGATATCCCTCACGCATGTGTGCACCGACACATGTGTAAGGAGTGTCACAAGAGAGTGTGCTAAACAGGAAAGTGGTGGTGGCTGTCAAGTAACCAGTTGTTTATTTTGGGGCACATGCTCTGTTTTTTTAGTAAATAGGGGTTCACGACCAATAATGTTTGAAGACCACTGGTATAGCTAGCTCACTTTTAGAAATGGTGCATTTTATTCAAATAGAAAATTCATATTATATAACGAAAGTATAATTATCTGAAGCAATTAATACCAGCAATAATAATTATTCAGAAGCAATTACAGAAAATGCAAAATTATACAATTTGCAATTTTTATGCAAATTTCCCAAGATTCTGATAATTAGTGCGTTTTATGCATTTTTGTTTTGGATACGGCTGATTAATTATTATTGTAATGTACATGTGGAAGTCATAAGATACGATTAGTGTACGAAAAAAGGGTTGAAACTGTTAATTATGCATTTTGTGTATACTTTTGCCCTTAGCTTATGACTGCTTGTAATTAAGACTGTAAGCAGTCTGTAATCTGTATGTTGCATGAAATGCTATTAATCGCATAGATTTATTACTAAATATTTACGAAATTTATCCTTTCTTAGGGATAATCCAGTCTTTTTGTTACATTCTGAATCCTTTCTGATTAAATCCATATCTTCAACAAACAAACCGCAGTATTGAAAAGACAAAAAAAAAGATTTATTCAATGATTTTAACAAAATGTGACTCTTGGTCATGCGACAATAGAAGGGATTTAGGGCCTACTATATTGTGATTCACTGTTTACCAATATGACAACATTTTATAATATATTTGAGAAGATCTACTTGAGTTCTTAGGTTGTTTTCTTGAGCCCCATGAGTAGATATTTTTGTTGTTGTTGGACGTTTTGGATGGTACCATGTGTTGGTTGATTTTTTCTGGTGGTTTTCAAACGTCAGATTATTTTTTTTGTGTGTGTGCTGGTCACAGTGGTCAGTGGTCATTTGCGGTGAGAAATCAAAAGAGGGAGATCATACACATGAATACTTTTTTGTCAGTTTTGATTCACCATAGACATACATACACACTCGAAATGAGATGACCAAAATTGGAGGAAGTGACCAGAGATGCATTGAACAGAAACCACTCTTGACTGACTGGCAGCACTATAGCCAAAGATAAATCTCAGAAAACTTTTTCTCATGTTACAAATGATGAACCTTATCCACACTTTTTTTTTTCTTCTTCTTCTTCTTCTCATTTGTTCCCTTTTTGCTTCGTTGACATGCTTCGACGCTTTTTCCTGTTTTCATCAAGAGATATGTTCCTACAGGAAATCCATAGAGAAAGGAAAAGAAGAAAAAAAAAACGAAAGATGACGACCAATACCACCGCCGCCACACAAACACACACACAGTACAAGATGGCGTGGATTTAGTGTTGGTTTACACAACTGTCATACTAAAGTTGTTTGATTTTATTTGGTTTATATCGTATGGCGATGGAAGTTGACAGCATGTTGATTGTGTGCATGTGTTGTAGGTATATATATATACAGTATGTGTGTAGCAAGTTGTAACCAACACTTGACATACTACTATTACTACTACAAGGTGCATTGAGTAATCGATAACTGAAGCCAAAATACTAGAATACTTGTTGTCTAATCGAATCCTAGAAAATTCCACCAGAATGATGGATCACTTTTATATTTGTGTCTTCTTTTCTTAAGCATTAATGGATTCGCGATGCTTTTGGCTATGATAGTCTCTCGAAAAGTGTCACACACACATGCTTACACGCACACGCAATCACTGTGAACATATAGTTCAACATACATAAACACAATGGTAAAATTGGTAATAGTACGAAGACAGTGACAGAAATACACAAATTTGTTATCCGCAACGGCAAGTTTCTGAATTTATCTCGAAATCTACCTGCTAAATCGGTTGCTAATGGCATTGGTAGACCGCTAACGTTTATCCTAATTTCTAACCTCTATCCCCATTTAAGACGATTGCCATATACTCTAGGAACCCAAGGAGGAAATTTGTAAAATATCCCGCCATTGTTCTGCTATAACAGTTTATTTCTGATGAAAATGAATAATACATTTCTTCACTGATTTTTTCGTATAAAAGCATAAAATGGGTTCTGCTGTTGTCATTTTGGACGCTTTTGTTGACTGTCACGTTTATTCTAGCTTAACCCAGCCCAACACAAACATCGGTGAAAAAACTGAAGAACCGATAAAAGTGTAGAGGTCGTCATCTTGAATTAGCAAAAAAAACCCTCCTTTTGATGAAGCTGTTTTAACTTAAGTTAAAATGATGTCGGTTAGATCAACGGTTAAGTTTAGAAACTTGCAGTGTGTGGAGCTGGATGCGTGCGTGCACTTGACCACCTTCATTGAACCCTTTGCATGGGGTTTCAGTTCAGTACAACCGAACTCAGTACACCTGCAATGAATGTGCTCTAGTTATTTGGCAGAGGGGAATAATTCACAACCATAAATGGTTTTCATTTAGATTTTGATTGAGAATTCCGTAGTCTAAATACATTTGGAAAGAAAGACCAGTTTTAGCTGTTATTTCTTTAATTGGCTTTGGAAGGCCATCTTTATTAAGGTTATGTAGTGTGGTATCTAGTAAGAATTATCTGTCTGATATATTGCACTGTCTGTCTTAATGCACTGTTAAGCACTGTTTTAGCTTTAGCTTAGCTAGTAGGATTCAAGTTGTTCATTTATGTGAGAAGTGCAAGCATTGTGTAGAACCAGCCTATCACATGGGTTTATTATATAGTACGTTTAATATTATGGCTCGCATGTAAAGGAATACAGTAGTATAGTGCCACAACAATGAGTCATTTTTTGGGGTCTTATTTGTGTTTTTTTTTTTTTTGGAACACTGAACATGCTAGACGAGGTGTGAATGACGTTCTACCATTCTGTAAATTGGCTTGGGTTTATTTATGATTGGTCCGTGTACAACTTAAGATGTGAGGGGAGACCATTAACCAGTATTCAGGTTGTTTCCCGTTCTATTAAACAGGTTGGGCTAGGTTTCTTGATAAAACTGAGGTAACTTCAGTGTACAATGTCAATCACTCTTAGCAATTATTTGTTGCTCTTCTTTAAGCTCTTTACTTGTTTTGATTTCAAACTGTTCCACGTTTACAAACGCTTCTTCTAGTCGTTTTTATTGCGAGAATACAGTAGTACTGTTGTGTACGTGGTAGTACACTGTAAAATGCACCTAGTTTTTATGTAAAAAAAACACGAACACACATACTGAACGCACAGTTTGAACACAGTGAAATTTATAAATTTCATCAATGTTAGCTTAAAGCATTAGTTCTATTAAAGATTTTTTTTGTTGGAAAAAACAGGTTTAGCTTAATTTTTTTTTTTTTAGTGTAAAAGCGTTGTTTGGTGAAAAACATGTGTAGGCTATTTATGCGTCTAATATTTATGCAAAGTCTTAAAGTTTTTTTTTTTTCTCTTCATCTTCTCTTTTCTTTAATCTCTTGTAAATTAAGCCACTTTTGGGAATAATTCTAGCAAATCCCATTTTATGGACAGTTTTCTACTACGAGATGATGTGAAAATAAAATAGATTCTGTAGAAAAGAAGTATAAGTCAATTAGAAATCGTTCATGCAAATCGGCATGTTTTACATTTGTTACTTGCTTACAATTTACAATTGCAAATATACTCTCACTAAAAGGATTTTTTTTCGTCTTCTTCTTCTTGTTTTGTATTCAGGTGAAATAAAAAACGTGTTCAGTTCACTTGTCAGACAAAAACCTTAACCGAACTCTGGTTTTTCTTTATTTTAGAAGCAATAGTAAGAAAAATTTGAAATTGTTTTTAGAAACAAAAAGAATGACTGAATTGACATAAGGATAGTTTCATGTTTATTATATCTTTTAAAGTAAACATTTTATGCATGTATGAAAATGTCTAAATTTTAACTCTTTGAAAAGTTAGTTAGCATGCGATTTTTTTTAGTACTATGGCCTGCTTCACACGAAACACTTTTGTGTCGCCACAAAAAAGGTCTTCGTTCTTAGCAGACCATTGATTCATATGGGGTTTGTTCACACGAGACACTGCCACCGTTATTATTGCACCACTGTGGTGATGAGTGTTCGAGTACAGCCACGAGTGGCGGCGAATACCCCCCCCCCCCTCCCCCCTGTTTGGCAATGGTGATCAAGATCATTCCAGTGTAATATACTGCTAGCATTCCATTGTTTTCGTTGGTGGTTGTGTGAAGCATGTCACAGTATCTGCCACTGTATGGTGACACAAAAGGCGCATTCACACTAGGCTGGTTTACAAGCTGCTGGTTGCTGCTGGCTATTAGCAGCAACAGCAAGCAGCGGCTGCTTTGGGTAGCAGCAGGAAGGGAGTCAATAGACCAGCTGGTGGTAGCTGCTAAAGTTGGACATGTTCAACTTCACCAGCCGCTGTTCAAATCACTATCGTGCTGGAGAAAGCAGCAGCTGGTAGCGGTTCACATTATGCTGCTAGCTGGCTACAACCAGCAAGCAAGCAACCAGCAGCTGATAAACCAGCCTAGTGTGAATGCACCAAAGTGGTGACACAGTGTTCCTTGTGAAGTGGCTTTTGATGCGTGCTCTAGTCACGTACAATTATGATTGAATCCTTAATAAAATAAAAGGTTTCACGAGTCTTCATTCCTCTTTGAATTCGGATTTTCTGTTTTATATCATTTATGCACAACTGCTCGCATCGTGTGGAACCGACCTTCTTACATTTTACGTTGAATAGATAGACATTCGTGTGCGAAACTGCCAGAAAATGATGACTTGGACTAAAAAAAAAACATAATTTGCCAAGTTCACCACCAATAATAATTGTAACATCGTTTTAATGTTTGATGTTGGTGTTATTTTTATGTTATCGCGTTGCTTTTGCTATTGAAGCTATTCATTATTATTTTATAACTTGGCAAAAATTCTGAAAGTTCTTCTTGAGGCTATAATATAATACCTGTAAAAAAAAACCACATGAAAAAGAGAAGATCAAGGCAACAAAATCTATGGTTATGAATTGTGTCGCTATTAATCGTAAAAACCGTGGTTGTTAGCACCTCCTTATATACAGTGTATATGATACCATGGTGTACTGTACATGTATATGTTGGTAGAGAATATAGCTCACCAGGAATTGGTATCTTGATTCGCTTAGAATTCTAGAAGAAATAGCTACCAGTTTTTATAACACTGTGCTTTGATATTTAAAAACAGGGGTTCTTAACTTAGGGTCCAATAGACCTTCAACGGGATTTGTGGATAGTAAAAAGTTTATTTTTTACTAGAGGTGGGACGAATCCTAAATTTTCTCGAATCCGAATCCTAAATTTTCTCGAATCCGAATCCTAAAAGGTTCTCGAATCTTCCGAATCCTACATGTATATTATTCATTATGAAGATACAAATAAATGAAATAATATTGAATATTAAATTATTAATAATAAAAAACAAGTGTGTCCCTCAGGGTCGCCACAAAGTGATATTGGTGATCCGGGTATACCACCGAAATTGCAACAATCGCCGTTTCTTGTTAGTGAACGCTTGCTTCTATTGGACGTCAATGGAGTTAAAACGAATTTTAACCAAAGTTTTTAACAATTTTTTTTAGGTTAGGATTCAAAAGATTCCAAAGACGCGCGAAGATTCGAGTTTTCGAATCTCGAATCTTTTTCGAGATTCGCGGGATTCGAATGGCTCATCCCTAATTTTTTACTAACCTCTGACTGAAATTTAGCTTTTCATTCAGTATTGAACTTAGGCAACACAATAACTTATGGTCTCCAGACTCCAAAGATGTTTGTTAGCTTCAATAAATCTCACTATTATAGACATTTTTTTCCGAGAAGGTGTCTTGTCTGTAGGTTTCACGAATCACCAGACTTTTAAAAGTGTCCGTAAGGGTTCTTATAGAACTATGACCAAACCTAGCTGCATTTCTTAGATAGCTGCATTTTCTGCTAGATATGTGCATGTATTTGCTGGCAAGGAGACTGGGGAACCACTTTTAAAACGTTGTTACCAATACCACCACCCACCACCACCACCACTGCTACTACTACCAATACTTCTTCAATCCAATAAAGCCAAATTGGACCATTATTCGCCTCAGATGATGGTTTTATGTGGGGCAACTCGAACCACATCATTGTAAACATGGAGAAATGCGGTTGATGTGAGACTTTTTATTCCTTTTTATATATATTATATAGAGAGATAACAATACATATTTCTCTATACATTTATTCTGATACATTGATTCTATGCTACTGGATTTATATATTCATTATAATGTAAGGAGTAACAGCAGTTAATGGTAGTGTAGCAAAAACATACAGGATGTGACGAAATGCCTGAGAGTTTAGCTAGTCTGAACTCTTTTTTTATTACAAGAAAATCGGGAAGAATTTGAAATTACTACTGATATTACAACTGATCTGATATTCTGGACTAATTTTCTGTATGTGTGCCCCCCTCTTTTTCTCGTTTTGCTTGAGTTTTACCTGTTAATGGATATTTTTAAGAGGTTCAAACATTTTTTCAAAGAGAAATCGTCAGGTAGATTTAAGTTAGAAAATGACATAATTGAGTCATGTGTCTCTGTAGTAAGGCCACGTCACTCCACGCTTGATCTGATGCATTGTCCGTGGTAATAACTTAATCGTTACCTGCAGACAACTGGAAAGTCCCCATAAAGATAATGTATTCCAGCTTGGACAATTCTAACTGGAACGACAAATACATCTACTGTGTGTTTGGAGGTGGAGGTCAGCAGTGACGTGAAGGTAACTAAAAAATGAATAAACAAAATTGTGGTTAAGTTCCATATATCATATGTATTTGAAGCGGAATGGAGCTACAAGAAAATAATTTACAAATGGTAAGGAATGGATTTAACACTTTTGAGATAAATTGGCAGTGTTTTTGTGCTCCGTTTCCCTTCTGTAATCTGCTACAATTGCATATGCTTTTTGCTAATTTAACCACTCATTTGTTTCTACTTTTTTCGCTACTTCCACGTCACTGCTAGCCTCCACCTCCAACCCTTGGCTTCGTTCCCAACAAAAATCATCTCAGCCGGGTACACCCCATAAAGAGTCACATTTACTTCAGAAAAGTACATAGCAATATTGATCAGAAGTGTGAACACAAGGTCCAAACTCACATTTTTTTAACATTTTTAACTTACCCTACTTTCCATGATTCATTCATTCACTCTTCTAAGATTACCAAAGTTTTTGTTTGCTTTGACTTGAAACTTAGCTTTTAGGAAACTTTATTTACTTTTACATGTTTTTTAAGTATATAAATCGTGCACAAGTGTTGTGAAGACAATATATTGCACACCTTGTATAGAGATTACAATGGAACTTTATGTCCAATATTATAAATGTTTTTTTTTTCTCAACCGTATAATGTCTTATATACATTCATAAGTATATATTTTTTCGGTTGCTTTTTCTGAGGGGTCTCTCTCTCTCTCTCTCTCTCTCTTTACATTGAAATCCAAAATCTTATGTGTGGCCATAAGAATGAATTGGATATTTGGTCCGCCTCGTACAGAGCTTTTAACGACCATTATCTTTTGTGTGTGTGCCCGGTCGAAACTCAAATGGTGTTTCAAAATTCAAAGTAAATTCTTCGACTCTCAATATACAGGGTGTTCACTGGGTTCGATTTCTATTGTGGAACTTAACTTTTGTGTGCTTTAAGCACTTCAACATAGGTGGCCCTTACTTAGCACGGGGAAGACAAATGGAATACTTCTTTAGAAATCAGACAGAAACATGGAAATATAAAAAAACTACGTTTTTCGATACAAGCTTATATTTTCTACTAAGACATGTTTTTTTTTTGTATTTGTGGACTACAGGAGTGTAATTTTTTTATTTTGTTGAAAAGTACGTTTAATTTAAGGTACCCTCCTCCTCCTCCTATAACAGCGGATTCTGGACAGGTCATTCGAGGATCTGTCTATAACTAGCGTTAGAGGCTGTTGTGTACAAAATTTCTGCTCTCTAGGTTATTATGGGGAAGTTGGTTAAAATAGGAGAAATACACAACGTCCATACAGACGGTCAAAGGTCTTGCCAACTTAAATAAAAGCTTGTAATAAAAAAAAGTGGAATTGTTTCTTTCCGCCGCGCAGAATTATATTTTTTTCAGCTCATCATATTCTTAATCTTATTTTGATTTATGCTTTTTTTTTCTTTTCATTTTAATGTTTAATAACATCTGAACGTGAAGAAAAGCGGAATTATTTCATTTATTTTTATATCTATTTCTATGAGCATATTTTCTGCTTTTTGGCTCTACTTTTTTTCTTTTTTGGGTTGCAATCTAATTTTTTTTAAAAAGGGAAAAAAACCAGACGAGGACTTTTTGGACACTCAGTAATATATGTAACTTTCATCGATTATCACATTTGTTTACCTAACCGATGTATCTATTGTTTGTTGTTTTTTATTTTGACGTCAGTCAATAATGTGGGAAGCAGAAAGAAGAAGAAAAAAATGAAATTCTTACGACCCACTTTAGACCCAACATAGGCTACATTATATTTATTTATTATGTTTTCTGTTTACTTTTTTTTTCTTTAAATAAAATTGGTCAAATTTCCAATGTTGAATAATATATATATATCGAACGAATGCGAAAAATAGAAATTTCCAATGATTGTGTGTGTGTGTGTGCCCATTATATAAATTATAAAGTTTTGGATATTGGAAATTTTTTGTAGGAGGGTTGGAGGGTATTTAATAGTCACAACCAATTTTTGGTAGCTACCATATCGGATTAGGTGTTGTTAGGATTCATGATTAAAAAAAAGTATTTAAAATGGGGGGGGGGGGGGTTGGAAAGCTCAATTGTCATAACAACACAAATAAAAGTGGATCTGTGAGTCTCAGTTTTATAGGCTGCAGGCGAGATCAATTATAAGTTATAACTATTAATGTCATAGGGCAGATTCATTTCAATTTTCATTTTATTTGAAATTCCTATGCTAACTCAGCCTCCTTCTTCTGCATTTTCCAAGAAAGGTTTTATGTAATCCACATGCATATGCGTACTTGAGAAAGTGGAACTTCTACAGAACTTAATTTAGTATCACGACATCCTCTCGTTACGATAATGCAGCTAATGCAATGCATACAGTATTACGGAAAAAACGACGTACCACATTACATTGTTGTACAATGCGCTGGCCTGGACGTCATTTTGACGGAATGTTGTATGCATTGAATTAGCTGCATGATCCTAACGAGAGCAATAGAGGTAGGAAGACAAGTTGACTAGGAACTGCAGCTTCCTGTTTCATGACTAATCTGTATATACTTTGAGAACTGGTACCACTTTGCAAAAAAAAAAATAGTCCTACTCTCTTTGTAAATTGCGGTAAAATGAGCAAGATGGTCAAATTTGAAATTGTCACAGCAACGAATCAGATGAAAAAATAATTAAATAGTAGTCTAAATATATTTCGAAAGGAGCAACGGAATATATATATACATGTATGCGCATCTGATTTAGCTCTTTAATTCTTTAATAGGCTTTGGGATGGATATATGTCTTCTACTAATACGGGGATTTCTGGTTCATTTCACATCCATTATTATGTAAGGGGTTTATATCGTATTGGATCCTAAATTCTCCAAAGCAGCGTTTACACAGCCAACATCGTTGGCGGGCAACGAGGCTTTATATTAACAATTTGTTACTATGTGAATATGTAGGACCGCAGAGGCGTGCTGGGAAAATAACTTGGCCCTGGCCTTTTGAAGATATACCAGCCCACATATTAGTAAGCAAAAATCATACATTCTTCTAGCTGGCCACCCTTACATATTAGTATATGCGGGGGAAACCGAGAACCCGTAAGCAACAAACGCTCGGCTACATACAGTTGTACGGAGACCCAAGATGCCGACCCAATTGAATACTGGCCCTTCTGGCATTAGTCCGAGCTGCCATTAGGCTAGCACGCCTTTGGTAGGCGTGATTCATATGAATCGTAAAACGTACAAATGCAAAAATCCATGTTTTTCAAACTTTTCTTTGGCTTTGAAGTCTGGTAATATTTGCCATAATTTGAATCTACTTTACATTTTTGGGATTGTTTTAATGGTTTTAATGATTAAAATAACTAAAAGCACCACCATTGCACATTTACTACTACTCCAGTTTCTAATATTCTTTTTTTGTCCAGGACAGGCAATGGGAAATAAAAGAAAAGGCTGTTTTCCGTAAAGAAAACAGAATTGTAGTACCTATTAATTATAATCGTAGTCTCAGAGAAGTGAGAGAACCTATGCTGGCTCCGTCTGTTTTTTTTCTCCAGAAAGCAAGCAACTAATTCACGTACATTACTTGCTTTCTTGAGACGATTGAAGTAAACGTGACAACGTTGCTTCAGTGTCAGGCTTTGAATAGTCTCACATGTGAGGAACAAAAAAAAATGGTAAAATGATGCATTTCTGTTTTAAAGAATTGTCGTGGAAGTTGAGAAAATGAGCCTTTTGGATTCTTTACAGAATACAGAAATTGTGTTTAGTTGCCCATTTGGGCCGCCCTTTTATAAGTGATTAGGATGATTGCATTCAACTTTGTTAGGCGCTCATCTGTTTTCAATATTCAAATGGCGACCACTCTTTATTTGCGGTGGGGTTTTTATTTTTTCTGATTTCATTTTAACGACTAAGTTATTGCTGCTTAAACCAATAATAGACGAGTTTTGTTTGGTTTTGCTCATAAATGCATCTTTACAACTACACATTTACATGTTACATGTTTTTCGAAGGTTAAATATTGGGAGTTAAAATGGATTATAACACAAAAATATTTTGTTTTTTGTTTTGGTTTCTGTTGCTGTTTCATTTCCATATATATAGATAGACATAGACATATACAGTAGTAGATATTATAGAGAGGGACAACTGAGGTTCCAGATCTAAAACACACACACACACGTAATATTATTCCAGTTGGTACAGGTAAAACGTCTGTCATAAAAACTTATGGAAATCTAAATCTTGCAGATCTTCTCGGAATGAAATAAATTAGGTAATAAAAAATATTGATTGAATTGTGGCAGTGATTTAAATAAGTTTTGATTTTCTTTTTCATTTTTGGTTTTTGTGAAATGTGGATTAAAATATCACAAATAATTGCTGAAAATTTCACATTTGCTTTCTTTCATATTTGTATTTTTAAATTAGTTTTTTTTTTAAATACGAACTGTAAAAGCCAAGAAAAAAATTTGGCGGACAACAGAAAAATAAATGAAAAAAGCTGCTTATTGTTGTTTTCTAGCGTCAAAAACATCCAGCTAAAAGACTTATTGATCTATGGAAATCTTTGTACTTTTACTTGGAAGATTATTAAGTACTCTTGTTACTTTTACTCCTTGGTTTCTCTAGGTTCCTAAATTCAACTGAAGTACACCTGTAATCAGCTCGAGAGCCAGTTAGCATTGGATGTGTAACCCCCAATCCTATAGAAGGTTGTCAGTTAGACTAGATTATGCCGCATTTGTAGTTGGTATTTGGCGCTTCCTGAGTGTGCGCAATTTGAGTACAACCTCAGGGAAAACGCCAGTGGGGAAAACTTCATTGTCAAATAATAAGGCTTAATTAATTAATAAGACATTTAGAAATATAATTTTTCTGTTAACGACGTTAGTGATGTGTTTACGAGTTTTTTTTTTTTTACTGAAAAAGGCATATTTCTGTCTTTTTTTTTTCTGATTGCCTAAAAATAAAAAAGAGGAGGAATTTTATTTTAGAGAAAATCCGATTTAAATATTAATAAAAAGCGATTTGATTGAAATAAATTGATTTTTTTTTCTTCAAAGAAATAAAAATAACCATCCAACCATGAGATTTAAATTGTATTTTTTTTAGTAAAAACGGTTAACACGAAATGTGTTTTTTATCCAGTACCTTTTAGATTACATAAAAATTCTTTTAACACGAAAAAAATATTCCGGTCCCTTTCATTTTGTGTTAAAACGCTGTTCATTCACTGCATCTAGCTTTTTTATATTTTCTGAAATAATAAACATTTTAAAAAGCTGACGTTTTATTTGCGTTATTCGGTTCACTTTGATAAATAAATGGACACTGAGACATTCGTTCGTTCTGGGATCATAAACCGTATAAATAAATATGGATTTGACCAAGTCGTCTTATTTTAACTTTTGCCGCACATACATGTCTCTCTCTCTCTCTCTCTCTCTCTCTCTCTCTCTCTCTCTCTCTCTTTCTCTCTGTGGACTGTGCGTGATGTCGTTTATTTATGCAATAGTAATAGAAAATGTATTTTCGGTATTGTGCCTAGGTGTATGTTCATATGTGATTATTATGCCTTTTAGTAATTTGCATTGATTATAGATCGCAGCTAATTGAATTATGCCGCTGTGTTATTTTACGCTCGAAATGAAGCCCACACACATTTTTACTGTTAATGTTAAACTCACTGAAGTTTGGGGGGGGGGCGTTTATGATTGTAAAATGTACGTTTTTTTATTTAACAAATTTAAAACACATGCCTTATTATTAATCAGTAATGAACCAAAACTTGATTATTTGTTTGTTTGCTCTTGGTTGTTTGTTGCATTTGAACTTTTGAATCACAAATTTACTAAATGAAAAATCTAGATTTGCAATTTACAATTTAAATATTTACTGCTTTTATACAACTTCACAATTTTCATCAGAATTTATATCTTAATATCTCGCTCTACAATCAATTTCATAAATTAATGTTAATTTTGAAGTTGACGAATTTTGACTAAGAAGAAAATAAAAACAGGTGAAGTATACAGGACTTAGTTAAGTTTTTCTTGGTAGGTCTGACAGAAGAATGTGTGTGTCGTTAAGAATCGTTTTTAATTTTATTTAGTTGCTCATTAGTAAATTTGCTAAAGCAGTTTGGCAGAAATTTACATAATGAACATAAACTTTGTTTTTGTTAGAAGCTATTAAGTTTGTTTGTTTTTAAAGTTTGTTAAATTATCTTATTCTTTTTGTTTCAGTTTAGAAAGTTTTTCTTAACCGATTCCGCTTCTGTAATCTACTACAATTGTGAAAGCTTTTTTTTGCTATTTAACCGTTCATTTGTAATATATACTTTTTTCCGCTACTTTCACATGACTGCTAGCCTCCATCTTTAACCCTTGGCGTTAGGGCTTATTGTAAGGAATGTTTTAAATTAATGGATTATAAATGCTAATCATAATTCACTTATCTCATTTCTTGTTTACTTAATTGAAAGAAAACAAAACTATGGAGTTTTCACATCCCGTTTGAACTTAAATCTAGTTGACTCTTGGATGTGACTAACTAGTCTAACTTAATATCCAACATTAAATAACTACCAGAAACATTTCAATTTATCTGGGAGCCCACGTTTCATTGTCCAAGTGCGCACTTTGAAATTGCAAGTGCGCAATTTGTGTCCGAAATGCACACTAAAATAAGTCCTGTTTGGTGTCGTCCCAGTTAGGATCAGCCCCTTTTTTATGAGGACTTAGTGATTTGTCTATACTTTTGTATTTCAGTGTAAAGTGTCTGTACGATTAAACGTTTGTGGTTAATACTTACGCTGTCCATCTAAATGTAACTTATGTTTTAACGATTTTAAATTATTTATCACTATTATGAATTATTATCACTTTCGGATTTGACAATGAAAATAAAAAAAAAATTCAAAAACAATATTAGGAGAAAAAAAAAAAAGATTAGGCCCTACATTCAAAATTCACCATTTTAGATGTATGTAAAGTTGTTATTTGTAATCATGGACAATTTATTGTTTTTTGTTATTTTGAATATTTTTTTATGATTCTAGTCAAACATTTTAGATACCGGTATTGTAAACAAAATTTGAGCTTTGATCTCAGCAAATTAAAATGATAATGGGGGTCTTGAATCCTCTCCTAGTATGCTTCTGAAAGTTAACTTGTTTTTCTTGTTACTGGTGACTTGGCAAGAAGTATTAGCGTGGAATATAAAGTGCTTTAGCTGTCATTCGCACATTACCAACGTCAGCCTGAAATTGCATTAAATGTTGCTTAGCAATTTTTTTTTTGTTGGGGATTGTTCATTTGCTTCCTGTTTGGCATTGCACAAATGTCTTTTCTGCTGTTCCGTGGTCCCTTGAATCTAATAAACATCCTACAAAAAATTCGAACCAAAACAAATCATACGAAGTCTTTTCTTTGTTTCTCACTGGACTATCTCGAGTTCCCGAACTCATACAGATTTCTAATATGAGGTTACAGAAGGTTTCGAAAGTAAGAAGTAAATGTACAACATTTCAGCTCTAGGTAATTATGGGGAAGTTGGTTAAAATAGAAGAAAGACAAGTCCATGCTATCTTCGTTTAAAATGGACTTAAAAGTTAAGGATAAACCTAATTTGACTTGTCCTACATTTGCGCATGCTTATCTCATCAGCATATTATGCCTAATAATTGCTTATATGTAAAATATATAAAGAAAAACCACATTATCGAATCCCATTTTGGTTTTCCACGAACAACTTGATCTTTTTTGCTTATGCATTAAGGTGTCCTCTCAAAATTATTGTATTCCGAAATTACTAGCCTCCATCTCTAGCAATGGCCGTTGGCCAACATGTTATTGACAGAGTTAAAACACCCATCTGGTCAGCTATGCTAAAAGTCGCCCTTGCAGCTGAACAACCAGATCTAATTAACAGGCATCTGTAGACAGCTTCAGAATTTTTTTTGCTGCGCCCTTTTATGAGCGTCAGACCAAATATCAACCAATTAGGTATAAAAAGGGCGGGGCATGTGACATCAGACCCAGTAACAAACCAATTAGAAATTGATGACGCTCATAAAAGGGCGGAGCCAAATAAATTCTAAAGCTGTCTACAGATGCCTGTATCTTATTATATTATTAAACGAAAGATGGAACCACATATATGCTTTCTCAAGTGTGTGACGTGGAGCGATTGAGATAGCGCACAATCGCTCCACTTCTACAGTCGCCAGTCACTTTGTACTTAGAAAATCATGAGGCATGACTAGTTCCTATCAGAAGAGAAAAAGTGGTTCGTCTGCAAGTTAGTTAAGAGTAAGGAGGTATGCTCGTTACCAAGGACATTTCCCTCTATATACCGTTGCTATTGTAGGGGTAACCAATTTGACTACTTGGACCAAGTAGTCAAATAATATATAATACGTGACCATGACTAACTAAGTAACTTATTTAGTCATGGTGACGTATGCGATATGGCGGCCAATGTCTATTAATTAATTAAGATAATAGGTTTGCAGGTAGCTAAGAAATTCCCCACCTCAATATTTTGCTATGGCGAGGTTGCCATATTGCCTACGTCACACGTCATTTCCATTGACTAACCAAGCAGTCAATTTTAGGGGTGGGGTAGGGTCAACGTTTTCAAAGAAATATGCTGTCAAAAATCCTAAAATATGCCCACAAAATATGCATTATTGGATATCATTTGCACAATAATTTTTTTTTTTTTTTGGGATTGAAATACACAACAAAAAACATTCTCAATTTTTCAATTTTAATATTATGCAGATTGTTATTTAGTAGAGCTTTATACACAGGCATTTAGAAATCGGGACGAACACAAGTTGGCTCCGCCCTTTTTATGATGACCGGAGTTATTAAATGTTTAAAAAGGATGCCAGATTTCCTGACTCACGGTGTATATGCAAAATAAAATTAGTGTTATTCGACTTCATATCACATAAATCGTGCTTAAATCTGACACAGCACGAAATATAAAGTAGCAAAAAGAATATGCATTTTCATAAAACCATTGACCCTAGTTATGAGCATACTGTGTACTCTAACTACCTTGGTTCGACTGGAACATCTGCAGCTAAATTCAATATGTAGTAAGGCATTTTGCTACTTATTAGTTATTAACTTATTGCTATTTGAAGTCCAACGTACTATATGTAGTCCAATCTTAACCTAGATCCTCAGATCGCTAATAATGTTACCTTTAGGCTAACTTACATGCTAATAATGTTATGGATTTACCCAAACTGTAGTCTGTGGCACACCAAAAAAACATTTTATTTTAAAAATATATCTAAACTTGTTAGTTTTTTTTTTAAATATTTTTAAATCATTGCAAAAGAAAACCCACTAAATTTCTAATGCATTTGAGCAAAATAAACAATTTTTTTTACTTCAATTTTCAAATTAAAGAGGAAAAATGTTTTTTTTAATATATTTTTTTGTAGAATTGGGAATCTTCAAATGGCATCATTTTTTCATTTCCTGTGAAACCGAAGTGATTTTTTTTTTTTTTGGAAAAATGTTCTTGGTGCCCGTTTCTTTTTTATCTATTTTTTATATGAAGACGCAATTGCGCTGATTAGTTTTACATGCATAAGTGGGTTCCTTTTTCGATCCATATTTACTTCGATATGGATTTTTTTTTCATCGAAAAGGGCATCGAGCCAAAGAATGTGGAGCGTTTTTATTTTTTCCATGTTCATTGCCAATCACTTTGGCACCTTAATTTTTACTTTCTTGAAGGATTTTTAGGCGTTTTATTTTCTTCATCATTTCTCATATAGACACAATTAAAATTAATCTATCTGTGTATCTTGCTTTTTATGTATGGGCTTGTCTATGGTTACATTACTGTATGATAGACAGGCAAGTAAAGACATGAACATACAGTCCTTTGCCCCGCCCTTTTATGAGCGTCAGACCAAATATCAACCAATTGGAAGTTGACAGTCCTCATAAAAGGGGCAGGGAAAACGACTGTATCTTACTGTCTTTACTTGCCTGTGTATGATAGTGCATAGAACGTGCATCTCTGTGTGAAGTATGTTTAGATATGTCTGGATGTTGCAGTGTTATTGGTGTTTTCTGGGAAGGTGGTGCAATCTTTCCATATGTCTATGTACAATGAGGCCGCAATGTCTTGTTTACATCCCTTTTTGCAGAAAATATATGCAATATCTAATTTAGTTTTTTTTTACAAACATACAATATTATAAACGCAAACAAAGATGGCCACATGAAATACAAAATTTCAGCAACACTTTATCAAATAAAATTTAAACAGACTATAAGTTCTTTGTCAAAATCAGGCAAATTTAATTTGGTAACTCTCCATCTGTGGTAGTTTTAGTTAAAACGTATTTTGGCAGATTATTTCAAGTCTAATTCAGAAAACGTGACGCCTACTTTGGAATTAAGTAGCAAAATTTAGAAATTATGGCTCCTAGTTTTTTTTTCTTACAAAGTTACAATGTGTCGGCTATTTTATGTTAAAGACCCATGGGCCTGGTGGGCTTTGTGGGCTGGGCCCATGATAAAGTCTCATGGGCTGGGCTCCACATTTTGACACAATGTACAGTAGGTCTCTAATTCAAGATGGCAATTGAAAACAATTAATACCTGGTTACTCCATGTAGTAAGGCAAGTTTGCTCTATAGTACAGGTGCACGGGATTAGAGATCAGCTAGTAAGCATCAGTGCTTACAAGCAGCCAGTGACAATTATCACTTGCATCCTCAATTCTAACTTACAACAATTCTGAGCAAACAAAAATGTCTTTCTTTTAATTTTCGATTGAATTTCAGTTACAAACTGCATGCATTCCTACTTTCCTTTGTTTTTTAGGCAAACCTTATGTTTTTAATATGACCGACCATATGTTACCTTACATTGTCTTAAGTTAATTTACCATTGCTGCTGCTTTACTTCATAATGTTGACCAACTTTGAGGCTTATTTTTATATATTGTAAAATGTAAAATTGAATATAAAATGAGTAGTAATGACAAAGTGTTTTTCAAATGTATGGTGGAATAACTTACACTTATCAATGTCATCATCTACCATGATATAAATCAATGTAATCTCTTTTTTAAAAAAAAATGGTAACAAGGCTTTATGGCCGCACTTTGTGTGTGTCCGAATTTGCCTGATTTATTATAAATGATTTAAAACGCTTTTTAAATTATTATTCAAGTGATTCTAATAGCGAATCATATTTTTTGCACCTAATGGTTTCTTATTTTAATGTAATTTAAGACAAAAAATGAAATTTGTGATTTTGGAACTATATTGATTTAAATAAAAATCGGATAACATGTGTAGGTTTGTATTGTGCAGTTTGCGTGCTCTTGTAAAAGGTGTAAATCGAGGACTTTTGTTAGGATACACACCAACACACCGAGGACATATAGCAAACCGAGGACGTCCTCGGTTTGAAACAATGCTGCCAAATTGATCAGTGACCTTCAATGACGTCATATGTCATTTTTGGTGGAATTTGGAAGCAGTCCGCAATTTGATTGTGCATAACTTGTGTCAATACATATGGTGTGTATGATTTAAAATTTGGTGATCTTTGGTCATACACTCACTGGTCCTCGGTTTGTGCAACTTGGACCGAGTCCTCAGTTCCTAGGTGAATTTTTCTGTATGTGTGTGTCCTCAGTTTCTTAGTATTGTCCTTACCAATGGATGTGTCCTCAGTTGTCTGGTATCATCCTTACCAATGGATGTGTCCTCAGTTTGGTATCGTCATCAGTTGTTTGGTATTGTCCTTACCAATGGATGTGTCCTCAGTTGTTTGGTATCGTCCTTACCAATGTATGTGTCCTCAGTTATTTGCTATTGTTCTTACCAATAGATGCGTCCTCGGTATATATACCCATGGTTTAAAATGCAATTCAGTATCACTTATTTTTTGAACAACTTCTACCTATTATCATTGGATGAACATTGGAAAATCAAGAATACATGTATATTCTTAGTTATTTTATTTTTGTACATTGTTCATGAAGTAAATAATAAATTTGATTATATTGTATATTATATCAATGTGTACGTGTCTATAAAATGAATAAAAAATGATCTAGGCCTACATTTGCTATAGTTAAAAAAATAAATGTTGGTGTGTAATATTTGTCCTGTCCATTAAATTGTTTTAAAAACAATTTTTGGGCTTGTGGAATTCAAAGAAAAGACATTGTCAGTATAAAACACATGTTCTCCATATGTTCTGACCACAAGTTTCTAACAAAGAAGCATCTTCTTTTCGTGTGGCTTATGGTCAGTTTGGATATTCTGAATGCAATAGCAGCGAAGTAATAGTTACAATGAAATCATCCAAAGTAACTGCTATTTTATTTTTTGAAATCAGCTTTTTTCAAATAAAAACAGCAGACATAGATGTGTTAGATTGTTGGCAAATAATATTAAAAAACACAATTCACTTCAATCACTTTTAACAATTTCAAATACCCTTTTTTGCAAACTTATTAAGTCATGCCCTCAACTTTTACCAACATATATAAGCTCGCCATTTTTTTACTGATCTTTCTAAAACAGAACTGTTCTTTAGAATATTTACTTCATTTTAAATATGAATACTGAACCCAAAGTGTCATTCTCAAAATGCCTCCTAAAAAGGTATGTAGAATAAGTATATTCACTACAAGTAATTCCTTCAATAAAAATTTGCTTAATTTTTAATTTCCTATTTAATTTAAAAATTAAGCTATTCATTTTCAATAATTTTAATTGAGTTTAACCTCCTTACACAATTTGCATGTTTGAATCTTAAGTTAATAAGCCCTTACAATTAAAAATCCTGAAAATTACTCATTCAGAGAAAGTGCAAAATGCAGTTTTTCGTTGGACAGCATGTGTCTGCAAAGTGGAAAGATAGTTTTTGGTACCCTGCAAAAATCACGGATTATGATGTCAATGGGGTAAATCTAACTATTTTATATGAAGATGGCATAAGTGATATGACACAACCAAGATTTGGTAAGACATATACCTGTCTCTTAATTCAGGGTGGCTGATTTTTATTGATTTGGAAAAGAATCACCATTTTAAACAATAATCTTAATTATATTTTACATTTATTTTTTTCACAAATTTCAACAAAACAAAAACATCTCGGTTTTTCCATTGACATTTCATAAAAAACTATTTTCACTTTTTCAAACTGTCATAAGTTTATTTTGAAAGATATCATCATGAAAAAAAACTTTTAGCATTATTACTAACTATTCTAGTTCCTAAAACACTTTGAATTTTGTCGTAATGTTTCTCCTAAAAAACGGTCACTTGAAAAAATATAAATTTTCTCTATACCAAAGGGGAGGGGGAGAGACCTCCTATAGAACATAATAGCCATGCAGGCGCACCATCCGGTTAAACAAAACCGAAATTAATATCACAAAATACATTGAAGAATGCTTGAAAAAAGAACCAGTTTTAAAAAACTGAACCTGGAAAAATATTAAAGATTACTGTAGAAATAAAATGTCCAGTAAAGTTTAAAAGGTGACCAGGAAAACGCCCACACGAAAAATGTGCATGAAAAAATGTGTGCACAGAAAAATGCACATAAAAAATTGTAATGAATTCACAGTCTAG
The DNA here is from genome assembly GCA_036925085.1 of Brachycybe producta. Taxonomy (NCBI): domain Eukaryota; kingdom Metazoa; phylum Arthropoda; class Diplopoda; order Playtdesmida; family Andrognathidae; genus Brachycybe; species Brachycybe producta. Next base: position 620,757 of record JAUPFP010000064.1, read on the forward strand.
AATTCGATCGTTTAGTGAAACACCCTGTAATAAAGAATGTATTGTTAAAGGGTCTCACCTCATGCTTGGGGGTGGCTGGGAGGCCATCACAACGATGACTCTCTGCCCTCCAAGATGAGTATAATAGACGAGAGCTGCATCGGTGGTTTTGATAGGACATATCCTAGAAGAACCAACGATGCAGAACTCTTGGACATGAGAATCTTTAGAAAGTTGTTAATAGAAGGATCGACGAAGATCCTTCTTAATTGTTATATTTATAGATGTTTTCGTTACAAAATTAATATAATTAATTGAAGGTCCTGGTGGTGTCCAAGAGACTTGGACACACCTGAAGCCTTTGTGTTACCGATCACATGTTCTATTGTAATATTTTGTATAAATACAGGACCGTGTGGATTGAGAGATCAGACTGGCTAGATCTACAGACTAGACACACCACTGATACTCTCAATCCACAGCGACTCACTGTTTTTGTGAATAAAGTATCTTTGTAAATATAAACTTATGTGTGTGGACTCAGTTATTCTATGGGAGTGGGACTTATATTACAGCCGCCACTCAGCCAATGATTCGACCAGCAGAGAAGGAAACCTCCAGCAGCCACGTGTAAGAAGACATATCTACGCTATTTTCTACCTCTGGACTCCTGAGGTACCGACCCTTGTGTCCCTGGTGGTTAAGTATACAACACAGGAGCCAATCGACCGAAAGACTTAACCATCAACATTCAATCGACACTTTCGAATGGCGAACAGAGACCTCTCTGCTAACCGTGTGGAAACGGGAATGTTACAAAATGCATACACAGAAAAATATGCACATTTCAAGTACCATGCATATTTATTAAGGCTGTACCGAGACGATTTTGCCGAACCAATTTTTGATGATTTACTGCTAATCAGCAAACAAATGTTAACCAATTTCCGCACTCAACAGTTGTCTGCTTCCCGATAAAAGGGCAGCGGTAGAGGGTCAATCAATTCATTACCAACTTTATCACTAATTTATCTTTAAAAGGAAATTGTTGTCCTGCCATTGCTTTGTAAACTCGAAAATTATAATTTAACTTTTTTTCCATATGTTCTTGTGCGAACCACTTCTCTTTTGGCTGACGCAAGCAGCCGAAATTGGTAGTGAAAATCGGCATGATCGGCTCGGTTAAATCGATTGGCATGCCGATTTTTTTTGTGTGATTTGTTCGTTATTGGCTTGGTAAAAAGTGTGATCGATACAGCCTTAATATTTATAAATGGTTGGTTGAATATACCGAGCGCATTTTTCTGTTTGTGCATTTTTCCATGTGCACATTTTTTGTGCCATATCTGACAGTGGGGTTTATTTATGTGTGCAATTGTTGTGTGGGCTTTTTTCATGTGCACCTTTTCACAGATCTGTTTAAAATATTTAATTTTTCACATTTACTATTCTAATTTAAAAAAACCTTAAAATTGTCATATCTGTCCAATGACACAGAAAAGCAATAAAGTTTCACCAACCTCAGTGTTCTACTCATTATTACTGCATGTAAAAATCTTGATATTGTTTTTATAAAAACCATGTATTTTTGGGGGGAATTTTCTAATTATTTTCATGAATGTATATATACTCATTTAGATAAAAGCTTCATTTTAAAATAAGTCTCTTACTGATATATGCATTTGTTTCAATCATCTGTTTGTGATACAAAATACTTCATCTTTTAAGTCCTCTGTATGCTTGTAAAATTTAAACCCAAAAGGTCCTCAGTATTAATGTAGTGCAAGAAATGCCCTCGGTTCGAAGGTAAAATATTGGTGTATTTCTACCACAAATAGTCCTCGTTTTTTCACCCTTATACACATTTTAAGTCCTCTATATGCTTGTAAAATTTAAACACAAAAGGTCCTCAGTATTAATGCAGTGCAAGAAATGCCCTCGGTTCGAAGGTAAAATATTGGTGTATTTCTACCACAAATAGTCCTCGTTTTTTCACCCTTATACACATTTTAAGTCCTCTATATGCTTGTAAAATTTAAACACAAAAGGTCCTCAGTATTAATGCAGTGCAAGAAATGCCCTCGGTTCGAAGGTAAAATATTGGTGTATTTCTACCACAAATAGTCCTCGTTTTTTCACCCTTATACACATTTTAAGTCCTCTATATGCTTGTAAAATGTTATCAAAAAATGGGTCCACAGTTTGAATGCAATGAAAAGATTGAGCTCGGTTTGTATGTTAAATATTGATTGTAGATGCACACACAAATTGTCCTCAGTTTGGATTCTTAAAATTTTACATCATACACTTTGTGCGTCCACAATGTGTATGTAAAAGTTCAATTTTTAATTATTAAAAATTATGCAAATCTGAAGATATTTTGTGATTACTGAGATAATGCTGATTCCAACGATATATTTATATTATCTGTAGCTATACTCCTTGACAGTGCCCTCAGTTCGATAGGATATTGCTAGTGTCCTCGGTTTACACCGTAGACAAGTATGTGTGTGTGTGTGTGTGTGTGGGGTACATGTGTCTGTATTTCTGTTTTCTGCCATTTCTCAATCGTCCCTGTCTTATTCCTATGACACATTCGTCAATAAATATTATGTGTGTATTCATCCATATTCAAGTTATCATAAGACTTTATGCTATTTGATTTTGACATTGATCATCGTCACATTTCGTCTTCTTATTCTTATTTCCTCGTCACTTTTTATGCTGTCTTCTTCTTCTTCTTTTTCTTGTGTCTTTGTAGTGTGTTTGTGTGTGGATCTTTGCCAGAAAGAAAGAAAGAAGAAAAAAAAAACAAGAAAAATCCAATATATATATTATATTATATAGCCTATAAATTCCCGTGACACTTCAAACAAACCTTCCTGTTTGATGCACAATTTGACTGTTATACATACTTATACCGGATGTCTCAGAAACCGACTTGCCACGTTTTAAACAGCCACAGTATTTCATTTTCTGTTAAGAGACACTCCAGAGTTGGAAAGTGCCAAGAGACACGGGTCAATTTTACAGTTCATTTTTTTTTTACTCAAATTGCACTAACAACCAAACCACAATTTGAAACTTCACGAAAATTTCTTGTTACCTGAAGAACATATTAAAGAATACACCCAAATTTTTTTTAGAAAACTGGAAGATGTTCCTAAAGAGAGTTGCTGGTTGTTTAGAAAATTTGAATTTTTGATGTCGTTGACTGACCATTAACATGAGTCAAGCAAATACGCTTGAATTCAAAAAGGTGTAAAAATAAAATCTCTTTTGAATATTGCAACCAAACACTGGCCACATTATTGCAAATTCAGTTATTGTTCAAAACTAAAGTTTGAAGACAGAGTACATGGTAGCTAGAATCAAAACTATGTTTTTAGACACGTCAAATTTGTCTTTTTCTTTGTTTTTTTGTGTGACATTCTGTTTGGAAATAATTGTTTTAATGACTGTTTTAAAACGCCGATTTTTGGTTTATGCTGTTATGCCCGTTTTAAAACTGTTATTAAATAATTATTTAAGAAGAGATTGTCACAAAAACAAAAGAATCACTCGCTTAATTTATTCATCATGTTTTGAAAAGACAATGAGTTTTGTTTAATAAATGCGTTTAAAAACCTACACTTGTAAACCTGTACTAAAACCTGTACTTGTACAGGTAAATTCGTTTCTTGATATTAGCCACATCCATAGAGATCTAGTGGTATCATTTGTAATTAATTCTAATAAAAACCTAATGGTCACACCTAAAAACATGGTCTCAAATTCAATAATTTTTATGTAGTTTCAACATTGGTGGTAGCTTTAATTGAACGTCAACTTGTTTCTGTTTAAAAAGCGACATGTTTGTTCTGAGCCACCCCGTATACATGTATAGGCAGTTGTTTCTATATAGAGACCTACGTCTATGTGTTTGTTCACTATTTTCTTGTTTGTTAGCTTTGAAGGCGTTGAACATGTAACTGTAGTGTGTGTGTCTTTGTTATGTTTTCTTTTTTTTTGTATGAAACAAGCACAGCAAAAATCCCTCTCCTCTCGATTTTTCATATATCCCTCTTGATATGGTGAGAAAAGAGATTTTATGTACCATTTATTTGGGCTTGAAGAGAGCAGCTTTATACTAAAAGGGGCGACAAATATGAAATTGTTATGTCACCTGGAACAATAAATATTAGATATTTATCTTTTGCTGGTTTAGATCACCCATTTCTGGTTTAAATTACCCATAAAAATGTGTATCTACATTGCATTTTAAAACAATAATCTGTCTTGTATCAGTTTTATATCACATTTAGATTGTTTGATTGATGATATGGGCACGCACGCACGCACTGAAGACAAACATATAAACACAACACAGAGTATACACAGGGGATACTACACATTGCAGTCGCAATAATGATGCAAAACATTAAACACATGAGCACGCAAATCACACAACAACGTGAAAATATTGCATAATTACTGTGGATACAGATACCATTGTACGTGGTAATATATTCCTGGGTTTGATTGAACAATATTGGTAAAAGAATGGTAGAACTGTATTGGGCTACAACGGAATAAAATGTCAAGCCCAGACTCGGCCACAAGGAAATGGGAAAATTTCCGGTTAGAAAAAAAAAAAACAGTCAAGTGTCTTAACTAAAAATGTTAGTGATTTTTTTAATGCATTTATAAATGATTATAGAAATTATTCGACGAGTGAAATCTATACTGGTATTTGTGATTACGAAGATGCATATATTGCAAGAGTGGCAGGCGACCCCCTCAAGTTTTTCACGGTAACATTTTACAAGTGTAGTCCGTGCCTGGTGTATACGGGGCGAAAGTCCAGTGTTTTTTTGTCAAACATTTTTGTTCGAACTTTCAAAAAAACAAATTTAGGCGAACCTTTTTTTTAAAAAATGTTGCCGTTTTTATTAAAAGGTGCGGTCAACATTTTTACTAAAAAAATGAACATTTCCTTTCGCTATATCAGTGGTTCTCAAACTTTTTTGTTCACGGCACAGTATTTTTTGCCTGTAGAAATTGTTGTACACCTAACAAAACTCACGGCACACGTTTTGAGAATCACTGCGATAGACGTTCTCAGTGTTATATACAGTGTTCATTAATAATATTTTGTTGATTTCAATCCTGAAACATTTCATTATGAAGTAACTGGGTGACGGCTTTAAATGGGTCTTAAAGCTTTTATCCGGTTCTCGACATGGGCTTGATTGTTGTGCACCTTCTTTTGCAAGTTGCCTAACGGTTCTGGTAACTATGATCGGACAAGGTAACAAGTTAAGGAAACGGAATGACGAGATGAGCTACTTGCATTGTTGTAGCAGATAATGACAACATTGACAAGGTCATTCTAATCATTTGGTTATGGTCATTTGGACATAACATTAAGAAATCTACGAGTCTCAGCATATAGTTATAGTTACCAGTGCTTTAAAGTGGATTATGAGTCACGAGAGTTTGGAATATGTACAAGTCATCAAATTGGTTTATAGCAACAGCAATGAACGCATATATTTTTATGTTTTTTCAATGTTTCGATGACATGTTAACGTATTGATTGATGGATGTTTCTAGTTGTCTGTCAAGTGCGCCATCATGTTTTTATGTGTGTCATGATTCAGGTTCTAAATAATAATTATACCAGTATGCAGTGTGCTAGGTCATCATACTGATAGGTCTCTTGTACAGTCAGTCTACTGACTTGCACAGTCATCTTTGTTTTCAGGACTAGTAATAGTAAGCATGCATTATAATGATTACTGCAATGTATGCTTTTATTTGTTACCAACCTATTCACTTTGAAGTTTTGAGCATAATCGAATTTAATAAAGAAATGTTAATTTGCTAGCTGTTTTAGACACATAATAGATTTTAAAAAATATGTTTGAAATGTTTTACGCAAGTTTACCGTATTATTTTTTTGAAAATGATTTAATCATTTCGATTGTTTTGATTTGACTAACTGCCTGGTAGACTGATTAATGGCATGGTATAGTCTGACTAACTGGCTGGTTTACTGACTGACTGACTGGTTGGCTTGCTGGCTGTCTGGCGGGCAGACTTGACTGGCTCGCTTACTGCTTGTTTGATTTGACTCCCTTATGCCTAGTTCTCACAACCTTCTTGTAGCTCGGGCTAAAATAGCCTTGGCTAAACGACTGTGTTCACATGTGAGCAGCTACATATGGGCTTCGTGACCTGCCTAAAGGTGGCGCTCACTACAGCATATTTATTTCATTTTTACAAATTTGGCACTGGCCATTATGTGTGGACATTGTGCTGTGTATAGCCTGCATAATGTATACATAATTGGAGAAATTGGAAAATGGCTGATATTGTCCATACTAACAAAACTGAATTGCATGAGTCTTCATTGAACACACTAAATGCAACATATTTTAATTGTAGGTAGGTTGATGATTTAGAGTTTATGGAAATAAGTTATTATTAGTATATATATACTAGTGGGGTAACCCGTCATAAATGACGGGAGCAAAATTCACAGGCAATTGTGCGCATGCGCGTCGTTTTTTCCTTTTTTTACTCCTTTCATTTCAATTTCAGTCACCCCCTCCCACTTTTCTCTCTCTCTTCCCTTCTACACTTTCCAAACTTTTCCCCCTCACCCCCTCCCACTTTTCTCTCCCCCCCTGCTACACTTTCCAAAGGGAAGAGTTCAACATATATTTGACCTTGGGAAAAAAAAGGTTCATTTACTCAAATTTATGAAGAAATGAAGAAATGAACAGCTTTTTTTTTCAAGGTCAACTACTGTATATGTTGTACAGGTGGCGCTGATGAAGCGCCAAATTGAACAAACGCCAAACTGAATAAACGCCAAATGGAACAAACGCCAAACTGAATAAAAGCCAAATGGAACAAACGCCAAACTGAATAAAAGCCAAATGGAAGAAACGCCAAACTGATTAAAAGCCAAAAATTTGGCGGTTATTCAGTTTGGCGTTTGTTCAATTTGGCGCTTATTCAGTCGCCCCGTTGTACACTCCCCATCCAAGAACCCCATGATATTAAATTGGAGAGGGGAAAATGTTGAAAAGTGTAGAGGGGGAGAGAGAGAGAGAGAAACGTGGAGGGGGAAAAAGTGGGAGGGTGTGCCCAGCATTAGAATTTTTTTTGCTCAGCTGTTTTATGAACGTCATCAATTTCTAATTGGTTTGTTACTTGGTCTGACGTCATAAAAGGGCGGAGGAAAAGAAATTCTAAGGCAGGACACAATTGCCTGTGAATTTGGCTCTCGTCATTTATGACGGGTTACCCCACTAGTTATATATATAATATCCCAGGTCTGTGTGTGTGTGTGTGTGGAGTAACAAAAACCATTGAAGCACGTCGGAATTTATATAAATTTAAATAAATGAACCGTTTTTTTTTTCTCAAGGTCAACTATATGTTGAACTCTTCCTTTGGAAAGTGTAGAAGGGGGGAGAGAGAAAAGTGGGAGGGGGTGAGGGGAAAAGGTTGGAAAGTGTAGAAGGGGAGAGAGAGAGAAAAGTGGGAAGGGGTGACTGAAATTGAAATGAAAGGAGTAAAAAAAGGAAAAAACGATGCGCATGCACACAATTGCCGGTGAATTTTGCTCCCGTCATTTATGACGGGTTACCCCACTAGTTATTAAATAAAGATTAATTGATAATTTTAAATTATTTTAATAAATTAACAAATAAGACTGAAACATCTAACAATGGAAATAGAAAATGAATGACGCCATTTTCTATTCAGATTTATGACCACCAGGTGGCGTACGATCAAGTTAGTTTTGTTTTTGCATTCACACTAAATAATGCATAGGCTGCATAAACCAGGGCTACCTAACCAAAGCTAACATTTGACATTGACCACCATCTAGTGTGTGTTCTCATAACCCTTATACATAGGCTAAGTTCTTAGCCTGAGCTACATGAAGGTTGTGAGAACTAGGCATTACTGGTTGGCGGGCTGGTTGACTAACTGGTTGGATGGTTGACTGCTTTGAGCTTGCTTTGTCCAGCTGACTGACGTCACTCCTTTTTGTTCTCATTTATTCAGGTTATAGTTATCCAGAGCAGAATGCAAGATGCTGACTGATTTTTACAGAAATAATGTTTATTCTATTCGTTCAAAATATCTTTACAACTAACTGTCTTCTTTGGATTCATAGTTTTTCTTTTAGGCATTGCATTGTATATTTTATGCATATTCTCTGCGGGTGTTTTTTTTTTACTATATTGCAATTTAAATACACATTTGTACCTTTCTTGTGTTAGTGTGTATGCTAGTCACACAATCCATTTATCTTATGTTTCGTAATAGTTTGTCCATTTGCATGTAATGAATTGTTTCATTCATGCCACATTATTACTTAGAAGGGAACATTTTTTTGTCTGTTGATGTTTTGTTTTGTTTTTATTACATATTCATTCCTTGTGTATTTATTTCTCTCTCTCTCTCTCTCTCTCTCTGTGTGCGACAGTTGTAGTATTATTACTATTTGTTATGTATTCTATTTTTCACCATTTGGTGTGTTTAAAATTAAATAAGAGACCTCGAAACACTTTTTTTTTTAGAAATTTGCAGTGTTTCAAGCAAGTCAACATACAATCACTACCCTGTATAACTTATTACAAGTTTATACTAACTAGGACTTACTAGAAACTAGAAGAGTTACTGAATCACTTAAGAGTATTTTAATATTTATATATTTTTTAAGACGTTCTGGCACAACAACAGATGGCGTTTAAATAGCTTCATGTAAGTCAATTAAACTCAAATTAAAATTTACAAAGCAGATGAAACTTTAATTTCAATATGGAATTGACCACTGTTTTCAGCGCTTTTTAAATTAAAAAATAAATTTAAAAAAAAGTAATCGATTAATTGTATGGTTGCATTTTTTTTATGGTTGCATTTAGAACTAAATTAGTTATTGTAATTTGAACTTGGTGTAGTGAAATACATGTCAGAACCACATGAATCATACAAAATCTACACAATAAATCTAATAATTGTTTAAAATAGCTAGGTAATAGGGAATGGTATGGTTTGTTTATTTTGTTTTATTTTAGTGTAGAATTAATTGTGAAATTAATTGTAAAATACATTTAACAAAAATGAAACATTCCTACTTATTTTTGTATTCTTATTGTTATTTGACAACAGTGTCTGAATTTGTGATGTCATTTGGCACCAGATTTGAACTGCAAGTGAAAAACTGAACAGGAAATTTTTTTGAATGAAAGTTTTCTGAAGAAAATATATACAAAAACATTAGTAAAATAAACACGGAATTTTTAAACAAAGTAACGTGGACAAAAGAATTCAATTATTTCCACCGTCCTTTCTACTTTAAACTTTGACTTGTCCAACCTGAATTAGACCTTGAAGGGAGTAGGGATGTAGGGAGTTTTCTGTGCTAGGTTTTTTTAAATGAATTTTTTTAGGCGCCATCTGCTGTTTTTTTTTTCGCCACAAGTTTGCCAGAGCCACTGCCTCTTAGAAGTAAAACTTTTTTTTTATTACTAAATTAGTAATATTAAATTGACGATTTTTATTTTTAGCTTTTTTAAAACTAGACAAAAAGTTGGTCTTTTTCAAACTGCTACAAAGAGCGTTTTTTTCAATCTGTCATCAACAAAAATAGTAGTTTCTAAATGTTATTTCAATCTTTAAGCTTGTGATAGCCATTTCTTCTAAAGTGGTTGGTGATCTACTCAAAATGGTCGACCAAGAATTCAGGTTTTATTTTGCATACTTTTTTATAAACATGTTATTTGTTTTGTACCAATTGGGTTCTTGTTTGTTTTTTTTACTTTTTGTCTCATACAATGGCAAATATTCGATTGATCTTGTTATTTTCAAACTACAGTTATGTTGACTTGTATACTTAAAAATACATGTCTGATTAGTCCATTTTATCGAGGTTGGTCTTAACACCAATACTTTCTTTTCTTTTTTTTCTTCTGTTATATAGGAAGGCAATACAACAACCACCACCACCAGAAACAACACCAGGTTTTGCAGACATTGGTGAACAGAGGCCTGCTCGGAGTGTATCATCACCCGATTGGACCGTTAGTATATTATTTTGTATTTCATATGAAGATAAGAGAAATCATTTTTCAAGTTTCAACCGTCTTTTTTTTTATCTCGAGTCGATTCTCGACCAAAAATGATCGGTTAAGTTCTGAAAGGTTGCATAAAGGAATGTTTACAATCACACGACTAATACTGTGTTCAGAATGCAATCAGAATTGAATACCGCATTAGTAAAACCTAGTTCTCACGGTAGTTGCTGTCTTGACAGCAACTATCGCGAGAACTATCATCGTGCAAACCACATGATAGTCACTATCACACTGTCGCGATAGCACTATCAGTCTATTACACATGCCCGTTTGGCTAGATAGTTGATAGTACTATTGAGACAGTGATAGTAACTATCATGATTACTATCGTGAACGGTGCATACAAAACTGTCGCAATTGTAATAGTTGTTGAGTGACCACTTGTAGGGAAATATTCACTTTGTAGGGAAGTTTGGCTTCTGGAGGAAGTCGAGGCAACACTGTTGTTGACTCAAACACATTACTTAACTGCTGGTATGTTTTTTGCTCTCAAATTAACTGAATTTGTCAAATCAAGCATCACTGTCATGACAGAACTATCACGTTACTTCAAGACATGGAAGACAGTTGCTATTGTGAGGGTGAACTATCACAACTTTCATGACAGTTACTCTCACGAAAGAACTATCGCCGTAAAAACGAGGCTTAAAAGTGGCAAACCACGTGATAGCCACTATCGCACTGCCGCGATACTGCTCTTGCAATTATCTCGTTTGACTAGATAGTCGGTAGTACTATTGCGACAGTGATACCAACTGCAGCAATAGTTACTTGTTGTTTAGTGTAACCACTTGGAGGGAAGTATTCACTTTGTAGGGAAATTTGGCTTCCGGTCTGAAAGGAAACACTGTTGTTGGCTCAAACACATCTGTGGACGACACTATCGCTCTATTCTCAAGCCGCGTAAACACTTATATCGTGAGGGTATTACAACTTTCATGACAGTTACTATCACGAAGGAACTATCGCTGCGTAAACTAGGCCGTCGCTACCAGGTGGCAGAAATAATATTGCTTGTAAATACAGGCATGAGACTAAACTTATAGCACCAAATTTCAGCTTTTTTTCTAATTATTTTTGGCCAAAATAAAAAAGACAACGTGAGGCCTAACTTTGTGATTAACCCTCGTAATGTTTGTCGATGCATCCTGCAAGTTTTTTGTTTATTCCCCCGTTGCATTTTTTTCTTAGTACATTTGCAAATAAATTTATCCGAGCTTGAACCCAGCAGAAAAGAAACGAACTGTCGATCTATTTCGAGACTTCGTATTTGTTTTAAATGACGCACATGCCTTGAGGGGTCAACCTTCTTTTTTTAATTAGGAAACTTAATTAACCATCGATTGTTGTTTTTGTTTGTGTTTTTTTTTTTTCGTTTTTTCTTCTTCTTCTCTTCGTTTTTGTTGATCTATTTTATTTTGTTTTACAGGAGATTGCTGTGCATGGTGACCACCTTTGGGTCGCCACTAGTGCCTCTGGGGACCTCTGTTACTTAGTGGACCATAATATTTGCTCAGTACGTTTGTATTTATACTACATAGTATTTATTTTATTTTATTTACGTTACCGTTTAAGGTGTATGGATATAGATCCAGATCGTATTCGTCAGTAGAAAAAAAAATACGCAAAATTGAGCGAAAGTGCTTTTGAAATTTTCCATAAAGTCACACTTTAACTGACTGGAGTTGTAATAGTAGAATAGGAATTATATAAAATTAAAGAAAACTAATGAACTACCTTTATTTTTATAAGTTTTTAGAACTTTTGGGACTAATGATTTACGTTTCTTCTATTATAAAGATTTTTCCGCACTTTTTCCGCAAAAAAAAAATAAAGAATATTTCTGTGTGCTATAAAGAATTCAGAAAAGTGACTGCTCAGTCTGCTCTATGCCCTAGATGTGCATTGTGTCAGTCACAACAATAAAAATAAGTTAAAAGTGTGGCATTATTGACATATACCTAGTATATGGCCATATTTACGACCAAAACTAACTTTAAAACTAAGTCAAAAAGACTCAAAACTAAAGCAAGCACACTTCTACACTTTTTGATTTTAAAGTGATCACCTCACAACAATTGGAATACTTTTTGCAGGGGAAATTAAGTTGTAAATATTGCGATAAACATAGGTAAAAATCGGGCTTTTTTTTCAATTAATCTAAGGACTGACTGACTACCATAAAAATCGTACAAAATATCGTTTTTTTTTCACTTAATATGAAATATTACTGTTTGGAACATACACTTTGCTTACTGATTCTCATTCAAAGTAATGATCCATAACTAAAACTAAATGTAAAAATGTTATTACAGTTAAGATTATTTGTTTTCTAACATTTTCGCGCAACTTTAACAACGTTTTTTTTAATAAGAAATTTGTAATCTTATTGGAAAAGTGTCAGTAGTATAAAAAATTAAAAGACACAACATCTGGAGGGACTAGAAAATAATAAAATTGCATATAGATCATTCAGATTTGCATACAGTACTATTGTTGTCAGCACATCTTGGATGAAAAACTGACTTCAATATAATTTAGGGAGACAGGATGTATGTGTGTGTCTGTGCGCATCCATATTAGAATTTTTCTCAAAGGAATTCTCAAAAGGCAAGTTTTAAGATTAAAACGTTCTCGGCTACAATGTGAACAAAGACATGTTTCTGATTTAAAAATCGAATTACAGAATAAAAATTTAAAATGAAATTTGGAACTGAGCAACGAAATGAAATAAAATTAAAAAGCGAAATCCATTTTTTAAGAATAAACATGCGTAAGAAATGGTAGTGTTGTTTTGTAAATAGAAATTAAAGTTTTTGTCTGTTTACTTCAAATGCATTATGCTTGTATTTAAATTGGTTTAGACATTTTTAGGTGAAAATAAGAGAAGATCGTGTATAAATCAGATGTTTAAGTGAAGTTTGAGAAATTTCAAATTGAATTAGCTTGTGACCAACATGAAAGTGAAGTATAGAAGTTATTTTCAAAGTGTCTTATACCTGTCTCATCCTAAGAATTCTCTTGTGACGTCATATGGATTGACGGAAAGTTTAGGATTGTGTCGTTTTCTAGGTAATAAAAGAATTCAAGAATCCTTTGGATTTAAACTGTTGAAAACGTTTGCTATCATATTCCTTTTCAACCTCTCTGACGTCACAAGCTTCTTTTTAGGTTAAGGCATGTATAGTGAGGATTTTTTTTTACTTTTTCATTTGTACTGATTCAAGAGTCATTTGTGGAGTCTCAGAATCAAAGAAGTGAAAGGTGACAAAATGTACTTTTTGAGAAAATTAGATGCAATGTTGATATAGTTTATAAAAATCAGTGTAGTGAGGGGCATAGCTGGGGACCCGGAGCCCCGTGATTGTGGGAAGGGGGGCGCAGGGGGTTTGGAGGGCGTATTTGGGGGGTGCAAAGGGGGCGCAAATGTTTTAAGTAGCAGGGGACGGCGGGGGGCTCAACCAAACCTAGGACCAAACCTGTCAATAGAGGACAGCACGGATGTACAGAACAAGAATTTATAGATCTCTTTCCCCTCCAAACAGTTGGATGCGTGCATAGTGGCACTGCATGTGCCACTTATCTCATTTGTTTTTTACAATTTTGTCACTTACACCCCTTTGCTTCCGACCCCCCCCCCCCCCTCTCATTTTAATTTTATGAGTCTGAAAAATCCAATCTCTTTCAACACCTCTTATATTGCACCGTAGACAGTACTAAAAATTGTTTGCCCATAGTAGAGTAGATGTATAGAAGGATAGATTTAGACCCGTGTGAACAGCGAGTATACCTGCTCGTTCTAAAATATTTCTTAAAATAAGTTTTAAATATTTACATTAGTCGTTTTTGTAGTTTTTTTCTTCTTCTTTAAAGAAGCAGTTTTTAATATAAAAAGAAAGTTAAATGAATTTTTAATGAGAAGTATCGTTTTATTATTCTAGTTTCTAATATAATGTACTTTCACTTTTTAAATTTTTGTTTCCTCTCGAGCATTTTTTTTTTAAAGAAGCACGTTTTAATATATTCTCTATTGTGCAATTTCATTGTTTATCCTATAATTTTATTTTTGAAATCAACAACCAGCAGCATTTCTGAACAAAATTATAAATATTTCTGAAAAGAATTTATAAATATTTATAATTTTATAGTTTTTGTTTCGTTTTCTTTTTTTTTAAAAAAAAAAAGAAACATTTAATCTATTTTTAATACCAAGAAAGATAAATGAAATTTTAATGAGAGCGGGTTTTGTTTCATTATTTGAATAAGTAATGGCATTTCATATGGAATCCTTTTTAAAAGGTTTTTTTTTTTATATAATGTTGTTTGCTGATGTTTTTTATGTGTTTTGTTTATTTTAGAGGCAAGGACCAAGGTACAAGTGTGCTGCTTGTAAGGTGATTTTTCATATGGGATGCATTAGTCAAGTTCAGGGAGACAAGGTGAGTCTCATTCATTGTTGACATACGAGACAAAATAATAATCCTACAAATTGTTGCTTTTTTATTTTCATCTTCTTCTTGTTCATTTATCATATAAATCCTTTTTTCATCACATTTTTTGTTGTTTATATAAAAATCATTTTCAGTAACAAGGTGAACAGGTTATATATATATTTTTGGAAAACTGTATTTTTTGTCTACTCGAGAAAAGAGAAGAAAAAAGGAGTAATTTGCATAAACAAAATATGCTAACAATGTGTGTGTCTGTCAGTTTTTTTTTTCCTTTAGAAATATTTTCTTGAAAGACTAGAATGTCATGTTTGTTTCTTTTAACCTTTCCAGTCATGTTGTTATTTTAAATTTTGACTAATGGCATTTTTTTGTGCTTCGCTGTTGAGAACTTGTTTAAATGAACTGACAAATGATTTTTTTTTAAATTTTCATGTTTGTTTTATTGTGACGTGATTTATTATTCATGTTAAATTTGTTCGCAAAAATGGGTACAGTCGCCTCGCTGTAAATTAAAGCTTTTTTTTGACGACACAGAGATTGATAAAAAAATGCAGCATTAGTATCATTTTGATTTGATAGAAAAGCTGTAAGTAATAACCTATTGTAGGTAACTCATAACTTCATAAGAAACCTTTCAGTTTAAACCAGGAGTGGGGCCAAATCTGGCCTTTTGGCATATTGTTGTATGGCCCACGAACTAAAGATGAAATTGAAATTTCAGTTCATTTAAAATTAAATTTCTACTCATTTAAATTTAATTCCACTTCATTTAAGTTTCAATTTAAATTAATTGCATTTTCACTTAATATAATTTTCAATTCTTCTTGTAAGAGAAGAGGTTTAATTGAAATCAAGATAAATTTATGATGGTAAAGCAACTCTGTGTTAGAAAAGAACGTGAAAAGTGAGCACTGGTGAATTGTCTTAATTTTTGAAGCAAGAATCAAGAGATCAAGGGCTTCATTACAGAAAGGCATTGGGACTGTCAACTCCTCTTACGTCACAAGCTTCACGTTGTAGTGAGGATACTGTAAACGGGTTTACAATTTAAAAAAATTTAAAAAAAGTGTTTTGCGTGCCTGAAAATGGTATCGTTAATCAAATCATCACATTAGCCCTCAGCCTCTTAAGCCAAGGTTCCAAATGCAGAAAAGGCAAACTGAAAATGCGACTAAAAAGTACAATTTGCATTATAATTCTATTTTGTTTATTTGGCAGACTGTAGACTGAAAAAAAAACTCAAAATAACTTCTACAGAATAGAATTATTAAAATTAGATAAATAATATTTTCCTTTACAATTTCAATGAGCAGTATCTGCATGTGGGTTCTTGGATTTATTTTTGCTACGTCCATATATACTGTATAGTGAGTGCGCCAGTACTCAGCCAGGTAACTAAATTTCCAACGTTTGATAGCAAGACACAGAAGAAAAAAAAAAAACAGTTCTAGTGGTACCGGGTAGCTGTCGTTATGCAAAAACAAATACGTAATGAAACTGTGAGACGTTGCCTTTTGAATTAAATTAGTGTCTTCACCAATCATGTTCAATAAATAAATTATAAATAAATAATTATTGAAGCATTGAAATATTAAAGCTGCCCCTTATACGTTCAATAAAATTGCACAATACCATCTGAAGGATATATTGATCGTTTGAGCACTATGTTTATTGTCTTAAATCAAAAATTGTTTGAAATATATTGTGCAATGTGTGAAAAATGTATCAGTATGTAGGTGACTTTTGGCTTCAGTTAAACACAAGAGTTGAGGTGGAAACACGCCGGCCTCTTCAAGTCTGTGCAAGTTATATTTTGAACTGAAATATTGCACAATTCGATTTTAGATTGCATCGTCTGAAAAGGGGGTGGGACGTCAAACATATTGCGCAATTATGTTTGCACAATAATATTGAGCGTCTAGGGGTCACTTTACAGTAGATCAGGCAAGGTATGAAAGGTGAATGACAGTATTTCTAAAGGCGCAAATATAGAAGTACACGTTATAGGGCGTGGGCCCGCAATACATTTCACAATTATTTTTTTTTGTATACACAATGTTGTACAAAAGGGGTTCACCCAACAATTTTTAAGGCATCATCTTCATCGTGATGGCAAACAAAACACTGTACTTACTCCATTGGCAGGACTACCTGGTGTGTTATCATACCCAGCATTCATGCACTGCATAATTTAATTACTGGTTGGAATTAACTCAAAATAACTTCATTTTATTGACTATTTCGGTCTATTTGAATCGTTGTTACGCAAAGTATATATCCAAACACAGTTGTAGTGATAATATACATAAAATATAACAATCAATATAATCAATATTTACTGTTGTTGCCATGCACCTTATATACGATTTTTTTTATTCACAATGGCAGTTTTGCCACCAGTCACAACATCACATGTTTGTTAAACATAATAAATAATACATGATATTTTGTAATATTTAGCCCTAATTATAGTCTATATGCCGTACATGCATTTTTTTTTACAATGCTGACTTTAATCACACCTCTATATTTTGGATTATGCTATGACCTCATCATATGAGAATTTCTATATGAAGCTTATTATGAAATGCTTTTCTTTAGAAAAGAAAAGAAAAAAAAAAGTCATCTAAGATGAGGAGGAGGAACAGGAACAGAGCCAGCCCCCCCCCCTCTCCTAGATTCTTTACAGCGTAAAGAAATCGTCTTTACTTTCCGGACACATCCAGTTACTATAATTATGTGGAGCACTTAATGAATTGGTCCACCTATTCATTGAATAAAACAACAAACAAACGTGTGCTTTACTATTGTTAAGGTTGGGTGCGAACGAAGACCGCAACCCATAGATAGGCCTTGTTTTTGATTCGATCAAGTTCATTTTCACCTCCTATTTTGACCTAATGGAAACATGCCATAAGGTGTCTTTATTTTGCATCTGTCTTCAGTCTCTTTTAATTAGTTAGCCACCTGCTGAAAATCTGTTTTTGTTTTAATTTAATTGCTTTCTTCTAAAAGAACACCAAACACCAACCAAGATGATGATTATCTTGCAATTTGTTTGTGTGGCCGCCGTCATAAATACGTGACTTTACTCTGACTTTAACATCTTGATTATTTGCTGTTAGCTTATTTAGTTAATACTTTTTTAATGCTGAGCTAAATAAGTACACCTGTGATACGTTATTTTTTGTATTGATTATGAATTTACTTTTTTTTTCCATTTAGAAATATCAGTGCAAACCGACATTCCACGATGTTGGCATTCGCCAATATAGAGAGGTATAGTAGAATACATTTTTTGCACTTTTACTTATTCTGGCTAAATTTCTAATCAAAAAAGCTCTGTTTAATTTGAATTTTAAAAAAATTTTAAAATAAAACAACTAATTTGTTATTTTTCTTGGTAACAAGTTGGCTTTATAGATATTTGTTTTTGGCCCTCCAGCTACCGTTTTGTGATGATTTGTATTTTTTAAGTGAACATTTTTCAGAAGACACTTACAAAAAAAATTCAGAGTATTGAAAAGTTGGTGATATTGCTAAAAGGAGTTTCATGAAATGTCAATGGAAAAACCAAAAAAGTGTCAATTACAAGATATGCTATAAAATGTTTATTTTTTTTAAGATATTGCCATGAAAAAAACTTTTAACATAATCTTTTGCCATTCTAGTTTTGAAAACAATGTGGATTTTCTCAACGAAAATATCTATTAAGCCACATTAACACATTCCCCATTATTCATTATAATAGTTAATGGCTCAATCATTATAAAATATTGTTAATTTGATTGCATAGATTAATTGAAGAGATTCAACTTTGAAGTTGCATAATTGAAACTATAATTAAACTAATTTCGTTTTAATTTTTTTTAGAAAAAAAATGGGTGAATGTGAGACCTGCTGGTTGAGCTTTTGCTCATCAAACTATTATTTCAGTGGTTCCCAAAGGGTGTGCTGCGACACACTAGTGTGTCATGAGTTTTGTTGACTGTGCCGTTAAACTTCGTTTGTTGCCCTGAAATACCAATTAAATTTAAATTTTATTTTTAAAATGCATAATTAAGAAAACACTGGTGAACCTGTGTTTTACAGTGGGTGTACTATTGGCCAAGGCCGTAACAAAAGCATGCATGGCTCTGGTCCAAAGTATTTGGTAGGGCCACCTCATTGACTTGTTTTCTGTTCCTTTTTTGGACTGTGTTCACACTTTAAACGTAAATCGTATAACATCATAAACATGATGTCATAATTGAAAATCATGTGATAAGATTTTATAAATAACTTTTGTGTTACATTTTATAATAATTTCTAAATTATAATTGTTTAAGGAACTGTAATGTTGTCGTTTGATCCCCCTGGAAGAAAGGCTCTGGTCTCGAGGACCAGTAAAATCTGCTATAGTATATGGCCCTGCTGGTGGCACACTCATGTGCCATGAGTTTAGCTAGGTTTAATGTGACTTCTCCAGCCAAATATTACTGTGCCGCGAGCAAAATAACGTTTGGGAACCACTTAGATCACGTTAACTTTTTCATTGTTCGTAGTGTTTATCAAAGTCAATTTTGTTCATGTTGAAATTTGCGCTGGTAATTTGTCGTTTGCCAAAAGCTATGCAGTAGTGTATTTTTCTTTTTTACACAGCAGTTCCTGTCTCTGTTTTCAAACTGCAAATTAGCTCAGGTTTCGACTAATAACCGAATCTCTTATTGGACAGAGTTTTTTTTTTTTTTCCTAGAATGAAACATTACATTTATGCAAACGGCAGTTTTAATTCGCTGTCTTAAATTTGTGAAATATTCAGCTGCCGCCGGAATAAAACTTGACTGATCTTTTCTGTCAACATTGACTCTTTTATTTTTGTTGTTGTTTTCGTTTTAAGCAAACAGTGATAGAACACCATTGGGTTCATCGTAAAAACCAGAAAGGAAAATGCAGGCGATGTTCAAAGGTAATTGTAGTGTTCTGAACTTTTTAATTTCTATTGTGCAGGTTTATTAAACTGTCACTGATCCACTTCAAACAGATGGAAATATAATTTCATATTTCTTTGTTACGAGTCACTGGATGATGATAATAGTAGTGGCTTTTATAAAAGCTGATTATCAATTTTTAGATTAAAAAAAGGTGTTAATGGGTAGAAATTCTTTTTATTCCCTACTACAACTATCTACCTTCAACAGAGCTTTTTTTTATGGATGTTTGATAATGTAAATTTTGTGATTAATTGACTGAGAATCGACATTTCTTGTTGTTGTCACGCTGATCTCGTTAATGTCAGTGTCCCGTTAGAACTGGCTGTTCTTAGACGGTGTGTGTCGCTGTACTCAAAAGTTGTGCTGTAGATCAGTGCTTTTGAAACAATATGATATGACAGGTTTTTTCCACCTTGAATAGGAAGTATTAATATACAGCAAAACCTGGATAAAGCGTAATCCTGTGGTTTCGGACAATTTTTTTTATGTTCTAGCAGTTTTCCGTTTTATAGAGGTATGTAAAACAAACTAAATAGGGAAAGTTCGAAGATTTTTTTTTTCTGTTTGGCCAGGTTTCAGTTTTATAAAGGGGGTCTTTTATCCTGGTTTTGCTATAATATGATTATTATATTATTATGTTATAATTATTGACGATTTTATAGACTGGTAATACAGTGTAAACCGCTTAACACTCAATTGAAGGGGCTAGGTCGGTGGTGGTTTTGTAATAAAAAAATGTAAAAGTTTAAAAATCGCAGAAGAAAATGAGAAAATTAAATGTTTCTTACAGACAAAAATAAGCAAATGACATAATCTCGCTATGCTCGCTGAATAGTCTAAATCAGGGTTACTCAAACTGGGGTATATGTACCCCTAGGGGTACACGAAGTCTCAAAGGGTACATGGAATGCTTGCCGCACACTTAATTTTTTTATATAATTAATACTTGTGTGATTATTATATATATATATATTAAGCCAGGTCTGTGTGTGATTAACGCTGTACAAACAAGGACAAAAACCTTGAAGCACGTCGGAACTTATATAAATTTAAATGAATAAAGAGCAATGGAGGTATATACAGTAGGATCATGCAAGAAAAGGGGCAAAAAAGGATGTCTGTATGTGTATGTATGTGTTTTGTGGGTCGAACAACTCAAGAACGGAATGAGATAAAGACATGCAGTATTTTTTATTTGATTTCGTGGGTCAATATGATGCTCATGACAAAAAATTAGAAAATGTTACCCAGGGGTTATTTTTTTTAGAAACAAATTTTGAGTTTTTTGTGATCATTTTTTGTGGGTCGAATAACTCGAAAACGGGGCTACCCACAATAAAATGTTATCATTTAGAACGATTTAATATATAAAATTTCGATTTTTTAAAACCGTAATTTTTTTTAAAAAAAATCGAGATTCTTCCGCTTTTCAGTTTAGCATTCTAAAGGGGTAACCCGTCATAAATGACGGGAGCAAAATTCACAGGCAGTTGTGCGCATGCGCATCGTTTTTTCCTTTTTATGCTAATTTCATTTCAATTTCAGTCACCCCCTCCCACTTTTTCCCCCTCCACGTTTCTCTCTCTCCCCCTCTACACTTTCCAACCGTTTCCAATCTCCAATTTAATAGGTTGGCGGTCACTACAGCTACCAACGCTCACAAGCGCTACTAGGGGGAGAACAGCTACTTGCGTCACTACAGCTACCAAAAAATAGGGGGACAAAATATAGACCTTTTTTATCACTTTTTCGTCACTACAGCTAAAAAAAATAACCCTTTCTCCCTAACCTAACCTAACCGAACCTTACCTAATGAAACCTTACCTAACCGAACCTTAACGACCCTAACCAAAAGGTACCGATACTAACCGAACCTAACCAATCCTAACCAAACCTAACCAAACCGAACCGATCCTAACCAAACCTAACCGAACCTTACCGATCCTAACCAAACCTAACCGAACCTTACCGAACCTTACCGAACCTAACCGAACCTAACCGAACCTAATGAAACCTAACTGAACCGAATGTAATCTAAACTAAACGTATTGATAAATAAAAAGGCCTATATTTTTTGGTAGCTGTAGTGACCCTGGTAGCTGTAGTGACCCAGTTAGCTGTAGTTTGCCAGTCCCATTTAATATCATGGGGTTCTTGGATGGGAAGGGCGCAACATATAGTTGACCTTGAGAAAAAAAAGTGGTTCATTTATTCATTTAAATTTATATAAATTCCCACGTGTTTCAAGGTTTGTACAGATTTATTACAGTTGTCTATCTGTAGGTAGATTACATTTAAAACTGGGAAAGTTGAGAGAAGTTCCTAACATTTATGGATTTTTATATTGGCACTCGAAATTTTTGCGTGCCCGTTTCCTCCTACTCTGCCGCTGCACCCTCACACCAAAATCTCTACTTTACATTTGCCTCCCCCCCCCCAGGTTCCTAACAAACGAGCGTGGATACCCGCCAGAAGGTTTTCAACTTCGATGTACGCGATCAGTTTCAACCGGCAGTATTATATAATTGTTGAAAAGCTCAAAAACTACCCTCATAAATTGAGAAACTTGTACAATTTGCTCTGGCACCACCAATTTATTGAGTTTTTCAAGAGTGTTGTTAAAGTATAATTAGACGATAATGTAATATAAAATTACTAGTTGCAGGCTAAAAACAATTAGTAGATTAACATCGTACAAAAGGAACTATTTCAAGTCTTGCATAAAACAATGTAGTTCTCTTAACGTTATTATTTTTCCTCTTGATGTGTAGAGTTTCCAGTCGAAGTTGTCATTCGGCAATAGTAAAGTAAGGACGATTATTATTTAAACTTTAAAAATGTAAGGATTAGTTTGGTTAAAAGTGTAAAATTTGTTTTGTTGTCGCAGGAGATTGTGGCTGTGATATGCTCTTGGTGTAAGACAGCTTACCACAGCCGAGAGCCGTGTTTCACCAAGGAATGCCTCAAAGATGGATGTGACTTAGGAGTCCATGCTGGAATAATTGTGCCACCTTCCTGGATAATCAAACTTCCCAGGAAAGGATCTTTTAAATCGTCGTTAAGAAAACCACCGAAGAAAAGAGCATCGTCCAAAAGAAAATCGAAGAAGGAGGTAAGGTGGAGGAACCACTTTTTTTTGTTCTGCTGATGAGTGATGACATTTGCAAACAACTTATTAGTTGGGTTTCTTCTTTTTTTTTGTCGAAAAGGACAATCAGCAAAAGACATTTGTCATCAAACCCATTCCCTCGAACAACATGAAGCCTCTTTTGGTTTTTATTAATCCCAAGAGTGGAGGGAATCAGGGATCAAAACTTATGCAGAAATTTCAGTGGCTTCTTAATCCTAGGCAGGTTTTTGAGCTGACTCAAGGGGGTCCTAAAGTTGGGTGAGATTGATTACTTATTGTCTACATGAATGCTTTTGATGTCAGTACACTTTACAAATTTATTGCTCATCTGTTATTTTTTTTAAAAAAAAGTTTGGAGTTGTTCAAGAAGGTTCCAAATCTTAGAATTTTGGCTTGTGGAGGTGATGGTACGGCCGGATGGGTGTTGTCTGAACTCGATGCATTTAATATCAGCCCACAACCTCCGGTGGCCGTTTTACCGCTCGGAACTGGGAACGATCTCGCTCGATCTCTCGGTTGGGGTGGGGTGAGTTTGTTCGTTTTTGTTAACGTTTTTGTTTGTTTTTGTTAATGTATCACCAATATTTGCTACACTTCTAACATGAAATTTGTCGGAATAACATGAAGTTATGTTTTAGCAGCCTAGGCGGACTGGCCTACCGAGCAATTTGGTGTTTTTCACGATGGGCCGTTTAGTTTGAGGGCCCAGATTTTTCATTATAGGACCGATTTTGCAATGAAACTCAGAAAAAAAAAATTACATGTTAAACTGCTTAAACCTCAGTTTTTTACATTTTTAATATACAGTACATGTATATTTTTCTGCAACTATTTTATATGTTGCTAACTATAAAGAACGTTAATTTGGGCACATACTTTATAGGCATCATGCACATATCTTTCAGCGTCATCTAGTAATGAGAACAACAATTAAAAGTAGTTAAAGCTACCATTGTTATACATAAGGACAGATCAGACTCATCCTCCTCCTTCTGCTTATCCTCCCCCTCTCCTCCTTCTCCTTCTAACTTCCTCCTCCTCCTCGATCGCTGATCTATCTGAATAGAAAACAATGGTAGTTTTTCCTGCTTTCAAATTGTTTTTAGCGTTACTAGATGATGTTGGCAGGTATGTGCCCAGTGCCTATATTGTTATAAGTATGTATAGATTGATGTGCTAGTTGCACCATTATTAAATATGGATGGAGCAAACAAATACTTCAATTAAAATTTGTACATGTTCATATGTGTCTATATTTTGTTACTGGTTACAAAGCTTTCAATTGTGTTTTGCCTTGGATCCTTTTCATAAAAGTTCAGATTCTTGTTTTAATGTTTCAAGTCACACAACTTTTTGATAGTTAGCAAAAGAGCACTCGTCTTTTGGGATTTAATTTTGTTTTAACAAATTGCAAAATGCTGTGTTCGGCTGTTTAACTCTGTGTATTCCTGACTTTTATCACAAAATGTAACTCGAGACTGGTTTTTTAGGGCTATACTGACGAACCGATATCCAAAATTCTAACAAACATCGAAGAAGGAGAGGTTATACAACTCGATAGGTATGTTTTGAAATGTACTGTTGTTTTCGGATTTTATTTTAAATTTTATGGTGATATTTTTTTCTAAATAAAAAAAAGGTGGGATGTTAAAGTAGAGAAACATCCGTATCCCGATCCAACGAACACTGAAGTTGGTAAATCACAGTTACCCCTCAGCGTCGTCAATAACTATTTTAGCCTTGGAACCGATGCCTATATTGCCTTGGAGTTTCACGAAGCTCGAGGTATATAGATGGAAGACATTAAATCTGCATCGCCGTTTGTTTAATGACATCGACTCTTGATATATATATATCTAAATCAAGTGATTTTATATGAAATTGACAGAGGCTCATCCAGAAAAATTTAACAGCAGGCTAAAGAATAAAATGTTTTACGGTCAAGCAGGAGGTAAAGATTTATTACAACGCAAGTGGCGAGACCTTTCGGACTACGTCACTTTAGAATGTGACGGTCGTGACTTAACACCGAAACTAAAAGAACTTAAAGTTCACACGATTCTCTTCTTGAATATTCCTAGGTATATGTTGGATTTTTTTTTTTTGCTTGTGACGGCATTTTTCTGTGATTGGTGATCTAATGATTTTGTCATGTGTCTAGTTATGGTGGAGGAACGAGACCATGGAACAGTCAGAGCTCTGGATTTGAAGCTCAGCGTACAGACGATGGTCTAATAGAAGTTATTGGCTTGACTACATATCAATTGGTAAATTCTATTGTCATGAATGTTTGTTAAAATGGATTTAGTTAAGATAATCACATTTTTTCC
Source organism: Brachycybe producta (assembly GCA_036925085.1). NCBI lineage: Eukaryota > Metazoa > Arthropoda > Diplopoda > Playtdesmida > Andrognathidae > Brachycybe > Brachycybe producta. The sequence goes on from JAUPFP010000064.1 coordinate 645,762, forward strand.
ATTTTTTTTTGTACTATTATTTTACAAACTTAGGCAATCTTGCAAGCAGGCGGACACGGAACGAGTCTAGCTCAATGCCGGCATGCCAAGTTAGCCACTACTAGAACGATTCCTATGCAAGTAGACGGCGAACCATGCCGTCTTGCACCCTCGCTCATCGAAATCAAATTACGCAACAAGGTTAACATGGTGGCTAAAGCAAAGGTGCGTGTCTCTTATGTCAAATATGAAACAAAGATTGCTTATACTAGGCCAAATTGGTAAAATAATTTTTTTTGCTTGGTCATAATCAAAATTTCACATTGTGCCATAATTTTTTTTTGACTTTTATAAAATAAATTTTGTAAACAAAAATCTTCTTTATAATTCTTAAGTTATTGTGAATAAATTTGGATTTATAAAATATAGACGTGAAGTTATTACGAATTTGGCTGTTATATAGCTTGGTGTTTGTAGCTTTGTGTTTTGTGTTATACGACCAGTATGTCGATCCAAAGCCCAGTCTAGTTTTGTGACTAGTATTCAATCTGAGGGTTGCAGGTGGAGGCTTTCAAGGCTTTTGGTTAATTGGGCTGAAAGACAATGATCTGGTCTCTGTATAACCATAATTAACTAATTTTTACGAACAAAGCAAAAATAAAACGGGTGCTCTCATGCGCCCCTAAGCTTTGTGATAAAACCAGGTACCTAACTCGCCAGGCCCTTGTTATGGTTCTGGGCTTTTGGTGAGTAATACTGACATGCTCGGTACTTTTGCGTAGTTTTATAGTGCCTAACCTCCACTTCCAACACTCTTCATTGGCCGAGATGAATACTAACTCGTAGTTTTGTGTGCAGTTTTGTTTTTGATTCGAAGAAACGTTGGGAGGGAACAGAGATTTTTTTTTGGTTTTGGAAGAATTTAAAGCTGTTATTGAAACTGAAATGCTTACTTGCCTTGACAATTTCTTAATAAAACGATCATAAAACATGCCTTTTCGATTTAAAATTTTTTTATGTAAACAAAATGCAGTTGAGAAAAATTAATTTTGTGTTTTTGGGGGCTTTTTAACCTGATTACTAACCAATAACCTTAATAATAATAAAAAAATATAAATTGATAATGTTTATTCAGTATTTTATGGCAATCAAATTTACGAAAACAACGAAATTAAAATTAAAAATCTTTGATCAAGATGTTTAAATTGGTTTCATAATTTCTTTAGGTACAAATTCAAGCATAAAACTAAACTCTTAAACTTCAATTTTTGAACCTTCTGAAAACAGGGTTCCTAACGTTGAAACATTGTTTTACTGAGCTTAGAGCAAAGTTTTCTTTTCTTGAATTTTTGCCGTGGAAATGGTGACGACAAAACTTCAATTTGAAATTTAATGTGGTTGTAAAGTGTAAATGCCTCTCTAACTCATATTTGCCTGTGTTTCTGGTGCAGAATGAAGAGAAACTAGAAAGTGTTTTAGAAACAAGAATTGTTGCTCTATCACGTAGAGGTATTTTCATGTTGATATCTTTCGAAATAAGCTTTTTTATGTCATTTTGAAAATGACCCAACTTTAAGCAGGCATCGCATAGCAGACGATGTTTTTTTTTTAAACTTCTTGGTCTATAAAAAGTTTATTTTGAAAGACATCGACGTGAAAATACCCTTAAGTGATTGAGCTAGCCGTCTAGTTACTAAAACACTTTTACTTTCTCATATTTACCTCATGAAAGACAGAATGCATGGCTTGCCAAGTTCGAAGATTGGTGAAAATGCTTTTTAAAGTGAAAGGAGGAATGTTTTTCAGGATTTCCTTTTCATAAGTGTTCACAACTATTGTGTGATATTTATGCATTTTAACCTAGCAACATGATTTATTTGTATAGAAAACGATTTTATTGCTTTTTGGGGTTGCCTTAGTGATTAATTGCTAGTTAGTAATTTGCCATGTTACTAACTATACAATGTTTACGTTTATTACAGAAACATGGTGCACCATTGAACATGTAAGTATGAAATATACGTGTAAATAATACGAAAGTTAATTCGTTGCTTTCCAGAATGTTAATTTTAATACAAGTGAAATATATACAATGACAGGCAAGCCATGTTTGATAAACTGCAAGTTAAGGTGTTTTGCATAAGTATGAAGGACTACGAAAACTTTCACTACAATAAGGACAAGTTGAGACAGTTTGGTATGCTCATTTTGTTTTGTGTTTTTTTGTTTGTCTGTCACTTATATTTTGACATTAATTAAATTCTTAGCTGTTCTCGTTTGTGAAATCAATGTGCCCCAAAATGCTGATTTGGAATATGTTCGTACACTCATAAATAACAACGTCGAGGTGAGTTTCTTAGTTTTAGTTTTAATTTTGGTGACAAAATAAACATTTTTGTTGTTTTTGTGTGTGTTTAAGGAACCTTCGATCGAAGAGCCAGATACTTCGACGGAAACTCTGAAAGTCAATCTGAATCGTGAATGGTGTTTCTTAGATTGTGAGTACCAATTACAATTGATATAGGCCTATTGTGACTTGTGATTCTTAAACTGGTTACGTTGTTTATTGTGAAGAGCAACAAGCCAGCCTTTGTTATGTCAGTTTTGAATTGTGAAACTCATTTGGAACTAGAAATTTAAACTAACATATGAAGGCATATGAATTTTCATAATGACATTTTTTAAATTGATTTTTTATGGCCGTTTAAAAATGATCGTCATCTACCGTCAATCTTCTAAAGTAGCTGGATATGTAACCTCTTTAATTTTTATTTCTTTCGTTGCAGCTGTAACTGCTGAAAGATGTTTTCGAATAGATAGAGCTCAGGAGCATCTACATTACATTACGGATGTCTCTGCAGATGAATTATACATTCTTAATCCAGAGCATGGAGTTGGAAGCTTGACCAGTTCCCCGGACAGCCACGAGACTGAACCAGTCAGCAAGGAACCGTCGGTCGACGATTCGTCGTCTTCATCTCCACCACCAGTCCCGTTAATTTCTTCTTCATTGAAGCAAAAAGAAAATGGAAGCACGATTTCTGTTGAGAGAAGTGACAGTGGAGTGAGCATGGCTTCGAAAGAAAAACAGAGAATATCTCAGAGCGATGACGATGAACACGAAGACAATCCGAAGCTTGACACGAGGCCGGAATTGGGAAAACTTTACAGACCGAAAACTCCTGTTTGTAGGGCTTCGATGCTGAAATCATTGCATAATGCGAGGTGAGAAAACCTTTTTTTCTAAAATTTTATTGTCATTTATTATTGAAAGAAGGCGATATATTTAAAAAAGAAATTTAGAGAAAAAATTGTATTTTTCGTTGTTATCCCATGATAAACAATATTGTCGAGTGATTGATTAATTATTTCCTCCGCCTCACCCCTTTTGATACAGTATTCATGTTAAACAACTCGGTCCAGAATTTTACGATCCCAGGTAAGAATATGGGACACCACCCGGCCTTTTTCGATATTAATTTCGTCCCATGTTCTGATGAGTGTCTTTTTTGTCGGCTTGTTTGTTACGTCATATATACATGTATTATTGTGTCGGCATGACATTACATTTCATAAAAACGTTTGGCAATCTTCGATGTTTTTACATTTTGGTGTCGTGAAATAGTATTTGATGGAGTTTGTGTATGTTGTTTAAGAGTGAATATGAAATACTCACCGTGTTTGCGAGCTTATAAAATGGCGACTGTATGTCGCAACCATCGCAGGTTAATTTGAGCAGACTGGAAAGGGATTTTACGTACACAATTAATTTGTTGCCATCTCAGACATCCTTGTGGCAATGTTTTGCTCGTGGCTTTGAATAATCATGAATCATGACTATTCAAGCCAAGAGCAAAACATTATTTTTTTTTACTTTCAAATGGGAGTTTTTGGCTGCAATGGAAAGTAGCTAACTGAAAAAGTATTTTGGCTTTTGGCTTATCAGAAAACAATACATGTTAGAAATAAGAACTTAGCAAATAGATAAGTGCCAAGTTTTCTTTGTGAAATTTTGTCTATTAGCAAAAGCAGCCTTGGAAAAAGTTATGATATTATAACTTTTTTTGTTTTAAGAAGAAGAAGAAAAAACAGTAGGCCGACTTTACATTAAAAAAATCTTAAACTTGATGCTTTGTATTCACAGCACAACAAATATGAAACAATTAAAGTTTGAAAAAAAAAAACGTTTCTTTTCATTATTAATTTTATATTAAAAATTAGTTCTTTTGAATAGTCATATTAAATTCTTAATTTTAAGAATAATGAAGTACTATTTTGTATTCAAACAATTAATTTTATAATTACAGATTATTAATTTAAGATAAGAAGTTTTTATTAAGTGACAAATTATTAACTTAAGTTTCTTAAAAATGTAAATCAATTATTAAAAATTGCTAAATTTGAAAATTACTACTTTTTTTAGAAAATAGCCTTAAATACACAAATTCTGATCATCCACTCATTTACGAAAATTAAGAGGTAAAACAATAGGCTCTTGTTGCAAACTTATGTCTAAGATAGTCATGAATGGCAATACAGAAAAATGACGTAACAGTAAGCAATGGGTTGAGATGCACGGTGTTGGCTATGTCAGTTTTCCGTATATTGCCGTTCGTAACTATTTTAGAAGGAAGTTTGTAACCAGAGCTATAGGTTTACGAGTGTTTGGAGAGAACTGAGTGTATTTGAGGATATTTTCTAGAAAACATACTCATTGACAAACTTAGCTTTATTTTTAATTAAATTTCAATTGTTGACCAATTTTCCCAAAAGTCAGTTGTTTTAAATAATTCCACCCTGCCAATCTGTATTCATTCATTATATTCCCCAGTAGTACGAGCTCGTATAACATGTTGGCCCAATGTATGAATTGACAGTATGTTGGCAGTTGGCGACAATCTTTTGTCCCAGCACTTAGTCCATTTAATGTTGGCTCAATGTTGCCAAAATACATATGGCCCACTTAATGTTGGCCCAAAAATCATAATATCAGTCACTGATGACATGTTCAGCTATCATTGAGCTATCGAGTACAGCCAAAAGTGGGGCTGACGGGCAAACACAATGTTGACCGGATCATTACTCCATCATCTTTACATAAACGCCAATGGTTGGCATTACTTTGTTTTCTTATTGGCGTGTTGTCTAGGTTGCAATTAGTTAATTGTACCGGTGTGAGAAAAAAAGTTTGTCGGCTGTGTATTTCAATTAGTTTTTATGCGTGTAGCCCTCATGCTAATTGAGTTTCAGGCTCTATTTCCTAACCTTGGCCTTTCTGTAATAAATTTCCACATTAATATTTACTATGGCTAAGAAGTTTTTTGGTTCATTGTAAAGTTACCAAATATGGTCAATTTGTCTTGCCTTCCTAATAAAATACAACATAGAAAGTACATCAATTGATGCTTGCAAAACACTGGTGAGGTTTCTTTTCATTTCACATTTATAGTTTTATTTTGAAAAAACTTGAAGAAATCAAGTTATAATTGCCTCACCATAAGATTGAAGCTTATTGCAAATGCTCTCAACAGATTCTACAAAAGGGATCTTGCATTTTGTTATTATTACCCCTTTTTTATCAGACAAAAGACATAAGACTAACGCCACAAGCCTAATCTTATGGTGAGGCAACTATAAAACCGTCACCTCTAAACTATGATTGCAATCTCTTTGTATCATTTTTGTTATTTCATCTGTTTTTATATTTAAATGTGTTGATCGTTTTATTAAATGGTTGCTTCTTTTGTTTTGTTTGTTTTCATCCAAACTATTTATTTAATTTGATTGTTTTTTGTTTGTTTTTTAATTGCAGCCATCTTTTGGAGAAAAATTCAGAAGGTATTCTTGATATTTTGAGAAATAGTAGATAAGCTACTTAAATGTTGTTATTTTTAATTCGTAGAAGTGATACGTGCTGCAAAAATAGGCGACCTTGCATCAGTCAGTAATTATTTGTCATAGACATTTTATTTTTCAAATTGAAACATAAACATAAAGTATGTTTTGTATGTTTTGAATATAGTTAAGAGATTCGACCTCAAAAGGTTTTAGTCTTCTTTCAATCGACCAGTATGGCATGACTGCGTTACACCATGCTGCTGAAAATGGTCATAAACTCATTGTCCAGTACCTAATAGCAAATGGTCAGTGTTTAATATTTATTTTCTACTGTATCTTAATTATTTATTTTTCTTTATTTTAATTATTTTATTTTTCTTTATCTTATGTATTATTTTTTTTATAAATATTCAGCTCCATCAACTATTCTCAACATGGTTGACAATGTCAGGTTAGTTTAAACAATATAAACTTCCTTTTAGATGCTTTTTTTATGCCATTTTTGTTTTTACAAATTTCAGTTAAAATTTGTAGACAATTTTTGAAAATTTCTTTTAAGCATTGTGAAGTATTTATGGTCGTATTTTTAATGAGTGCTAAGTCAAAGGTAGTGCTACACTCATGAATATTTGATAGGATGTTTCGTGTAAAAGTTGACGAGTTTAGCACTAGCTTTGACTTAACAATTGTTAAGAATACTGCCCACGGCCTTTTCTGAAATAACCTTTAAAAGAAATTCGAAAGTTTATTTTTATTATTTTAACTTTAAAAAGACGAGAATTTATGATTTTGAGGCGTCTTTTAAAAGTGGAAAATAAATATTTTTTTAAATTGTCATAAAATAGTTTTAGACAGGTCGTCATGTCAATGCCATTGCTGAATTCATTTGTTTTCCTCTACAATAAAGGGTGGTATTTTAATGACTCAAAGGTCAAGAGTCGTGCTAAACTCATCAACTTTTACATGAAACTTCCTATTAGAGACCTACATTGAGTAAAAATTTGAAGCCCAGCCCATGAGACTTTATGCTGGGCCCAACGAAGCCCACCAGGCCCACGAAGCCCACCAGGCCCTCGAAACCCGCCAGGCCCACGAAACCCACCACGCAAACGAATCCCACCAAGCCCACGAAACCCACCAGGCAAACAAATCCCACCAGGCCCACGAAACCCATCAGGCCCACGAAGCCCACCAGGCTCACGAATCCCACCAGGCCCCCGAAGCCCACCAGGCCCACGAAGCCCACCAGGCCCATGGACCTTTAACATAAATATGCCGATCCAAGCCCAGCCCAAAAGCCCACCATCCCATTGGCTTTGTGTAGGTCTCTAATTTCCACACTAAATGGTTCACATGCTTACCAAGAAAAGAAATTGCCCCATTAACGGCTCTAATATGTTTATTTTATTGATTGGTCAGTGAGGAATTTGTTATACTTTTATTAATGTGTGAAATAATACGTGGTTCAGTTCTATACGTTTGTAAAGAACCCCAAGAGAGAAGTGATCAAACACGCCTTCCAAACTCATGATGCCCACAAAGCCCACCAGGCCCATGATGCCCACAAAGCCCACCAGGGCCATGAAGCCCACGAAGCCCACCAGGCCCATGGACCTCTAACAGGCCAGCCCAGGCCCAGCCCAATCCATGGGCTGGGCTGGGCTTTTGAAAAGCCCACCGGCCCATGGGCTTTATGTAGGTCTCTACTTCCTATCACATGTTCATAAGTTTAGCACAATCTTTGACTAAGCGTTCATTAAAAATACGATTCAAAAGTAAACTTTGATTTTCTTATAAATGTTGCTTCTAAATTGTCTAAGTAGATTTGTAATTCTTAGGCCGGCTTTACACAGACAATCTGTTGCTGTGACTTATTTCACACGTAAAGAGCCACTTTATGTGGTGCAGTAAAGTTTTCCGTGTGAAGCTGGTGTTAAAAATAAACAAAAATTTAACCTAAACTAAATGTAGTCGCGTGAAATCGTTTGCAACTCTTTGTTTTTTTTAATGTTGGCTTGTGTTCACTTTAGTGGTCAGACCGCTCTTCATAAAGCTGCTGCGACGAGACGACGAACCATCTGTTGTTCATTAGTAGCAGCCGGAGCATCTTTAACCATAACGGATAACCAGGGTATGACACCCAAACTACTTGCCCACAGGGCGAGGGATGAGGATTTAACCGCCTATTTTGAAAGTGAATACATTCGTACGTTTAGCAGTGTATTTATTTTTAACAATTTGCTATTTTATTCGATGTGTTTAGATCGAGAACACTTTCAGTTGATTAATTTGAAAGATCAAGAAACTACGGTCTGAGAAGTACATCAAACGACAATCTCTTGTCTCTCTCACGTTTTATTGGCGTCGGCATTCGATCGGTTGGTCGGTCGGTTGGTTTGTTCGTTGTTTTTTTGGGTGAGATATTTAGTCGGAAAACACTTGGTATTCACAGGGTTCTATTGTAAATTCAATGGCACCATCATCAATCTATCTACTTTATATATTTTAATATGTGAATATATAAATCTTCTGTCTCAAAATGTGAGCAGAACTTAGCTCAAGAAGGTGGTGCGGAGTGTCTGAGTGTGTTGGTGTCGCGCCTGATTCCAACATATCATTCGGTATTATAGCAAATTTTCCTCATTCATCTGCATTTGTACAGCACAGGTTTAATTTCTGAGATTGTCGATTGCGCTTAAATTACACAAACACCAAAACACAACACACATAATATAGTAGGTTCACTGTAAATTGAAACTTGTGACGTCGGAAGGAATCGTTGAAGGATTGTGTCATTTTGTATGATAAAATAGGGTTCATAAAAGTAGTTTTCAAGAAAAGATTTGGTTTAAACTGTTGATACTGTTTGCTCTCATTTTTTTCTATCAAAGGAAACGACGTAATCGCAGGTTTTTTGATCAACTCTTCTGACGTCACTAGCTTCAAGTTACAGTGAGGCGACTATATACAATATACACGATACTCTCCTGTTTAAAGCGAATTTTAATGAAAATGCTTAAAGGACGAGAGAATTAAACTTTTTATCTTTTAAAAAAGTGCTTAAGTTTGTTTTCGGTTCTTTTTTTTTTCTCTCATTGAATCGAATATAATAGAAAATATATATATTTATGCTCATTCATTATTATTAGATGTATATATGTATACATACAGTATATTTTTTGGGTGTAGATTACGTTTTATCTTTTTAGGTGTAATTTTTTTTTCACTCAGTAATTCTCTCGTCTCATTGGCTGAAGTTATTATTATTACTATTATTATTATCATTATTATTATTACTACTATTATGATTATTATCATTATAATTGTGAGATTTGGTCACATTTATTAAGAAGTTTTAAAGCTTGATTAATTAATATCTATAATTAGTGTTCATATCATTGGTAATAATTAATTATTGTTATTTATAAATTTTGACTTTTTTCACTTTAGAAAAAATCTTTTTTAAAAAAACTAAGTTATTAATAATTAATATCTTTAAAGACTCATGTTATTAATTAGAGGTTTTGGCAAAAAAGAAGAAATGTATAGTAATTTAACTAATTTTACTTATTAAGTAAATAATTAACGGTTTGACCAGAATCAGTTAGATTCGTGGAGGAAGCTTTTATTTGCATGCGCGGTTTGGTTTTACTTTACGAAATATATCTATCTCGAGCTTCGTAAACCTACCTATATACATAATATATATAAATACCAGGTTACCTGCAATAATATTTCTAAAGAAACGTACTTACATGAAAATGTGCTGTGCACAGAATACGAATAAGCTATATGCTAATTATGATAGCAACGCTAGTAAAAATTAGTGAAACAGGTTTTCGCTAAATAGGGAGATAATATGTAAATTGTAGCTTTTATTTAGTTTGTGCATAATACCTTTGGTAGTTTGGGGTGGGTGGGTGGGCTTGCAAAGGAAGGATTTGACGAAAAAGATGCTAGAAATGGAATGTTTGCAAATGGGGCAGATTGTATGCAATGTTTGGTAGGCAGATAATGGTTCGACAGTAATGTTCCACGTCAATTCCAGCTGTTCAAGTATGCTATCAGAAAAGAAATTTCTTAGATAATTTGAAGTATTTCAGCAACTGTGAATCGATTCTGATTATCATATCTAAGCGATTCAGTTTAATTTATTTAATCAAATTATTATTTTTAATAATTGAATCACTTTATTTATGTTGTATCTTCTATTTAAATAGATTTATGACATTTGTAAGAATTAGTTGTATTTATCTCTTTAAAACACTACCATATAGCCTATGGTAGTGTTTTTAAGGAGGAAGTGTTTAGTATTGACGTTTAGCAGAACGCTAACAGAACGTGTCACTCGAAGAGTGATGTGACGACTTCGGGTTTAGCAGAAAGCTAGTTTGCATAATTTGTCTAGTTACTCCACGGGACGTAATAGGGGTTTAGCAGTAAGCTAGCATTATTTATCGAGTTAATCCATGTGACGTAGAAAATTGTAACAACATGTGCAGGGAATATGTTTTTCCCCACGTATAAACAATATGCCATTAGAGAAATTTAGAGGGAGAAACAATTTTGGGGGAAGAAAATGTAATGAAGGATCGTGTAAAATTTGAATCGATTAATTAAATTAATCGGAAAGCTTGAATCTATTCAATTTATACGATTATTCGGAACTAAAAAAAATTGGTTATTCGATTATCAAAAAGTTTTTGAAACTCTCAAGAAGGTCACTTTTCTAATAACGGAAAAAAACAAATACTGATTAATCCTGGAACTTATTATCGAACCCTGCTGCCTTTCATTCACTGCATGCATGTTTCACCATATAATGCCGTGTATACCGTGTATGTGTCACCATATAATGCCGCGTTTATAGTTAGCATTTTTCATTCACCTCTTTTAATCTGCAATGAATTAGTTTACAGATGAGGAGCTTTTTTAAAAAAAAAACATCTTGAGTCCATATTTTGGCCAAACCTATTTTATTGCAGTTTTATAACCAGTTTTCAGAGCTGAATCGAATTCTGTTATCTTTTTTTTTTCTTACGTAGAAAAAAAATTCGAAGTAAAAGCCACTCTTAAGTTGTTTGCGTTTCCTGAGCAATTTGAATAACTGGACTTCTTGTGTTTTGAAGAAAAGCTGATGAAATCTGGGAAGATGTCATTGCGAAATACAAACTATAAATAGGGCACTAAGTAGGCTTTGGTTGTACAGAACTGGGTTTACTCAATTTGTGTGCCTCTCAATGGTATATTTACAGTATAGACTTTCGTTTGTAAACTTGCCTGTAGTTCTATCTACAAGGTGATGAAAAACGGATGATTCACATCCAAAATATTAACATTATTTATTTAATACGTAATATACATTTTATATACAAACTAATTAAATTAAATGAATTGCCATAACTGGTTTCTTTGTTTTATTCATGACGGTATCTTTATTAATACTTATTATGGATCACATTTTTATACAATATCAAGCAAATGTTTCTCAATTTGTGGCCAAAGTGCCAATTGCAAAGTAATCATTGTCATCATCATCATTAAATTTAAAAAATTTCAGCATTTTTTCTAATATAAAATGCTGATTAAAGGCTAAGTTTCTGGTTAATATCAATCAGTTTTCAGCTAGAGTTCTAGCATCTGACCAGTGTTTTTTTATTTTAAAAACTAACATTATTGTTGGATGATCTAAATTTAATTGTTACTTCACAGTTGGCCCTTGGGCCACAGATTGAGAAACATTTGCTTGATAATGCATAAAAATCTCAGCCCTACTTATTTTTTGTTTAAAATGTACAATTTTAACTATTTTGCATAATACTAGCATATTACAGGTATAGAAAAATAGTCTAACAAATCATAATTATATTAAGTCATAATTATGTGAATTATTATCAAGCCTCGTCTACATAGATTGTACAAGCATGTGTTATACAAAAAAGCCTATACTGAAAATGTGGCATTACAATATCCTTTCATTACTAAAATTGATATGGAGCGCATAATTTTATGGAAACATTTATGAGTAAAGATTTAAAAGGTCCAGTTCTGAAAAAAATTAAAATACTCCCCCAAAAAATCTTTTAACCCATTCTAAGCTATAACTTATACTGTAAAGTTGAGCGTCCTCACTACAGAAACAAGTCATAAATTTGTGATAATCATACTTTATGATGTCACTGCTTATTATATATTTTTCACTGACATGTTATCCTGGGGGTTTATTTAAGAAAGGGAAAAAGTGTTGACAAATTGCAATAAATTGTCATATCTAGTTCATAACCTTGTAACAGTCACTAAAGCAAATTACATGACAGTACTACAGTATATGATAAATTTTCTTATGTATCTATCATATGCTTATAACTGTTCTAAGTGTGGTACCTAAATACAGTATACTGGCAATAGTAAAAAAAGGAGTAACAACTTGTAAAAGACAAATAAATAGGAACAAATAAGTAGGAATTTGTCATATCTGCAAGGTTGTCTGACTTTTGAGGTTAAGAGGCAAATATGTAATTAGCATATGCTTATTTATTGGTTACAATCCTGTCATGAATTCATTATGATTGGTTACATAATTGGTCAATACCAGAATATAACTGTCATAATGATATAACAGTTTTATAGCATGCTTCTGTAATGTAAACGATGTTAGACATAAAAGTGTGCTTTTACAAGGTTATGAGATATGACTTTACTGTCATTTGAAAGTCTTAATGCCTTTCTGTAATGAGGCTCCTGGTTACAATTATATGACGAAGTGCTGTGCAAACGGCAGTACAGAATAGTGTGTCTTTGAATGACGTCATAGCAAGCAATGCATTGTGACGTCACTATTGTATTGCTGTTTGTGCCGCACTTAATCATATAATAGTAACCAGTAACTTCTGACAAGAATTTTGAATTTTTAGCATATTATCTCTATGTTACTACTATTACTGACGTGTTTGTTTTTTCTTAATATTTTTCTTCTTAATTAATCAATATTGATGGACTAACCCTTTCTTCTAAATACATTATTAATAACTTTTTTGTCATCGAAATGATATTAAAAGATTGGAATTGAAATAGGGCCTATATATATACATCATAAAAAAAAATTACATATCTTGCCAGTATAACCCTGCCATATTAGACACAGAAACAATCTCGGTACACTTGCTAGGGACTTGTTTCCTTTTTTTATAAACAACTATTTTGAGATGCTATTTTTGTTAAATAAAAAATTAATAAATTATGACAAAGGAGACACACATAATTTTAAAAACAATTACTTACGTAAAAGTAATTTTTATATCTGCAATAAAAAATAAGAAAAGAAGTGAAATATTTCATCAGACATTGACTATACAAATTCTATTTAACGTGTCTAAATCAATTTGCATACAAAGAAAATACGTTTGTATTTTATACTGTTGTTTGCTTTTTTCAATTCTGATATGTCCGAGCATAAAAATGCATTTTTATCCGTAAAACTTCTTTTCTTTTGTTGTTTTTTTCTCTGAACATTTTAACATTTTTTTCTTTCTAATTCATGTCATTCTTTAAACGTGTTTTTTGCTTCTTTTATCTTTTAAAATTCACTATTCATAATAACAAATATTCAGTCTCTTAGCTCCTTTAAATTCTTTAATATTTTTTTCTATTATAAATGTATATTATATTGTCAATTGCTTTTTCAAATTTAAATTTTAATTAATTTTGATGAAGATAAGGGGTCTGTCTATAATTTTAGCTTATTTTGGATGATGAAAATGATGATGATGATGATGATGAAAGGATTAAATCGGTTCAGGATAGAATTAATTGAAGTTGTTTGTTTTTAAAAGCTTTGTAAAAGATTTGAATGGGATATTTTATTTTATCCCATATGCCTTTGTAGTTTCTTTGAAACCTTTCTTGTTATCTATGCATTAGTCATGCATTAAATTAATAATTACTTGAAGTGTGTATTATTTATATTTACATCTTCGTTTTTTAGTGTAATGCTTGTAATTTATTTACACAATGACATTTTTATAAAATAGAACGTTTTTTGAACTCCAATTTTGAGCCATTTTCTTTACTACTGAGTGATTTAAAAGTTGCCATACATAGGGAATAATGTTTCTTGTGTTTATGAGTAAAGTGAGTTTGTTTAAAAAAATGACCATATTTCCTATGTATAGAGACTTTTAAATCACACTGTAGAATAATGGTGCGTGTGTATACAAATATTTTAATTTAAAAAATTACTCTGCAAACAATGAAGAAATAAGACAGACAACTCAAGTCTAAAAACAACGAAAATGACCTATTAACGCATATATTAACAATTTCTAGTAGCATATTTGGTTCGATGTAAAGGTTAAAAAGTCGCACAGTGCAAGATCGAAAGAATGTGTCAACTTGCGGCATCACGGAAATACAGTTGTTCGAAACCCGTTTCCGAAGTCTTTGAAGAATTGTTTTCTAATAATGTTGATTAATAGTTTGCCCATGAGATATAACCGCTCTTCGCCACCTTATACCTTTATTGTCGTTTGTTCCAGATGTGGTCGACCTGAACTATAGGCTTGTCTTTATCTGTGTTTTCTACCATCCTGAAAACATTTTGTGACAGCAGAATGTCTGTGACGTTGACATCGCTACTACCCAAAAAGCCCACTTGAACTTACCGTAAACTGTGCTGGCATTTTCAGAGTTTCACACAAAACTCACGTAATGCTGAATAGCCTACATTTTCTGTGTATTTATTTACACATGTATTTTGAAAAAAACAAAAAACAATACAATTCAAAACAAAACAAAAAACATTACACATATAAAAGAAAAATGCTTTATTGCTGCAGTTTTTTTTTTTCTTATTACTCATATTTCTACACGATGTCGTATTTTGTTAACATGCATTTTAAACTCAAAAGACACATTTTACAACATTAATCCATTTTTTAAAAAAGTGTGAAATTACAACTTCCACATTTCAAATGGATCAAATAACTATCTTGATGAAAACAAATAAGTAACTAAAATCATTAGCGAAATTATGTTCAGTTATCAAAAGACGTTAATTACACAAGTGCCTTTAACACGTTTACAACACTTGAATATATCTTATCTATATAGTGTCTTTATATAAAAGAAAATCATTGAGAAGGAAATTCATGAAGAGCGTTGTTTGTAGCTGACTTATGAATGATATCATGATATGCAATTATGTCGATGTATAAAAATGTGCCGAACATCAAGCAAAATTGATATATAGAGGGTAGATACATTGGGAGTAATTTAGATGTTACATAATAATCAATCCGATATTAGTTCGTTGCTTTATAATCATGTGTTAATTTCATATAAAAAAATGTGCGATATCTTTTGTGCGCTATATGTTACAGAGCTTACGGACACTTAATTACTTATGACACGCTTTAACGTCACATTTTTTCTTTTGGCTTAGTTTTCCTCTGCAAGCTTTTCCGCCGTTTAGAGGATGCACCTGAGTATGGTAAAAAAAAACATTTGCTTTTATCTTTGTTTGAAACATTTGTGGATGTTGAACCGAAGTGACTATTAGTCCCGAATTGTACAATTAACGTCAAACTGAATAAGTGCAAAATTGAATAAGCGTCAAACTGAATAAGCACCAAATTGAAGTTGATCAAACGCAAACCTTGAATATACACCAAACCATGTTGTTGCTATTCAGTTTGGCTTTTGGTCAAATTGGCACTTATTCAGTGTGGCATTTGTTCAGTTTAGGACTAGTATTGAATTTCTATTGTAGGGGACTCCCATTAAATGAGCAAGGCACATAAGGGAACAGGTGCACAATACATAGTGACATACAGGGAGGAAGAACATCTAGCCGGGATCCTACTTATCTATTGTATACTGATCTAAAATGAGGTCGTTATTATTGGTGAGGAAAACTACTTCACACCTATAGGCACAAAAATATTTGACTTCACTTTATTCATTCATTACCTTGACCATCCTATGACGAGTTTTCGAACTTTTGCCACAAGTTGCCGAACATGGTGACCAATCTGTCCATGGAGCCATCATGCAATCAATGACTGGACCATTGGACTGAAGTCCCTGAAGACCTGGTGGAACCACAATAGGTGAATCGATGGGTACTATTAACATTTCAAAAAGAACATACAAATAGTAAATTATTTTGAATATAGTTTAAGGTGCTCAACAATAATTTCTAGGTTATAAGGGGAGTGTAATTTTTTTTTAGAAATAGTAAATTCATATTTAACGTTTATTACAAATAGAATAAGTACAAGGCAATATCAAAAGGATTTTCAGGATGATATCTTAAGGTGGGTCCAGACTGCTCGGGCATGTGCCATTGTTGACTTGTCCGGTTTGGGCTCGTGCTCCTTTCAACTGAGGGTTGAGTGTTCAGTTATTGCGAGGCTTTGACTCGTGCGGTTCTAATGAGCGACGACGAAGTTTTGATCTATTATAAAAATGAAGCGTCAATTCGTTTGTCTACAGTGAGTCAACTAAACTGTGATCATCCCCGTCCAATGACTAGCACGTCTTGACGAGTTCTCTTTGATGTGCCGACACCAAGCGGAGCCAGATTAGCTTCTGGCTTTCATTACTCGTGCTACTTGTATCGCTGCTTGCGAGTCCACCCACATTACTCGGGCTTGTCGAAGAGCCACTTCACCGAGAACGAGTAGTCTAGACCCACCCTTAGAAATAGACTTTAAAATGACTGACTTTCTCTTAAATGTTATTTTTAAGGATAGCGTCATGAAAATGCTTAAGCTTTTTCGAAAAACTGATTTTTTTTTTAAATAAAAAAGTTGTTTCTGAAAAATGAAAGAGTTCACGTTAAAAATCTTTGTCGAAATAATGTTTGCTATTGAATTTTTAACCCACCTTAATTTAAGTACGTTTGTTTAACACATTATTTCTCATATATGTTTGCTAATATACCAGTCTTGGTCGATGTGAGTAACGGAAACTAAAGACTATTTTGTGTTGTAAAAAATCTAGATTCTGTATCAGATAGACAATTTTTTAAAGAAGAAAATTTCCAGATGTACTTGATGTTGCCGTTTTCTTCTCAGGCATGATGCCATAGAAAGCCTCACATGGTGCAAACATAACATCTGCACGTACATTTCTTTACATTCTGACCTTTCACACTAAAGGTCTCTATATTCAATCTAATCTTATCGAGAAAGCAAGTAGACCTACAGTGAAAATTATTTAACACGAAATGGAAGATATTAGAATATTTTTTCGTGTTAATAGAAAGGATTTGTAGGCCATATGCTATTCAAAGGGAGAGTACTGAAAATGTATTTCGTGGTTTTCGTATTAAACTGTTTTCACTGGATTTGTGTTGAATTATTACTAGGGCTCGGATTTTTATTCGATATCAAGCAAATGTTTCTCAATTTGTGACCCAAGAACCAATTGCGAAGTAACAATCCCATTTAGATCAATCATCATTTTTTTCAATCAAAAACACTGGTTAGATGGAAGATGCCAGATTACTATCAGTTTTCAACTAGAGTTCTAGCCTCTAACCAGTGTTTTTGATTGAACGTTTAATCGGTGTTCATAGTGCCAATGGACTGCCTGCTTTGGGTTCCGTTCATTTATCAATAAAAATGTATTATGACAAATACATGTAACATGTACGAGCGTACATCAAGTGCCTGATAAAACTTTAGAAGTTTCGGGAAGAAAAAACGAAAACATTTGAGTTGTTTTTAGTACCACACACAAGTCCATGGTGTTTATCCACATGAACACTAGAATCACGCATTGCATAAGTCAAGATTACCGGATTAGGATTAATAAAGTTTATCATCTCGCTTCCTTTTATAATTACGTGTTGAAAGGTTGCATTAAAGGAAAACAAAAAGAAAATTCATAAAGCAATCAATGTTAGTGTACAGTTATTTTTTATTTGATCTTTTTGTCTTTTGAGAGTCGTGTGTAATATTTGATTCTTTACCTTTTATGACTTCACAAACACGGTTACAGTCTTCAAAGTTTTCAAAGTTGTTTCTGTTTCCACGGCATCCTCCATAGGCAAATTGGATACACATTCTTTTGGTTGTATCGAAGTACCAACGATTGTAATATCCATGGCATGGACCAATATCTTTCGGTTCATTGCACACTTCTATAGAAAAGAAATGTGTTCTCATTTTATGTTTTCTAGTTCAAGAGCTTATTGTCATTCCAGCTGCATAACGCCATAGACGCAATGTTAAGTGAAATTTGATGTGTCAAAACATGGTCTCCGTTCTAGCTACCTTCAGAGTCTTAAAACTAAATTTTTGTCTGTAGTAATTATAGGTGTAATATCTTCCTGAATGTTGTGACCAGGTATAAACATATTTTAGTTGCAATATTAAATTTTAAGGGGGTTTTATTTTGTAGAATTTCGAATTATTGTAATTTGCTTGACCCTTGTTAAAGATTAACCTTAAAAAGGTTCATTTTGCTAGCTAACTTTTGATTCTTCGGAAATATCTTTGAGCTTTAAGAAAAAAATGGTGTATTCCTTAATATGTACTTCGGGTATTAAGGTAACTTCATGATGTTTTGAATTACTGTTTGGTTTCTTGGGCCATTTCAGCAACTTTGAGAAACTCTGAGGTGTCTCTAGGCTCTTCATTTTAGAAGCTCACAGACAATCCAGAGTTGCACGTGCCGTGGAGCCGTGGTTAATAAGTTTCTCCAATGGCTTTAGCAACCAAACAGTAATTCAAATGGCCTTAGTACCTCAAGAAGTACCCACATAATTATTCTTAAAGCTGACAGGTGTTCCTGAAAAACGAAAAGCAGATACATAAATTGCCCTTTTCAAGTTAATGACCTTTAAAATGGATCAAGATAATCAGCACAATTCATTCAAAAGGGTATAAAAATAAAGAAAAACCCTTTGAATATTGCAATGAAAAAAATGAAGAATACCTGACCAAAACATTCAAGAAGCGATTGCAACTTGAATTATTGTTCAAAACAAAGTTTGAAGAAAGACTGGTAGTTAGAACGTGAATACTGGAATGTCTAGTCTCTTATTCATAGTCTTCATACATACTCATGGATTCTGTCAGATCAAAATTGCAGTCGACTTTCTCGGCCATGCATGGCCTTTCTTGCTTGAGGTCCAGCTTGCACATACTATGTGATTTCGCATTGAGATAGAGACGGGTTCTTATCTGCAGTCCTTTGCCGCAAGTAACCAGGCAAGGTGACCAATCGGACCACTGTGTCACCATACACTGTGGGTCAATCTATTGGTGAGTATATACTGTTTTTTAAATATGTGACATTATTGTATTTTATTCGGGTGTTATGTGTTTGTTCCACGCACTATTTCTGGTGTCTCGCAAACAGCGACATCGCCCATACACGGATCTTTTTGAGTAGTCGATGTGTAACACGTCTTGAATGCTCTACGGTCTATAAACTTTCGAGTACGTTGACGGAATCCCTTGCCGCATGTTGTGCTACATTCGCCCCAGTCTTGCCAACTGGTTGTAGCACATTTGATCGGATCCTCTCTCCATTTTGAAGATTCACAATATTCAAAAAGTTGGCAAAGACAAAAATTAAGACAACTGATGGTAACAACTGAAACGGTGAGTACTTACATATCATCACAATGGGTCATCACCCCCATACACATATCTTTCTCTTCGAGGGGTGTGTTGCAGTTGAACATGGCAGCCTTTGCAGGTATTCTGTATTGACGCTTGCGAGTATGCATTCCTTTTCCACAAGTGACACTGCATTCGTCGAACAAACTCCATTCAGTAGTAGCACATTCCACTGGCAAGAAAGTTATACATGTATTGTGATTACAGGAGGCAATTTATTATGATAAAAATAAGTTCGCAAGAACTTTTTGAAGAGATTTTTAAGGAAAAAATTCAAAGTTTGTTATAACTTATAACTGAGAATAATTGGTGGATATGAGTTTTTTCTTCTTCAAAGTAATTTATCTTTTAAAAAAAAGCACTTTATGGCAGTTTGAAAATTAGCTTAATTTTTTTTTCTTTGTCACTATGGTGAAAAAAAATTTCAAATTGACGTATTTCAATCTTGCGATTTACCAACCTACTGTTTTAGTTTCTAAAAAACTTTTTAAATCAGATTTAATATATAATTTCAAATTATTTTTCATAATTTTCACGAATAAAATTTTAAAATTGAACAAAACATTTAGAAAATTAGACATAAACGTATGAACTATTCTTTAGTAATTTTTGGATCAATGTTGGTGGAGAGTTGTTTTGATGTGCACAAACGTCAGGAAAACTTTTTTCGGGAACAACATTACGATGAAATTCAAAACGTTTTTGCCTTTTTCAAACTGTAATACAAAATATATTCTTAAAGATATCATCTTTAAAAAAAAACTTTAAGCATTATCACCAACTATTCTAGTTTCGAAAACACTTTGATTTTATATGTAATGTCTCTAATGAAAAGGGTGTGAAAATTCACAAATTTTCACATCATAATGAAATTGTTTTGAATTTGTTGAGTTTTTTTTTGTACTTTTAGCATTTGTGATTTAATAAAGTTGTGACTAAAACATACTTCTCGGATCTTCGGTGGTCGCTACTGGTGGTTCATCTGTCGGAAGGAACTTTGTATCTCCACAAGTTTTTTCGTAGAGACGTTGTCGAGTGACAGTTAATCTAGCGACCGGTTTCATCGGTTCACCAGAAGGGTCATAGAAAGGACTGCTAGGATTGTTTGGGTAACTGGACGTGATTCGGCGAATCTTTTCTCGTCTTTCCGTTGCTTGATCGTGAGACTATAAAAGACAAATCATCAGATGATTGTTATCACATACAAAACATAATGTATAATTGGATTAAAATGTATTTCTTATTTAAACTTCAGTACTTTTTAATACATTTATTTTGTTATATAATTTCAAATAAGTTTATTTTTTATGTAAACTTTCAAATTTTCATTATTTTTAGTACAAACGGGTTCTACTTTCATTTCTTATTCTAGATATAAATTCATAAAATTCTCAAATTACGTTGGTTTTTAGGTGTTTCTGTTGCTTAATTAAGTGAAACTTGGAAATGTTTTAGAAACTAGAAAATTGGTTCATTTCACTTAATAGTATTTTCATGTAGACAATGGACATATTTCATAATAAGCGTGTTATGTCAGTTTGAATAAGGTCCAACTTAGCAGGAGATATTCTTTTAATTTTTTGTATAAAAAAGTTTACTTTGAAAGATATCAATCAACATGAAAATACTATGAAGCGATTGAGACACTACTGTTCTAATTTCTAAAACACTTTCGATTTCTCTTTAGATTCAATTGTTCCTGAAACGCGGAATAACCAAAGTTCAAAAATTAGCTTTTCATTAAAAAAAATTAAAGAAAGGCGCTTTTTGGCTTTTTTAAAAAAAACGTACACATTTTTAATTTAACATCTATTTTAATTAGTTTGTTTGTTTAAACATAAAATGATTTTAATATTTTTCAATTGTGTTATGACACATCACTCACTTTATAAGTAACTCCACTATCTGTTCCAGCATCCCATGGATACAAGTTGAGAGTTTTATGTGGCACCCAAGAGCAATCTTCATTTTGACATAGTTCCAAACGGCTAACACCAGTTATCCAGTCTGGACTCGGGCCAAGCATCGTAACGAGGGACACGAGATGATTGATGCTGTCTACTCGAAATACGGCAAAAGTAGATCCGTTAAGATTTGGAAAATGGAGACCGCGAGCTTTGATGATGGTTCTGATGCTGTCGGACTATAAAAAGCAAGGAAGAAAACCACATAAAATCGTTTAACTTTGTTAAGTTATAGAGTTTTTTTTTTAACTCTACCTGTTCTTTCATTTCAGCTTCTATGTCTCGTGTATATCCCCTTTCAGCAACCGATTTCAATCCTTTGGAGGCGAAACCACCGTATTCCCACATTGTGTACTCAGGGCTATGAGAAGCACCGATGATGTCTGAGAAATGAGTCAACCA
Source organism: Brachycybe producta (assembly GCA_036925085.1). Lineage (NCBI taxonomy): Eukaryota > Metazoa > Arthropoda > Diplopoda > Playtdesmida > Andrognathidae > Brachycybe > Brachycybe producta. The sequence continues at coordinate 667,576 of JAUPFP010000064.1, forward strand.
GTTATCTGAAAGCAAATTCATAGTTTGTTTGGGTAATTATTCGAACAATTTTCACATTTTTGTCATTTTTATTAATGTCTTGGCAGTAATTTCAGTGTGAACAATAAAGTTGACATATGTTGAGTGTAGAACTGTAGTCAACTTTGCTAAAAACACTTTCATGATGGTTGCTTTAAAAATTAACGTTTTTATGGCTGTTTGTAAATGTTCAATTTTTTTTAGTCAAATATTATTCGAAAGTTACGGTGTATACCTACCTCGTCGTAAGAAGAAGCTTGTGTCGTCATTGGATTGACTGTATCATTTAATCTTGATAGAAAAGGGATAACAAAAGGGTTCTTGAATTCTTTTATTACATCTTTTTATTATCAGACAAAATGACACAATCCTAAATTTTTCGTCAATTCTTATGACGTCACAAGCTTCTTCTTATGATGAGGCAGGTATATGTAAGATATACACTGTAGCCGATTAGCCCTTTAGCCTTGAGTATTTAAAATTGTCATAAGCAGTTTATCTTCCTGCAAGTAATTTCAGCATATTTTATTACTATTCGAGTCTTTAACAAACTTTGTATTTTTTCTTATGATTGCATCTAAAAACGTCTGAACTGTGTTAACAAATTTACTAATGAACCACTGCTTACGTGTCGCAACATGGATTTTAATAGTAGTCCTATGTAAAGTGAACGTAAAGTTTTTGTGGATGCAGCTTTTTTTAAAAAAAAAACTAGAATAGTAGGCGAATTTACTAAACATTTTAATCTTTAAAAATACACTATATATGTCATTTTTGAAAATATTCATATTTCACTGTTTTTGACGTGGCTAATTTTCACAAAATCTTTTAGGATATGTAATTACTATTCTAGTTTTTAAACATATTTTGAAATTTCTCAAGTTGCTTCTAGAGAATAAAACTGGGAAGTTAGGAAATTTATTGATGGGCCAATTTAATTTGTATATATTACTGACCCTCAGGAAAATCTTTCGGATGAGTATGTCGACTCCAAAGTCCCTGAAACGTGACCTCGTACTTGGCTTCGTCGCAAGCACAACACTCGTCCAACACTTCTGGATGGGTGTCCGGATTTTCATGAACTGACCGAATCCAAAAGCAAACACGATCAAGTGACATAATGATTTCTGCGTGTCATATTGCTGCTCCTACTGAGTATGTTTTTTCTATATTTACCTTCTTCGCACATTTCTTTGGTAAGTTCACCATCATCCATGTACCATTTATTTCCGGTCTCCAAGACAGTTGCTCTTTTATATATATAAGAACAATCAGATGAGAACGGAGATATTAACGTTAAATTTAAAGTGCCACAACTTCGAACATGTAAGTCCCTATTTGCTTAAGTTTGATTTCTTTTATGTCAATAAGGAGGGAGATATCGCTTCGTTTTCTTTCTATTTTCATTTTCAGACTTTGTGCAAAAAACTACAAAATTGTATGCTTTTTTGTTGCAAATTATTAAAAAAAATGAAAAATGTTTTTAAATTAAAAAAATAAATAAAAAATACACAAAGGTATCTTCAAGTCAATATTTTTTAAAATAAACTTTTTAGCGAAAGCTTATTTTAAAAATATGATTAATATGTCATATGTTCTGTCGTTTACTCTTCTAGTTTAATTCTTTCATAATTTGCCTCAAAAAGTGTTTTTCTGTTGTTGTTCTTTTTTTTTTTCTTTGGTGTGTTCTGCAGTTTATTAAACAATTCCATCTCAAAGGATGATGAATTTTGGAGGTTGAGGCTATAGCTTTTAAGTAATGTGGTTGGAGTACGCTGGTGGTGAAGTATGTTAATTTGGTTTCTGACGAAAAACACACTACACACATCTCATCTCAATACTCCAAAATGTAATCGTCTAATAATTAGCCTCAACCTCCAACCATCGTCGTCTTTTGCGATGGGTATAGCTGGTTTTTTTCTGACACCATGTACAGTTTTACTGAAAACACTTGTGAGGTGTGGCTCTAATTTTTTACTGTTAAGAATCTTCCGTGAAAGTTTCTAAATGTGGTAGTACGTTTAACTACTAATAAGTACATTAACCAGCATGGCATTAGAATCACTTTATTTGGTTTAATGGTTTTGCAAGATACCATTTGCAGATTTCTGTGGCCATTCTCTTCAAAGACATCTGTAAAGCCCGGATCACACATGCGTGAACACAAGCCGTATATGGAAAACCCTTGAAAGCATAGATGTAGTGGATTTTTTTTTCTGATTTTTTTTTTTTAATTTCTAATTCTATTTTCTGCTTTTTTTTCGTATGTGCGATCCCTTCTTTAGTCACTAAAGTTTTTTTATGTTTTCAAAGAAGCTTCCACAGAAGTCTCTAAATGGTGTAGTATGGATAACTAATAAATTCGTTCAAAAACTAAGATGACCACTGTTTGCACATGAACCAACATTTGAGACCCCTTTATTAGTTAAGATATAGCAACACTAGGAAGATTGAGTGATAAGCTTTGCATTTAGTAAAACTAAATGTTATTTAGACAAAAGCAAAAAAAATAAAACATGATATCATCGGATAAAGAGGGTACAAGAGCTCACTTGAATTGAATGCATCCTGATCCTGCTGGAGGTGCCTTCCAAAACACATGGACTGCTGACTTTGGTACGATAGATGTTTGTACGATGGCATTCTGACATTCATCCGAAAACTTTATCAGTGCATCGTTCGTGAGCTTTAATTAATTTTAGAGAAAGGGTCGTTGAAAGGTGCGAGACACTTTTTTCTCAACTGAATAATTGCACTTTCAAGTTCCGACTTCAGAACGTCACTAGAACTCTAGTTATTTTGTATATTGGAAAACAAAATTAAGAAAAACTTGAAAATGACACACCTGATATGTTTAGGGCATAAAAGTATTAAATTCAATATACTGAGTTAATTTTTCAATATATTGAGTTAATATTTAAACATATTAACTATGTATTTCAATATAATGAGTTTGTGTAGCAAAATATTGATTTGTAATGATTGTATAGGTCCATTTAAATGCTAATATTGTTAACAAAAAAAAATTCATTTTTTTGCAGAGTTAGTGGTGCGATTTTACAATTCAATTTTGCAATTTTTTTAAAAATAGAATTTTTTCGTTTAGGAGCCGCTTGCGGTTGTTATTGGGTTTATATCTGGGGGGTTTGACAATGCATTTCGCATGTTGCAATTGGAATTTTGTCCCTCTGCCACATGCCATCTTGTGTTGCATGCGTAGTAATTTTTCAAATTTAAAATATTTTCAGATATTAAGTAACGAAGTCAACTAGGTAAAACTGAATGACATTGCAATAGTTTCATATTAATATCTTTAAATAACATTTTATTTCAGTTTGAAAAATTCCCAATTTTTGAAGATTTTAACAGGATTTTTTGTTTATTAAAATTTTGAAAATAATGAAGAAAAAAAATATGAATACGAAAAAAAAATGAAAATCTATTATTTAAAATTATCATAAGTTTATTTTGTTTACTCTAGTTCTTGAAATATTTATAATTTCTTCTTATTAATTTTTTAAAATAATAAGATAACCAAAGTTCTATTCGAAAGTTCTGAATCATTGCATATTTGCAAAGGCTACTTAGAAAACGGTATCAATGCCATTATTAAACTTGAAAGTCAATTTTCTCTGTGGAAATATTACTTGAAAAGTTCCAACATCTTTAAATACAACGTCTCTTGTTTTACTGCTCGGTTCTGCCACTAGTATAAAGACGGTAAACTTTTGGACACTGGCATGTGTCTTTATTCCTTGAAGACTAACTATAGAAATAAGAACAGAAAAAACAGTATTTTAGTTTTACTTCAATTTGACTTTTCCATCAATTTCAAATTAGTTTTTTTTTTTAGCTTTTTTTTTTTTTTTTGATAAAATCGTTATTTAGGTTTGGATTTTTGAGTATGAAATTGTGAATCTCATTTTCTTTTTGAAAGACTTCTTTTTTTTAGGCTAAACTTGTTAGCCTAAAGAAGATCATAGACAAAAGTAGGAGTATGAAAAAGAGATTTTGCATTTGTGTGTAAAATGCAATTATTATGGGGTTCCTAGGTGAGAACTCGATCAAACCACTTACATTACACCTTTCTATCTTCACATAAACTTTATTTTCTTTTCAGTATTCTTTATCATCTCGATAGAATGTATGGGGGGTGGTCTGAAAATTGTCATACAATGAGTTTTTTTTTGGTTTCTTTTTGTTTTGGGTTGGGTACTAAACATGAGAATGTTCTTTTTTTATTTCAAGCTTCTAACTTTTTACGTTTGAATGCGTTGATAATGCAATACCATATTATAAGAAGATTGCAAGTAGAATCTAATCCCTATTTAGTGTGTGTACGATGTAGAGTGTGTCTTTTGGCCACTCATGTAAAGGTGTACGAGCGTATATCAAAGATTTGCTTTGTGTTTGGGGTGTTGTCAGAATATGTGTATGTGTTCATGTATTTTTTTCGAAGTATGCGTTCGTGTTGAGCTAGGTCCGCATGATGCGTGCACTTGAAATACTGTATGTTTCAAGTGCACACATTGTGTGTGTGTGGAATCACCTTACTGCGTTTGTAATTGTGTTTTGTTTCCTATTGTATGTGTGACTGTTGGTTATTTTTCTACGTGTTGCAAATATAACTGGCGTAAACGACGGTATACTAGTGGTCACATGTGCAAAAAAGCGCACAACCATTTTAAGTAAAGATGTTTCACTGAGGAGCATACAAAAGCCTGGATACCACATGATGTCACACCATTAGTCATCCCTAAAGTATGAACATGCAAATGACGAATTGGTAGTGAGGTTATTAAAGGTGAATTCCTAATGACAGCTTAGGTAGAGGTAAACTCATCAGCGTTTACGTGACATTTTAAATATAATGTTGATAAGTTTAGCATTACATTTCATTAATTATAATCATTCATTAAGAATATGACCCTTAGAGTCTGGCAGCGCCCATTATTAAGCAAAGCAATTTTTCCAGCAAAGATATAATGTGACTTGTCGAGCTTTGGGAATAATTTATACACTTGGCCATGACTTGTTTCTCGCATGTTTCATACTCAAAATATACTGGCTCCTATGCAAAAAATTAAGCATACACTGTAACTAGTGAAAACCAAACAAATACTACCATTTTGTATCAGTAAAAAGTTTAGCAAAAGTCAATAATTGAAGTACAGACTTTGCTTATACTTTTAAGTTTGTTATTATTTACTTTTAGCAAATTACTAAATGTAATTCTTTATTTTTGTAGCAAATACTTTATAATATTCAAGTTGCTAATTGACTACTGGAGTCGGGGGCCTTCGTCCACCGTTTTAATGCTCATTCGCACGCTCGTTCCAAATGTTAACCACATAAGTCCATCCAGGCTAAGTGGATATGTCTGCTATGACTCTGTTGCAAGTATTAGTAAGGCCCACCTGCCCTATATGATTTAGGCTATTCGTACCGTGTGTATCCTCTTTCCGTGCCGTGTGCATTGCCTTTATATACATACACCGCCTGGTGTAAGTGTTTTTTTCTTTCCTTTTACACTGTATGTTCACTACAGTATGTGTTGATGAGATATGAATTATGCATTTCTAAAAAAAAAGAAAGAAAGAACTGGATACATCTTTGAAGTGTTAAGGCTACTGTTTTTTTTATGGAGTGAATAACATGTTAATGATGCTGCTCACGAATAGACAATGGGACTTACTTATATTCTTACAAAAGGGGGCTGTGAGACCCTCACAGGTTACTTATCCAGTGATTTGTTTGGAATAGTCTATGTGGACCTGTACTCTTATAGTGAACGTAAACTTTCTTTGCTTTCGAGATATATTTATATACATGTACATGTGTGTTTGTGTGTGAAACTGAAGAAACTTCCGAGTTCATGATCCTTTTCAATCCATTTTCATTTATGCTGTAAATATCGTAATGGAAAGCACATTTCATACACATAAGAAATACACCCATCATCTTTTCTTTTCTTTTGACAAACGCATTGAATACGAAATCAAAACATCTTTCTGTTTCTAATACTAATAATATAACACGTTCACTGAATATGAAGATATAAGTTTAGGATACTTTTTGTCTCTCCATCTGTCTCTTTTATAAGTTTGGTGCTCTGTGTTGATACTTAAAGTAAGGGTTTTTTTTTTCTTCGTCTTCTTCTTGTAAGACCTTTACAAAAATGGATGATTTATGGCGTTTGTTGATTAAGACAATCTGAAATCGTTTGACAAGGAAAGACAGTTACCACAAAGTGCTTTTAAAAGGACGTATTTTTTCATCTTGACATTCCAAGTGTCTGTCTGTCTGTCTCGTGTATGTGTTTCCTAATATGTGTTTGTGTGTGTTTTACTGGTGTTTATGAATTACTTTCCTTTTGTTGATGGAAGTGTGTGTGTGTGTTTCTTGAGGCCAGTGTGTGTGTTTCCTTCGTTGATTACCACTTGTGTGTGTGTGTTTCTTCCTTTGATTACCAGCTTGTGTGTGTGTGTGTGTTCTCTGAATGTTTGTGTGTATATTTCTTCCTAGATGTGCGTGTGGAACACATCAACGAGCGGGTATTCTTTTAATGCCACTGCGTGTGTGTAAGTGCTGGCTTTAGGCCAGGGCCACTTGCCATTGGCATCACTTTTGAAGGGTATCAAAAATTCGGTGAAACTTTCTAAAAAAAATTGATTTTTACTCATTTATATACAAGAATAGTAACTGTCGTTCACTTTTCAAAACTGAAGTTATCTGAGATCAACTTTTGGACTAAATAGTCCCTCTGTCACGGGTCCTCTGGACTGGACTGCTTGCAGAGTAATTATTCAAATTCAAATCAATAATGCACAAAGACAATGATGTCTACAGGAAATTAAATTCCTAATACTCTTAATATAAATTCTAGTCTCTAACTAGGTTCTATAACTGAAAAACGCAATTTTTCGTTTATGTCTGAATTTCTATATTTAAAATAAAATGTGGGGGGGGGGGCGCACTGAAAATGTGTGCGCCCGGGTGCCAAAAACTTAGCTAAGCCACTGGCACCTAATTTTTACAAAAACGTCTATGAAGCATAGTATTAGCCACTGCAGTGGACAAAAGCAAAATAAATATCTATAAGCCACCTTAATATATCAATCTGTAATCATCTCCAACAATCGTAAATAGATAATAATTGTTTATTTTTGGGAGGGAGGGGGCAGTTGCCCAATAGTTTATGTGTTCTTTTTTCTCTAGTGTACGGTATGTGTAATTGTTTCATTTTTGGTGCCGGAATTATGTTAATCTATTATGTGTTTGATGCTAGTCTATTATGTGTGACTGTATTTCCAAGTTGATGTCTATGTTTTAGCCATGATGTGTTTTTTTTATTGATATACTGTATTTATGTGTTATGCTTTGAGTACAAAATATTGGTTTGGTGGTTTGCACTTAGTGTCGTGTGGTATTACTGTGTTTTGTCAATCGTATCATATGTCAAGACCGAGCTATAAATAATCAAAGTTTAAGATACTTTTCTCAATACAACAAACTGCATATACTAATATATTATCTTATTCCATTAAAATAATAGATTGACGCTGGAAAAAAAACATCAACACAAAATAAAAAAAAATGATCATTTAATATGTGCGTCAATTTAGATTAAAAGACCAATGGCAATTCAGATAAAGCTTAATGAAAAATAGTACGAAAAAAATCAGGCCAGTTTATAAAAAAATACTTTCTGAGACTTGATATTGGCATATTAACAAATGTGTGCGTCTCTCGACTTAATTAAAAGTTCGAAGTCAGTGAAAAATTGGATTTTTTGCAAAAAAAACCAGGTCCCATGAATTAACATCGAATGCTGGGTGGAGGGAAGGTTTTTTCCTAGAGAAGGTTTTCTGGTTGGCTTTTGCTCGTGATGGCCACCCACCCCCTATCATTAATTTGGTTAACATTTTCTAGACACATAATAGCGAATTGTTGCCTCAGACATCATTAGATAATATTACAAAATTTCCAAGAACACCATTATGGTATGGGGCAGGCCTATGTCTCGGCTTTAATAGGGGTTTGACCAAATATCAATTTTCTTTTTCATCACGAGTTATCCAGAGTGAAAATACACTATATCTAGTGAAATCTTGTGATACAGGATCTTTTTGATGCTTTGAAGAAGGCCTATATGTGCATGTATCAAGTCTAGCAAGCGTAGTGTGCCATATATATATATATATATATATATATATGTATATATATATATATATGTATATATATATATATATGTATATATATATATATATGTATATATATATATATATATATATATGTATATATATATATATATGTATATATATATATATATATATATATATATATATATATTTATATATATATATATATATATTTATATATATATAAATTGTAACGAACCACCTTTGTGGGGGATAGAATATACCAAAAAGCGGTTGACTATGCCGCTTATTCTGTCCTGGTTCGGGAGGAAGGGAACAAATTAATCCTTTTCCGTTTCCTCACAAGTTCCTCTTTAGTGAACTTTTACAGTTAAAAGGATCTTTTAGCTGTCTGCTACCCCTCGGGCTTTTGCCCGTTAATAGCTGGTTGATCGTGTTGTTCCTTGAAGTTCCATCTAGAAGTGATGAGCCAGGTTTACACCTGGATTGGCAGTTCGAGATGATGAATTATGAGAACTTTCGTTCTATCCAATAGGTATAAAAGATAAGACTTGGCAATTTTTAAGCATAATAACAGTTTATTTACAATTATTTCCATCGATATTTATCCCAAATTGGGCATAGATTTTCTGTTTACAGAATACTTTCTTTAACATAAAAAACACGGCCTTTTATACCCAAAAAGAGGATATTGAGAACACTTTCTCAGCATCCCCTGGTTGGGTAAAAACAAAAGTAAAAACCAAACTGGCCAATCAACGTGATTGACCAGTGGTCACCAAAATATAGTCAAATGACTCATTGTCACTAAAAACAACTTCACCAAAGAAAGTTTCAACCCCATAGACCTAATGCTGAGGCTTATCAGTGCAATCTCTTTGGATTAAGGGGTGGGACTGGGAGGAAAAAGGACCCAAGACTCATGGTGTGACCCAAGACAGGATATTGGCACTATCAGCTGATAGAACTAGGTCAATTATAGTGGACACATGTACACATTGGCAAAAATGCCCAGATTTCCCTACCTGAGTCTAATGTAAATGTTTAAGAATCTTGAACAACCCCTAAATGTTAGAATTTCTACCTGAAATTCCACACAGAAAGTTTTTAGACTAAAAAGAACTAAATTACCAACATGCCTCCTTCATTTAAAAAAAAAATTTACATGGTAAAAATGGACTACCCTAATATATATATATATATATATTTCAAATTAAAAATAGTATTATACAGTTATTTTCCACAGGCGGCCCGCGGGAAGTATGTCGTGTATGCCTGGGTACAGGATATTCATATCATAAAGTTATGGGTTTTTTTACTTTTTTTTGGGCAAAATACATGATACAAAGTGTATATTTAAGAACGTACATACGAACATAAAAGCAGCTGTTTGTTTCTTATTGGTTTTGTTAACTTGTCTTCCATCCATTGATCTTCTTTGATTAAAAAACTTTCTTGGTTTGGAGATGTTTTTTGGGCTGTCCAAAAACTTGATTGACAATATTGAATTTGTCGTTTTTATGGTCATATAACCACAGTGTTCTTTCACTGGTCAGTATGTGTGCGCGTTCGTGCTTTGAGTAAGTAGCAGCTGTGTGGGTCTGTATTCTTTCACTCTTCAGTGTGTGTGTGTGTTTTAGTGGTCAAGGTATGTTTTTTGTGGCAACTGTGTTTTTTTTCCAGGGCCCAGTCTGGGTATGTGTATTCTTGCAATGGCCAGTGCCTGTCTGAATGTTTGTCAAAAAATAAAAAACTAATACAAGTGGTGACACTAGTGTGTAACCATAGATTTGCAGTTTGGACAACAATTACTCATTGCTACAATAACATGTTCTTTCAGTTTTCATATATAATACAGAAGCTACTTTATTGAGAGATGATGGTGGCAAGTGACAGCCATATCTTTGTGGTGATTTTTTTTACTCTGAAGTTCTGAACAAGTAAAACGACAGCTGTTGCAATTGCTAGCTGTGAGAAAGTTATATTTCTCATCTTTCTATTTCTTTCTTATCACTGATTTTTTCTCATATGTGACACTATTTGTTAGGGCACAGGTTTCTTACCGTGAACTGGTCCTTAACCTCTTATTTTTTTTTTGTTACAAGTAGTTGAATTTTATTACAAACCATGTGGCCATAAATATCTTAGATTACTGCTTGAGTTTAAATAAATTCTTGTTTTGAAACATATTATACCAAGCTAAGGCATTTTGATAGCTATTGAAAATGTTAAAAACTAGGGGCCTCGTTACAGAAAGGTAATCAGACTGTTACATGACAGTAAATTGTCATATCTAGCTCATAATCTTGTAACAGTCACAAAATCGAATTACAAAATATTATTAAAACATAATTATTCTTTTAAAATAACTCAAAGTTGTATATTATTGTAGAAAAAACAACAATATGATACTGCTTCAATACATTAAAATAATTTAATAGTCACTGATGAAGCCAACGTTTTGACTCAATTTTGAGTCATCAGGGCAACAGGAACATTCAAAAGCAGATAAACTTTAAAATTACGCATAATTAGTTTAAAAAAGTCAGTTTAAGGCTACATTGTCAAAAAGAGATGAAACATTGGCTTTGTCAGTTAAATTAAATTATTTTAATGTATTGAAGCATTGTTATATTGTGGTTCTTTTCCTACAATAATATACAACTTTGACCTTTTTGAAAGAATAATTTATTATAATTACAAAATTACAATTTTAGTCAAGATTTTTACAAGATGATGTCATATGACAGCTATCGACTGGTGGTTAGAATAATATGACTAGTGTGCAGCATAATATGTATTCTATGCATTGCATGTATTCGTTGCATAATATGTATTCCATGTTAAAGTGTGACTGTCACAATGTTATGACTTTTATAACGAGGCCCTAGAAATATAAAGAGACGGACTAATATCCTTATCTACACCTGTTTACTTAATGTATTTAAATGATCAACACGTTTTAACATTTGCGATTTTGACAATTTCATTTAAATTTTAGAAGCTAATTTACCTGATTAAATGTATTTAGGATTATTTGATATGTACATGTAGTCAGATTGTAATTAACTAAAGGCATTCAACAAAACGTGTTTAGTCTAATTTGAATGCATTTAGTAATGATCAAGAGAATACAATGTACATTGTAATAGTAGTTTCACATTATTGCCTTTGAAAATAAATTATTTATTATGATAGTTTGCAAATGTTGTATGAAGTTTTTCTTTATCAACTTGAAATGAAAACAATTTCTTGGTATAAATATTTATTTTAAAAGATACCATTATGAAAACATCATTAACTTGTACTTTAATTCTCCTAGTAATTCTAACAACACTCTTTCAATTTCTTATTAAAGTTGTTTTCTAAATAGCTTGATAAAGGAAGTTCTTTGACCAAAGAATCTGACCGTAATCAAGCAACAACTCTATGATAAGGTGTCATTAGTCGAGATGAATCTTGGTGGGTCATGTTGGCCCTACCCAAATTAAAATTATCCAAAAAATTATAGTTCAATAGTAAACAGAATAGAACGTTTTCATGAGACTAATTAATACATTATTTTAAGATTTATTTTTCTCATATAATGAAAGATCTCATTTTTAAGAAAGTTACTTTTTGAACGGAAGTAATTAATGAGTTGGTTCTTTATTTTTCTGATTAGAATATTGCATATAATAAGCTGATTATATTGTCAAAAAAAAACACCATTGTATGTGTAAGAAATGAAGGAATATTTTTTCTAAGATTAGGTCTATTTTCTTTGATGGTTACCTTTTTACGTAAAAAAAAAAGAAATTTTTGAAAGTATTGATTCTCTTTTCTTCTTTGAAGAACTAAAAAATATAAAATGACTCATAAGTTCATAACACCTTTTATTTTAAATGTGAAAGAAATTTATGCTAAGCTTGAAATTGACTGATTTAATGCAGACAGTGATCGATTTGTCAGAATTTTGATTGGTATGCAAAACTTATTTTATATTGTGCGTGTCTGTGTCACAAAAACTATGAAAAATATTTGAAGAAAATCTCGAGAATGAAAGCATTGTTTACAATGCTTTGAGTCTGTTGATAAGATAATCGAAAACCCATATGATATTAACTTAATATACAGATATCTTCTTACGATCTGATTCTCAACGTGTGGCTCCATTAGAGTTGTGCAGCTTAATAAAGCCTCAAAAAAGTGGACCACAGTAATTATGTAGACCTGAGAATCACTTCATACCTTTGTTATTTGAGAAATTGAATGTGGCTCTGAAACTTATATTTTACATTTTTTAAAACGTGTTTAATGGCAATGTATCAAAATATTTTGAACTGCAAACAAAATAGCAGTCATTTCAATAAACATAATTTAATAATTTATTATTTCATTCGAATAATTTAATTACTATAACAATTTGTCTATTTAATGCGAGTAATGTAAATACGTGAGCCATTAGATGACATTTAAAGTGTTTGATGCTAAAAATGAAAACGATTCGATTAATGTGTTAGAAAGATATCCTTCAAACTACAGTATATATTTTATACTTGTTTGAAACATACACATAATCAATCCATTAATGTTTTTACATTTCAAGTGAATTTCAATGTTTGCACATTTATTCAAACTCAGTGTGGCAGTGATTTAATTCACATTGATTTAAATCAAAAGATTTAAAAAAAAAATCACATTTATTTAAACATTAAAATTATACAATAAAAATAAAACAGTTCCCGGCATTTTTCTCTATGTTTATAAAATAAAGTCCGGTGTTAGTCCTTTCATTAATAAATTATTTTTTCGGAAGATATGCTTGAGGAAGTATCCCCCAATTGACTGGTGGAAATCAGGGACAAATACAGTAGATATAAATAGTAATCTATTTATGAATCTCAGAGGTAAACCGTTTTAAGAGCCTATATGTGTGACGCCATTTTGAATATTAGCAGATGACAGTTATAGTTCCACTTTTCACCGTTTAGTGACGCCCCACAGCTAAGCCATTGAAGCCAATGAGAAAGAGAAATTCCTATTTTAAAAAATAGATGGTTCAGGCAAATGTTTTGTTTTCTGCAACGAAAATTGTGATTGTCAAAATTCAAGTTGCAATATGTACATAACAATATTGCTCATCTAGTGATAAGTTGGTAAAAATTTATAATTAGTTTTTCTATTTTTAATTTCGCTTTAAAATCTCGTATTTTTTAGCTCATGTTAAATCCCATAGGCCACAAAAGCTCCTCCGTTTATACATTTTATAGGATCTAAATTTCCCACTAACAATAAGTTTCATAAGACCCTAAAATTTGACCACTAATTATATACGACTCAAATTACTTACCATTGTAGATCAAAAGTTGCTCTTCCTTTTTTCAGTAGTGCATATTTATCCAAAAAAGAGTCGTTATTAAAATATACCCACTTTTATCTATCGATAAGAGAAAAGATGGCGAACAAAAGTCACAGCTGTCACAGCTACAGAAGCGCCTACATGCGAAGATTTTTGTAAGTATTTTTTCACTGTAGGCTCTTAAGTCACCAAACCTAAATTTTACAGTGAATTTTACATTTGAAAGTTTTTGTCTTCATTGAAGGAATAGGATTTAACATGGTATACCACCATCTAGCAGCCAATGTGTAAAACTGTGGACTTACCACTGTTTACCGCTGATAAAACTTGACAAACTGTTTAAAAAACGCAAATTTGACATCTTATGAAGATGTAAAATCGTGTTTTTTTATTAAAAAAAAAAGTGACTTAACACAGTTTGCCTCTGAGCACTGATTTGTTTTGGAAACTGAAAAGGCTGCAAAGTTTGTGTTTATGTTCAGAATGATAAATTAAAAGTGCTTGAAACTTATTATTTTCAAATTTGAATGTTTTTTAACATTTTTTTTTATTATTTTGCAATTATTTTACTAACAACTTAACAATTAACAATGTTATTATTACTCATTTTTGCAAACATCGTTATAAAAAAATTAATATTTCATATAAATGAAAAAAATAAAAAAAATCTGATTTAAATAAAAAAAATCGATTTATTTGATTTTTTAAAAACAAAATCAAAAAAATCAGCCACCATGTTCAAACTACAATCAAAAGTTTATGTTGAACAATAATATTTTTTTTAAAAGACATGAAGTCAATTCGTCAACTCTTCCAAACTGTAAACTTTGAACTTTATCTTTCAAATGTTTTATATATTTTTTTTTAACTTTTAAGAAATTCCAATTTCCTAAGACATTTCTACTATGCTTGTCTTAAATTGAGTATAAACGTGGGTGTTTCACCCTGTATAAAATGTTTAGGCCATATTTAGCTTGTGTCATAAACGTTATATGTATTTTTTTTCTCCTTCTTTTAACTGATTGCTTCCTGTCTAAATCTTAAATGTTCTCTTGTTTACACATCCTTGAGATCTTCTTTGCTTAAGAGCTGACATTTATACTTAAAAATAATAGCACATTTATTTAAAATATTAAGAATAAAGCATTTTTTTTTAAATTTTAATATCTAAAATTTTTTAATAAATACATCTTGAAAAATGAGTTTAAAAAAGTCAAGTGCTTATTAACTACATATATGCTAAGCATTCAACTATACTAACTTGTTGTTGTAAGCTTTTTTTCTATATTTCCACTTAACTCTACTAGGAAGCTGATATTTTCAGTGACTTATTGCATCGCAACATCATTTGCAGATTAAATTACATTGAGGGTTAAACTTGGTTAATTAAGGGTCAAATTATTAATATGATTTGCTAAAATAATTATTTTCTAAGCGCATTTATCTTGTAGGGAACGTAGATATATCAGAGAAATCAGCTATTTGGCTTATCCTTCTTTGCAGAAGTTGATGAATAAAGCCAAAATAATGTACATGGAGGCTAGCAGTAGGGCACATAGCTGATTTCTCTTGAATAATTTTTTTCTACTTCCACATAATACACAAGAAGCACATCGAGGTCTGTAATGAAAATTTAAATGTAGTGTTAAGAGTGCACTTGGCTAAAGGATGCACTGAGTATAGTGGATACTTGGCTTTCACTTGGACTCAGTATACGAATTGTGGCTACATTGTGAAAAAAAATATTGAAGTGTTCATTGTTAATATGAATTAGCGCTTTTAATGTTAGTGAGCATTAGGTAAATTATGGGTCTTAGACTCTTAGGTTCCATATTCCTAATGCCCTTTCACACTTAATTGTTAAAACTTCTACCCTTAAGTGTGAGTAATTCTTCACACTAAAACTACCCTTTATTATTAAGTGTTGAGAAAAGTATTAGTTTGAAATTGTATGAAGAATGTGGGTCTAAATATAAACATGTGCACGTGTACAAATACAATTTAGGCAGTTTTAGTTGTCTATACTGAAGATAAACATTTTGTAGCTGAAAATGAAATGTAATGCAATCAATGCCACAATGGTCTATGGTTTAGATCAGTGTTACTCCAAAGTTGTGGTGAAAAAAAAGTATAGTTATAATTGTAAAACTTTTTTTTGTTACATAATAATACATTTATTTTTTTTGGAATACAGCTGTTAAGACACTATGCTCGTTTGGTTGTATTTTTAATTATATTGTGACAAGAGTAGAAATTTGTTTGGTATTGGTCTCTTGAATCATGACCAAGGCCCCGGTGGCTGAGTGGAGATGGCCTCCTCTTGTGGTGCTTGGCATCCTCGGGTTCGAATTTTGGACAAGGCATGTTTGTTATGTTTGTCTTTCATAATTTCTCCGTTATTGCGGAATTAACCTCAGGCTAGGCAGCCGGTCGTAAAACACATATCGTGAAATAAAATTGTTTACATGTATCATCGTCGTCATTTGAGCGATCCTAATCGGTGCGGGACATGGTCCAGGGACAAATAAGATTGGTCTCTTGAATCAAAACAAAACAAAAATTGCCAATCTCTCACATGAGATAAACATGAACTTAAATAATAGAGACGAGCTACAATTTTGCGCCCTAAGCAAAAATAAAACTGGTGCTTCTCCATAGTATTATCATTATAGTACTTTTTGCGCCTCT
Source organism: Brachycybe producta (assembly GCA_036925085.1). Taxonomy (NCBI): domain Eukaryota; kingdom Metazoa; phylum Arthropoda; class Diplopoda; order Playtdesmida; family Andrognathidae; genus Brachycybe; species Brachycybe producta. The sequence continues at coordinate 683,785 of JAUPFP010000064.1, forward strand.
TAAGTTTTGCGCCCAAGACAGGTGCCTCACTCGCCTCGCTCTAGTTGCGACTCTGGCAAACGTTAGCAACAACGTTGACAGTGGTGTTCTGACGCTAATGAGCTCGCTGTTACTTATGCTCAGTGAACCAGGCATTAGGAAAGAACTGGCTTAAAGCAGTTTTATTTCATCGTACTACAAAATGTTCATCTACAACGTATTACTAAATCCGTCTTTATAACTAAAACACACCCACATTTAATAATTAAAACACACATTTTATAATATAAATGCACACACACTTTTAACTGAGTTACATATTTATAGCAGAAACTAACATGTTTTCTTAACAATAGTTTAAACTGCAATGATACAAAAAAGTATCAATATGACGTTTCATGTATACTATTTTGTTGCAGAAAGTATAAAACACTGAGAAATCTTTTTCAGTCCATTTTATCTTTTTCAACCTTATATGGATCTTTTTTTTTTGGCAGAGTTTACAAGAAGTTAAAGTGACTTCTGTTTGGTATGGTCATTTCTTTAGTGGGTTGAAATGCATTGTTATCAAATCTGACCATATAGGATGTGAACATTAGTAGTATAAAAACGGTGCATAAACTATTTAAAAAAAAAGACATTGGAAAAAAGTGGAGATTTGAGGTTTTCTGTCAGCTGTGTCACATTGATTTCATTTTCAACAAGTTAGGGGTGAAAAAATAAGAAAAAATAAAATGAAAAAGTTGCATTTGTCCATTTTTCTGTGATACATAATGCTTATTGATTTACATACATGTATATTCTGGCACAAAAATCTGAAAAAGGTATTACATAACAAACAAAAACAAGTTTTCTTACTTGTGTAGGATCCATCGGGTATATACTTTGCAGGATTTCCGGAAATCTGTATTTTAAACCCATTATTGCCGGGTGTTTTAGAAAATCCTGGTGGTTCACGGTTACATCTTCCAGGACCAATAACCACTCCATCAGTTGTTCGAACATCTAAAACTATCTGAATAATGAATACAGCCATATAGATACACAGTGGCCAACATTTTTGCACATTAGCCATTGGAACAGCAAAACGGAAATTTCCAATTAAACTTTAAACTTTCTCTCTTATTTGTCCCTTGTCACTTTTAATACTTGATAGTTCTTCTTCTTCTTCTTCTTCTTCTTGAAGACGTCTTCTTCTTCTTCTTCTCAAGTTCTGTCTGAAACTGACTTTATTTCGCTGGTTGCTAGGATCTCTTTGAAGCACTTTCATCTATCCCTATGTTACATGGCCATCAGCTGTTCCAATAGATATTGATGTCTTCAATGCCTCCCTCCCTTTATGTGTAATTGTATTGAAAGAATCTCAACAGTTTTAGAAATTTTTCTTTAGGTTTTCTAAACATTAGTTTTAATTCCTGTGTATCTTTTAGTTTTTAAATAGAAAATTAAAAACCGCAACACCTCAAGCCCCCCATATTTTATAAAAACTAAGCAGCTCTTTAGACTTGAATGGAATTTTATTAAAATCTAGAAAACAAATCTATAAACATAAACATAATAGGAAATCTTTGTGTAGACCTTTTAGTTTTTAAACAGAAATTAACAACTAACTAGTCGATTCTCCATAGATTTAACATAAGAAGCTGTACATTGAAACACGAAATATTTTATAAAACTCCTATTTTTGTGTTTTATTTGTGATTTTATGTGTCAGACAAATATAATATAAAATGCTCGATTAAAATGTTTTGTTTATGTGATAAATTCTAATGTAATATGACAGTTCTTTGATGATTATTGAGATTACGGTATTGCTATGGCCATGAGGCCCATAACCTTCTTTTCTTTTATAATGTAAAGGATTATATATTCCTATGGCAATCGGATGTAAAGTAGATTGCCATTGGTAACTCATTACCCTTTATATAAAAGTATGCCAAAATCTCCTAATATCTTAATGAAAGCTATGGCAAAAAGCCTCCAACTTTACCCTCTTTCCAGTATCGCCCCACTGACCTGATGAGATCAAAATAAACAATTTATTATTGAATTATTTTATTATTGAATTAACCGGCAAAAGGCCTTAGGGCCCATGAAGCTGAAGACATACAAACTAAAAAAGGGTAATTAACAACGTTAGAATTCCACAATTAAACAGGGCCGGACTGGCTAGTGGTTGGCCCCACCTGCTATGAAATTGTGTTGGCCCCATTTTTTAATTTATTTATTTTTGGCCCCCAATTGACCGGCGATCGCCGGTCAGCCGGTCGGGCCAGTCCGGGCCTGCAATTAAATGACAATTATAAATTTAAACAATTAAGTTACATAAATAAAACATCTCGCAAACATTTCACATAAAGATCAAATAAATAACAAATAATGTAGTCTACGTATTTACATAATGTAAAGCAGGGATCAAGATTTTATTTATTTTAAAGGATTAGAAATAGTTTTTTATAAAAAAAAATATGAAAATAAAGACGTAGCATTTTTGGAATGTGTAGATTCATTTAAAACTTAGTTGAATTATTTTAGGTTAGTCCCTTTCCGAATTAATTGACTCGAAACAATTTTGGGATTCATCATTTCCTATAGTCGCAAAAAGGTCCAAAAAGGAGCTCAAGCTGAAGCACAGAATAAGGAAATATATCCTAAGGATATGTATCCTTATTCTGTGGCTGAAGGTTCCAGGGGAACGACACAGAGGGCGAATCTCTTCCTTTGTGGCTAGTCGTTTTAAGTCGTTAAGAGGAAGCTTGTGACGTCATACAGATTGACGAAACATTTAGGATCGTATTATTTTGTCTGATGAAAAAGGGGTAATAAGTTAATCACAAGAATTTTAGAATTCTTTTGTTTGAACTGTTGAAAACGTTTGATATCTTTTTTTTATCAGATAAAATCCTAAATGTTTCCTAAATCCCTATGACGTCACCAGCTTCTTCTTTGGATGCGGCTCGTATTCTCTCTGCTCTGAAATGCTGAATATTGCGTATATTCTCTCTGTTGTTCCCAAAGATCTATGATGGGTTGTTCCCCCTTCCTTCACTCCTTGTGAAGGTTACTAATTCACTGTAACCGGTTATTGTATATGGATTTGTATCGATATTGATATCGGAATGCTCGGTCTCCATTTTGTTTAGTGTGGTTTGCAGTTTTTCGTTGGAATGTCTTTTAATTTTCGTTCTTTTTTCAGTGAAATCATTTGTTTGTGAGTTTTACTGAACTCTGTTATATGGATACAGAGATTGGAAAAGGTGTTGATGAACTGGAGGAGGGTGAAATCGACGAGAAAGAAGACGATGGGATAATCATTTTGGACGATTCTAACGACAGTAACGATGTGATTATCATCGATCAAGTGGATTGCAGTAGCGAAAACGTCAAAATGGAGACGAACAGAGTGTTGGGGATGAAAACGGGACGTAAAACTCTTCTTCCGGACCCAATAGGAGTCCGTAAGATAAGTGAAAACGGGATTAATAATAACAAGAATTTAATGGGAAACATGAATGGAAGCGGAGGGGGAGGGGCGGGGCCAGGAATGCGAACGATGAGGTCATCCAGTGACGTCAATCCACGCGTGCGGAAGGACAGCATGGCGCAGTCACGGGGTCTTATGCAACGTAAAAGAAATCGACCACAGTTACGCTCTCAGAAGGCGTCACTTGCATCAAACTCGAGATCGGCGCCAACGAGATCTTCAGATTTGTCTAGGAACCGATTTGGTTTTACGATTCCAGTTAGATCTGTGTCAACGCCAAGGTTGAGCTATTCGAATTGGAAAAGGAACGGAAAGACGTTTTCTAGTCGTGAGACACCGAAATCGTTGCCAAATCTACCTGAAAAGCGTATCCTTTTGTAGTTACCGTACATCGCTGAATTTGAGTCACGTCTTGTTTAGTTTAACGAGAAAATTTCAGGAAACTTACCTTCCAGGCGTCGAGAGTTGAGTTACGATGATCTTTTGGCTCAGTATCGAGAAATACAATCACAGTTGGACGATCTTTCGCTCAAGGAAAGTCAGAGTGGCAACGACGATGAACCGAGATCCGAAAACGAGGATTTGGGAAAGGAGAACATCGATAAGACGGATAAGGACTATATTGATCTGCGATGCGATTCTCAGGTAGGAAGGTTGAGTTTAGTTTGAAAGCATAGTTTGTTTGTTTGGTTGCTTGAACATATTTGTATGGATACTGCAATCTCACAGCACACATATATCGAAGCAAGTTTACTTGATAAACACCTTTTTAAAAAAAATTTTACAATCCGCAATTGCAAAAATATGCAAATGAATGAATGTTTGCTTTGTGTTTCAAAGACATTTGCAAAAAATTAAAAGTTTTTGATTACCTAGAAGAGTAAATCGTTCACTTCGCAGCATTTTCATTATTTTGTGAGAGTTTCATATTCTAGGGTTTCATTTTTCCACTTCAAGTTCACCAAAAGTCATGAAAAGTAGAAATAAATCAAATGTGTTCGTTTCCAAACTGCCATTATGACTTAATTTACTTCTTGAATATATTTAGGCTGGGGCAGTAGGATTGGATGTTTTTCAGTAAACTGCATCGGGGGTGGGGGGGGGGGCTGTGCAAACAAGGATGTGAGAGTTGCGATAGACAGGCAACTTTGGAAAATCATGGAAGAGACCTTCATCCAGCAGTGGATTGATATAGGTTGAGAACGAATTATTGATAGCTGAGCAGTGGACGATCACACAGAAGTTATTAATTCACGATGGGATTGAGCTGTTGGATCAGGACTGTCGTTTTGTGTATGGGATCTTTAGATCAGATCCGAATGCCCTGCTCTGCCGTCCAGTTTGATCCGCCTTGTTAAGGGATTTGTCAGATCGGGTACTGTTCTGTTGCAGCAAGGTTCAAGCTGGCGTATGAAATAAAATTGGAGAATTATTTGTCAGATGTGATCTGTTTGTGAGTGACTATAAAAGGGGGACGAATCTGGACTTAAGATGATCTCTCTGTGGCTTGCTTAAAGAGCGGGTTACAGAAGAAATTGTTAGAAATAATTATCAAAGTTAAAATAAGAAGCTCTCTGGTTAAGTTAACTAAACTGCATTAATTAATGTTATTTCTTTAAAAAAAACCTTCCGATCCTACTGCATCACCATTTATAAAAGTTGTTTGCAATATGCACCATACGGGTGTTTCGTAGTTTTATTTTCTACATTTATGCAGATTGAGTTTGTTGGTTTTTTTAGGCGGAACGGAACGCGAGACGAGAGAGGTTACCTTACACAAGACGACGGTTGTCTTCGAGGAGCAGTTTGTCAAGTGTAGATGCAAAAGAACAGCGAAAAGAAGTTAGTCACCTGGATTTTCAGTTTAATCTTCTTGTTATAATGGTCGAATTTATCTAAGGATGAGGATGAAGAACTGGAATTGCGCAGGATAGCATTAAATTCGACATTGCGTCGCCGGGAACAACAAGAAAATGAGTTGAAAGGTGTATCCGAAAAGTCCTCTGCTGTGCCAAAGGTTGTTTCAGGTTGTTCAAAAACAACAACGAAAATTGTTTATTATTATTTTTTTCTATCACAGGAAACTCTTGAAATCTCCGAAGTGAATAGTCTCGAAGATGTGTCGGAAGATCTCGATAGTTTTCCTGCATCTCCTTCGTTAGATAGTTTTGATAAAGCTCAAAAAGTAGTTAACGAACTCGACGAAGATGTCGATATCTTGCGTGCGATGCTACTTAGTTCTTTGTCAAATAAGCAGTTAGAAAAGAGCACCAAGTTCGATTTCACTGGCACAATTGAGAAACCGCCTTCTCCTGTTACGAACTCTTCTGGTCCCACATCCTCGAAGAGTGTAACGTCGCTTAGAGTTCTTCCGCAGCCGAAATCAGTGCCAATCTTGGTTCCTCCAGCTCCAGTTCACGATCCTGTTGTCATACGGCTGAACAGGGACGATACTTCAGACTCGGAAACTGACGTGGAACTCAATTCTTCCTCCGAGCCGTCATCTCTTATAAATAGTATCGATAGTTTTTTGAATCAAGCGAGACAAAAGTCGGAACAATTAAAACTAGATAAACGAGAAAAGGACGTTGTTGTTTCTGAGCTTAATAAGACCCCGCTTGCGATTCGCGAACTACCAAATAGCGACATCGTGGAATATTATAAGTTAAAAGCCGAGATTAGTAAACGGGAGAAATCTTCAACCAAAGGGGCTGCTCCAACCGTTGTTCAGGTTGTTTCAAAAATTGATGTCGATACGATGGAAGAGCTAAATCGGTTTGAAAAGAATCTGCTGAAACAAAGAGAAAGTATGTTTGAAAATCAAAAGGAATTACACAAAATTAAGTTGCAAATGAACAACAAAATGACTGTTGCAAATGCGACCGAATCGAAGATCACAAAGTTACGTGGACAGTTAGAAGCCACGTTAAAAATTGCCAATTTGCTGAAATCCGACATGAAGAAACTTCAAGAGACTCATGATACTGTAGCAAAAGAGTTGGAGTTAAAGAAGGCCAAGAAATTAGAGGTCGAAATGGAATGTTTAACGAGAGGAAAACAGATTCATGGAGAGTTGTACAAACTTCCGCAGTTTCCCAAAATTCTTAGCTTAAAGAGGAAGTTGATTTCGAACGCTTCTCTGGTGCGTTGGAAAAGGAGAACTTCTGAAAGTCAACGTCGAGTCGTCTTCGTCACATATCCGTCCAAAGACAATTTGTTAGTTACTTCCGGTCATCGTGCCATGAGTTCTGATGAAGTGGCTAGAGAAAAAACTCGTCTTAAAAAGATGGAGCTCGAGGTGGCTTCCAAATTGCAGGAGTTGAGACGAAATACGAATGTCGCCAGTCAAAAATCGGGCAAGGTCACAATTTTATCATCTGAAAAGGATTCCAAGAAGATTAAAAGTTTACCAGTAAAGCGCGAGAGACGGATGTCGTTTATGGATAAAAACCCCTCGACAAGACCGGAATTGTCTGGTTCCAAAGCAGCCTCCTTCAGACATCCCGGATTATCTCGAGAAAATGACAGTTCTTCCGAGTCTGTGAAGGTACCTACGATTACATTGACGGAACAGCAGTTGGAAAGCTTTAAAAAGCTTCAGGTTTGTAGTTAAGTTGAATAGTGATAAGGCAACCCAAAATGTGCTTCAACCCCCCCCCCCCCTTTCTCAAAATGTACTTCTTGTTGCAAAACAACGAAAATAACTTGTTGCAAAATGTTCACACTTCGTTAGCTTTTCTTGCGATAAAATAATATTTATCCGTTTGTGTATGTTCGTTTTTAGCCCAATACAGTGCAACCGCGGTCATCCGAATGCACGATAGTCCGAACGTCTAGAAATCTGAACGTTAAAAATGGAAACAAACTAAAATTCGTGATTTTTAAATTAAAAGTACCCATATATCCATACGTATATATGATAGTGTATAATAGTAATCCATAATGATAAAAGGGTACAACAATAATTCTTAAATAACGTTTACTGTAAAATAGGTTATTTCCTGAGTTTTAATTAGTTTGTTTTTGTTCAGTCTGGTTAATGCGATCAGTTTCAAATACACCCCTTTCATTAATCAGTTCGGATTACCACGTTATTTTGATTGGTTTTTGGCCTATTTTGTCGAGCGAGAATGGCATTGCAGCCAGACAACGAAGCGGTTTTTCACAACTAATTCATTGCATTTCATGCTTATGGCAGTGTCAGCTTTAGGCCAGGGCGACCAAGGCACCAACCCGGGGAATCACAGATGTGGGAAAACTTTCTAAAAAAAGTTATTTTACTCATTTATTTACGTGGACATTTGTCACCGTTGAATATAACTTTTGCAGCTTATAAAAACTGAAGTTAATCAAGAGGTATCGTTTATCAATAGTGTCCCGGCCAAGACATATTAAATGTTTTTCCAATCACAACTATTGAAAGTTAAAACTGCAAGTTGACTCCAATAAGAAGTGACGGGTTTTTTGGGAGGGGGTGGAGACACTTTCTGAATACTTACCCTGGGGATCACCAGAAACGAAGCAGAGCATCAAAAATGAACTATCTGTGATGCTAAGCGCTAGAATAACGATAACGATTCCTCGCTCATCATCAAAGAGCAACTTTTTGCACAGTATAAAAGATCCTTCAATGTAAATAAAATGCTTTTACATAATGGATTTGTAAGGGCGTAGCTAGGGACCCACAGCCCCCGCCACTGCGTGAGGGCTTAGGAGGTTTGGAGGCCGCTTTTTGAGGGTGCAAAGGGGGTGCAACCAAACCTAGCTACGCCACTGGTAAACAAATACATATAGAAAGTATAATTAATTTGGCATATGATGTATTATGGGAATTTATGGTCTTTACTCTGAAAACTTTGCATATGGTTCTAACATTATTTAATACCTATGCACGCGCACACACACACACACACACACACACACAGCTACAGCCCAGCCACCTACGACAACATTTTACAGTCGAAACTGACCACTCACAAGTGGTACATGTGCCAAGGTTCTTGTAGTTATGTCTAATGTTTTGGGGTTTGGATACATTTACTTAGATTTATTTTAAGAAAGTTTAGAATAGTTATGAATCTTATTACTTAAAATAATAGTGAAAACAATTCGTTCCGTCATTTCTCAGCTTTTTATTTGAAAGAAAAAAAAGTCAGTGGCTGTTTCTGCCATCAAACATTTAATCGTGGCAACCTTCTTCATTAGTATTAAAATAATTACGTATGTGGCGTTTGGGTTGCCTTAGTGATTTGCGTCGGAATTTTATTTTAAATTTGTTGTTCATTTATTTAGCCTTTATCTGAATTTGTCGATTCATTTTCATTGGAGAGACTCGAGAGTGTACCTCTGACTTCATATGACATTCATGGCACCTTTCACACTCAGAAAGTAGATTGTTTATTTCATTGTTTCATTTATTTTTGTTGTTTGGGATTCTAAATAATAGTTACTTTATCATTTTTAGTTATCCTACTTAAGGTTTCCAGAGAAGAACGCTTCTGAAAACTATTTGTCATCAACAGTATCTTTACAACAATACACAAGCCCTTTGTTGCATTTTCGAACATACAGGTGTGACCTGTTTTATATTTTAGGCATTTTTCTAAGGTTGGCTTAAATTTCTTGTTCTTATTTTAAAGGTTTAGTCCTTACTTTCGAAACAAGGCTAATCATTGCCTTACTTGGCCTACATACTCGCAGAAACTGACTCCTAAGAAGACTTTGTGTCGGTTCGAACTTCTAGGCACTTGCAACGATGACAAGTGTCCATGGTTAGTTTCATATTAATCGGTTTACATTTGATAGATAGAGAAGCCGAATTCATTGCTAACATATTCAATTGTAGGCAACATACTCGAGATTATGTGATGAATTCGAAAGAAGTTTTGTGTGACATCGTATCGTATTGTCCACAGTTGGCTGGTTTAAGTGACAGAAATACTACTGCTAACGATTGCAAATTAACGATTGGTTTGAAATGAGATTATTATTTCTTATCGTCATTCGTGTTAACTTAAAAGTTATGTTTTCTCGTGTTGTTTTCAGAAAGTTACGTCGACAATTTGCTCAGTTCGAACAAGGATCGAATGACTTTCGATCAGCTTTGCATTTTGACTGTCGGGCGTGTTAATGAAACAATGGAAAAAGGTCTCGTCCTCTCAACTGTGCTCAGCCATTAAATGGCTTAATGTTTTTCGTCATTGTTATTCGTAGCTCCACCTCATTACATTACTTTCGACGATCGTCAATGGCACCCAGCTCAAGAGGCGGGCAATTCCGAGCCTGTTGATTGTGAATCTAGTGCGCAACGGAGAGCAGTAGGCAGAGGTTTGCAATTTTGTATAGCTACTTTTAGTTAAGACAGTGGCTGTTGCTGTTCATTGGAAGTAATGTGTCTGGTTTTTTTTCTCTAGATGTTAGACAACGTAATGCTATGGATCTCGCTGAATCGTCGGATGAAGGGGATGTTCGTTACTTTACCTTGAACGAAGAAGGAGCCGATGTTCTCGAATTGGCTGTTCTCGATAGCCCAAAAGATGTCGACCTTTGGCTCAGACTCGCTTACAAGAAGTTACATCTTAAACAAAGGTTTCTTTATTATGCTATTTTTTTTTAGCTTTTTGATTTGCTCTTACAGTGTTGATTTTCTGTAGTTCTTTTGACTTGTCTCTTGATATGGCACTCAATGTTTTGTCTCGTGGACTTGAGCATAACCAACACAATAAAGAGTTGTGGTTACGTTACCTGAATCTTTATTCAAAACGTAAGGATTGTAAAGATCTTGCAGAACTTTGTGAACAAGCTGTGAAGTTTTCGCCGTGTTACAAAGTTTGGTGGAAGGTACAAAGCGCTGTAATCTACTATTCGATTGTGATTTTTATATCTGTTTCGTATTCGAGCAGTGCCTCGAGTATGCCGAAGGTTACGTTGCAAAAAAAGAGATTTGTGGCAAGATGTTGGACTTCGTTTTAAAGTCAGATGTAGACTCCGATGTCATGTCTCATCAAATAGTGGAATTAGTTCTTTACAACGTCCAGTTGTGTATTCTTACTGGACGTTACCAGCAGGGACAGGTTATTCTTGAAGTAAGTAGAAAACTTTCTTAAACAGGGTGGATGTTGTTTAGGACATATTTTTATGATCGAAAATGTGTTTATTTTGTTTAAAAGTTTAAAAGAATGTAAAGTTTGTTTGAAACGAAAGCCATAAAGAAAGGTTCATACGATATGTCTAAAGAATAAACTTATGAAGCCAATTTGAAACAATACGAAAAGTATACAGTAAAAATTGCGTATTTCTAAATGACATAAATATATTATTTTTAATTTTTTGAGCTGGTGTGTGCAATGAGGGCTTCTGGGAGTTAGGAACAAAATTGAAAGGGACCGTAAGACCAGCCCTGCTTATTGCGGTAAAATGTGCAAGAAATGAGAATAAATTTCTGAGCTGCATAAATGAATTATTTTCCTTTTCCTTTCAAGCAAACTTTTTTTTGGGAGAAACATTACTGAATTTAGAAACTAGAATTGATTGCTAAAAGCTTTTTTGTGGTATCTATTAAAGTAAACAACAGTATAATATAACAGTTTGAAAAAGGCGAAATTAATTTTTGTGAAATGTTGTTGATGCCAATAAAACTGGAAACCGATCATTTACAAACTACTATATACAATGTTTAATCTTTTTTTAAGAAGTTAATAAGAAGAAACTTTTAGCATTACCCTCTACAATTCTTGTTTGTGTTCCTGAAAAAAAATGTGCATGACGCTTATTATGTACCCACTAGCAACTCTCCATATTAGCTAATGCAACTTCAGTTAGGCCCGAATTAAAGACAAGTTTCGTCTTTAATTCGGGCCTAACTGAAGTTGTCAGCTCTGTTCAAGAGTAGGCAATAAGATGGGGTTTTTTCTACATTGGTACTCTGTTCTAAGGGCACAGTTCATGTTAAGTTTGAGTAAAAAGTGAAAGAAACCTCCAATTTTAATTAAAACAACAGGAAAACGGACCATGGTGAGTCGTATTTTTGTGTGCAAAAGAGTTGGGATTACTTTTGTTGCAGTGTGGGACTATAAGGTGCATAACATGGAAATAATTTTTGTAATATCACTTTGAAATGCGAAATGGAATTTGGCGAAAAGGAACAGTAATTTAAAAATTAAAAAAACAGCCACCCTGTTTGTAAATCGGATGTTTTTGGTTGTACTAAGTGTTAATTTTTGTTTTAGAGTGCTTTGGGTGAGGGAAAGAGTAAAGCGACTGTGATGGACCATCTGATCAGTTTAGATCGATGCATTCTTTGGCTGTGCTACATCCACGTTTTGGAATTTCATAGCCTTCCTAGCTCATTGTTTAATCCATGCAACAGTGGTCTCAGTCCAGTAGTTTGTAAAGTAAGACATCTTATCGAAATCTCACGAAGTTTCTAGAGTTAAGACATAAATGTAAATGTTTCAGCTACCTTTTCTACTTCCGTGGAGTAAGGGGCACAAGTTCAGAACCTCTCTTCGTGATTTAGTAATGACAGCATTGAGGAAATGCGTTCAAAAGGGTCAGAGCGCCAAAGCAAATGCCCAAGTCTGTCTTCCTCTTTACAGAAATCTAATAGCATTAGAGGTTATTCGTGATAAGTATGTTTTGATAAATGATGGGATATCTCGCTGCGGACATACTTTATATATCTGCATTTGTTAGGTATCACTTGGCTGTTGGCATTTGTCGACAGCTCCTCAAAGTTGCCGCAACCGACGAGGTTTACGTCCTTTTAGCAAAAATACAAAGCGACAGTGGAGACACTGACGCAGCCAGAGAGGTTTGATCTCGTTGATGTTTCTCAACTGAGCTAATTAATTGTTGTTATTTGCTACCCTTTTATTGGTTATAACAGACGCTGAAAACGGCTCTACAAAGTGATGCTACATCGCCATACATAGTTCACTTTGCAGCGTCGTTCGAGATTAGCAATGGAAATAGTGGGGATGCTTGCATGTACATTGGTTGGTGTGCAGCTTCTATGTTCAAGTTTGACACCAACGAAGAGGAGGAGTGCGTTCGTGAGCCGGAACCCTTTTACAGGTTTATCTATTGTTGATATTGGTTTTATATATATATCTTCAGGACTGGGAAATTTTGTAGCAAAAAATAGCCAACTTCGATACTAATTCACGATTCAAGATATTAAAAAACGGGAGATAATTAAAGAAGGAAAAAACTGTTTAGGGAAAACAACTAAAAAATTTAAAAGGGGGATTTTCTAATTTATTTATTCAATGTTTTTCTTATGCTTCACTCGTGTAAAGGGCACTTTTGTTTATTTTATAGCTTTTCTTATATTTTATGGAGTTGAAAATTATAAAGTTGAATAGGTCAAATGTACTGAAGTAAAGAAAAATTCCAAAATTCTTTTAAAAAACCCTCAAAATTGTTAAAAAAAAAAAAATTCCAAACTTTAAAAAAACATTATGTAATTTTAAATAAAATTCCAAAATTAAAAAAAAAAATTGATGAAATTTTAACAATTAAAACCAAGTAAAGATGAAAACATAAATTTTGCGAATTTGAATTTGGGAATAAAACGTTTTTTGGATAGTCGGTTTTTTTTTATTTTGAGCGCACATAACTTATTTGTATACAAATATTTTAATGTACTTCGATTCTTGCCATTTGTTGTTTCGGGAACGTTTTCTAATTCTCAGCTACTGAATTATCTTTGTATGTGAACATATTTATTTTATTAGGTACCTTCTCGGGCTACCTCTCGATCTCGAAATGAGCAACTTGAAATTAAAGGTTTCATGGTCGTATGTTGCCGAACAAAAACACTATTTCTGGTTGAACTATTGGTTTGTTTTAGTTATATTTTTTAAAAAAAGTAGACCGTTTTTTTGTTTTTGTTTTTATTGCATTGATTCTGTCTTTTTGGTGTTTTCAGCATTTGGTTGACGGCCAAGAATCGTGATGAGGATGTCAGAGATTCGTATGAGTCTGCCATTGTGCAGATGACATCTGCTTCCAATCTACAAATTGTTTGGATTCAGTGAGTTGATGACGGTTTTTTTTCTTCAAAATGCAACATGATATTTTATTTTTGGTTTTCATTTTAGCTACTTGCAGTATATACTTCAAAGGTTTGCTGTTTCTTCTGCAAAACAGGAAGACTTTCAACATGTTTTTGGTCTTGTTCGTCGTTGTATCTCTTCCGTGCCATGTCGGCAATCGAAGTTCGTAGGTTGCGAAAACAAAACGTGGACCGACTACAATTTCTTCAACAAAGTAGTTGACTTGTATGTGAATGTCATCAAAGACGTAGATCGTGTACAAGTCTACGAGACATTCTGCTGTATGGCGCCAAAAAATGCTTGTCTAGTTCTCAGGTTTACTGGCTTCCAATTATGATTAGTGGTCGCTTTTTGTTCATTTTTTATTTGTGTTTAGGTTGTTGAGGATTTACATGGAGGACGGACGATATGGAGATGCTCGTTACTTGGTCAAGAATAAACTTGAAATGCTGTCCAACTGCTGGGATCTATGGAAAGTGTGAGTTTCTTGCTTTTTAAAAGGGAGAAAACATCTCTCAATGATAACAGTTGACTGGATTAAACATAAAAAGTTAAGATGTTTAATTTCACAGCCAGGATAAATGCGCACACATAGTACAAATTAAACACTATTGCAGTTCAGAAAATAATTTATGTTTTATAATTTAGAAAATATGTAAACTATAGGGGAACATTGAAAACGTAGCATTGAGTGGCTGCTGGGTGTATGTAGCCTAACCAACTCATCGTTTTACTTGAATATGGGAGGCACACACTTGATCTGCGATTCGCATGCTATTGATTGTTATGTGCCTTAAAGCACAGGTTACACTTGGTTACTAGTCACTGAGAACTCATGACGATTCTAAAAACCTTCAAAACTCCTCCAGTTTGGACTGACCCTCACAAATGTCATGTTGTCTGAGGGTGTTGGAGGCTTTTATAAACGTCATGCATGACTAGTTTACAGTGACTATTAACCACAAGTGTAACCTGGGCTTAACACATCTCTAGCTTGCTCTTCTTGTATTCTTTAGTATGATCAGGTAGGCTTTTGAGCAGCTTTGGAACCAGAGTCTGTTGATTTAAATCACTGATTTGCGATTTAAATCGATTTTAACGAAAAAGATTGATTGTAATAATGGATTTAAACGAAAATGGCAACACTATAAAAATCAAATTTTTTCTCAAGAAATTTCTTCTTTTTTTAGTGATTTTTTTTTCTCTTCTGTGAAATGAATTCCTTCTAATAATGTGCTTGACAGGTGAATAAATAATGGAAAACTTTGTCAAGCATAGAATTTCAATTTTTAAAAGCCAGACCAATTTTTACAAAATTTGAAATTTAAAAAAAATCATTATTTTTTATGGTCTACACCCTGTTTTAACTACCAATTTGACCATGTACATGCACCTCTGGAGTGGTTCTTAACTATGTTTAGCAATCTCTTACTGTTGCTTTTGTAAAAATAGTACCCAAACTTTGTTCGCTCCAAAATTCATCATTGTAACATTCGTCCACTTGGCGGCATCATTCTCTGCCAATTTGAATGAATGTGTAAGTTTGAGGTGGAGGTTTGTTATCAAGAGGAGTATATCAGAATACTGAGTGTGCCGGTGCAAAATACCACAGCCGAATTATTCGTCATAGAAGTGATTCTAACACTGGTTGCAACTCCATTAAGTAGAAGCCTTGCTAGCTGCTGCTGCCACCTCCAAACTTTATTGCCAGCCCATATGGAACGCACGTGTAAGACATTTCAGGTTTCAATGACGACAGTTTGGTTTTTTTTTTTGTTTCAGAGCTATTTATTTGGCAAAAAGGGACAAGAATGTTTCTGAGGTAACGAATTTTTTCATCGTTCTTTTTTTCTGTCTTAAATTAAAATTTGAAGAATCTGTTTTTAAGACAGATGAATTGCAACTTGAAAGACCGAATGTGTTTGTCTGCCAATTGCTCGTTTTATCAGCTTTGTTCGACTTAATTAATGCATTTTGAAATTGCTTTTAATACATTTTCGGCCACCAATTATTTAGGTTAAACGATTGTACTGCGAGGCTAGCTTATCATTGCCATACAACATTCAAGTTTGGAAAGAGGCAAGTTTTCAAAAGCAGTTTTTCTATATAATTACAAGGCATTAGTTGTGAAAACACATCGGACAAGTCTTTTTAAATAGCCTTTACAGGGTTCTCACCTGTATATTATGGAAAATGGGGAATTTTAAGGGGATTTGTAATTTGGTCGGGAACTAATACAATTGTATGTAAAAATTGAAAACATGGTTTTATTATAATTCTTGAAGTACTTCTTTTTTTTAACAGTGGTTTTCAAACATTTTTGCTTACCGCACAGTATTTATTCGCCCAGAGAAATCGTGGCGCACCTAACAAAACTCATAGCACATTAGTGTGTGACAGTTACACCCTTTACAAAACTCTAGTTTAGTATGTACGTGTAATGGGAAAGTTTTGTTTAATTTTTTTTTTCAATAATACTTATTGATACTTTCAATATAACATCTAAAACTCATCCTTTGGAAATCACTGGAGTTTTCTGTGCAAGATGAAAAACAGCATAAGTCGAATGGTTAATAGATGGCGTTGTTAGTCGCTAGTCAAACTTCTTGAAGTACCGCAACTGCCTATTTATGAGTCCCTGTAAGTCGAGGGCTTTGCTGTATTTAAAATTAAAAATTGTATCGTATTGTATTGTAAAGCTTCAATATACGAGCGTATGATACTGCAGTTTGAAATTCCACCGAATTTTAGCTTATTTTAACACTTTGAAATAAACAATTTACCCTGGAAAAGTCAGTGAAAATGAAAATTAAATATTTGGTGGGAACCCTGTTTTATATATAAGTAAATAATAAATTTTTGTCGTTTATTTCTCCTCATCAGTACATTTCTTTTGAGCTTTCTAATGGTCAACTGGATAACGCCAAGATGCTGATCGATCGTTGCCGAGAACTGGGAGTTGCTATCGACGGGTTACTAGACTCTGTCTTGGACAAAGACTAGGTGAGTTACTGCTACTCACTTTCTATTCATATCTCATCTCCAGCCTTTTGTGAGATTGTGCTCTTCCTGCTTCAAAAAGAGCTTACGGTCTTTCAGTTTTGTTTTGTGGAAACCTCGTCTCGTAATCGTAACATCAGTCTTCTTCGATAGAAACAAAGGTCACGGCAGTAAGTACCATATATTTGTCTCTTCTTCTCGATTATTATGGAAACACTACTTGATTAATTTTTGCACATTTGAGAAAAAGAGAGAAACACATTGCAAGTTTTTCTCCTCTTCTTCCACCTAAAAAACAAACAAAAGAAGCATCAAAGTTAGTTGAAATACCTCTTAAAAACACATATGTTACAACAAAAAAATACCCCATTTTCGTACAACGGTTATCATGAACGACATTACTCGAAGGAAGAACTCTCAATAGTCACGCATCACCTACATCGCATCGTACTTGTCACAAAGTCACGACATTTATTTTTTAACGTTACGAAACATCGTTGCTTTGAATCAGCTTTTTATTTTTGATTTGGATTCGAGTATTTTTTACGGGGCTACACTTTTTTTTTTATAAAATGACTAACTCGTTGTTCGTACGCTGCAACAAGAAGTGGATTCTGGTGTTCCAATTGCCTCTCGAGAGGATCATCTTGCTCAGCTACAAGCCAAAGTCAATTTGTATATAAAGAAGTTGAAATATTTGCAAATTTTATCTGGAAACAATAAAATACTAAAACATGGAGGAGGGAAAAAAATGAAACTTTAGAGGATCAGTCGACGTTTCTGTAAATGAGCAGAGGAACAAAAATCTGCTTCCGATTTTAAGTCTTCGGATCAGCACGTCATTAACTTTTTCTTAAAACAACAGATCGGCCTAAAGTTTGTTACGTATGATTTTTGATTTTTCTTCCCTCGTCATCAATTTTTTTTTTTGTGTAAATGTTCATCAACAATTGAAACTTAATCAATTTTCACAAATTAGTCTCCCATTTATTTGGTTTCATTTATGTCTTTATTTTTATTTAAATATTTAGGAGAGAAATTATTAACTTATTTTGAGGTTTAAACTATGTACGAACATGTACAGAATTTCCTTATTGATAGGAACTTTGCATTAGTTAAATTTCTCAGGTTCCTTGTATTTTTTTCTGTTTAATTTACAAAATATCGTGATAGGTTTATCCAAGTTTTTTTTTATTTTGAGGGATGTTTGCACTGTTTCATGTTTTGTATGTAAAAACTGTTTATTTTTAAAATTAAAAATGTTGAACATACGTTGCATATTTTTTTTTTACTCTTCAATTTCCATTAGGGGCAATTGTAATTTAATTATTGTATGTAGAATATACAATTTTTTTAATTTATTTCGTATATTAATTGCAATAAAGCAGCTGATTTTATTACGGGACTCGACTGGCCTTAAAATTTCCATAAAGCTTTTACGTTCACGGAAAATGCATCTTTAACAACTCAACGAGGAAAATGCACCATTAACAATTGATTGTCTAACAATTGAACGTAAATGAAATTTACCCATTTAAAATTCAACGTCATCATAATTGAACGCCACCAACTCAGCGTCAACACAATTCTTCGTTCAGCAATAATTATTGATTACAGGTAAAATTCGTTTTTAATATAACTCGTCTGTGTAATTGAACGTCAACAACTGATCGTTCACAATTTAACATGAATCAATTTAACGTCTAAAAACTCAATGCGGACACAATTGAACGTCATTAGCTCGTATTAATGCAAAATCTCATATCTTGATAAAAAAAATAGTAAATCCTATTTTATATATACATTTTTTTAAAAATTAAAATAGTATTTGCATTCTGTATAAAACTAAACTTTCAAGCATCCATATTGTGTATACAACGTATGTAGATGCAGCATGTACAGTATGTTTGCTTTGACAAATTACTAGCAATAACTCTGAATGGGTGTTGTTTCTGTTTTGTCATGGTGGAACAACACCCAATCAACATGAACTGTTGGGGATAATTTAATGGTTATAGGCTCATCACGGTGAGCACTGAGCATGTGTACAGGAGTTATAATAGTGATAGGTGTCAACAGTGGCGTAGGCAGCTTTGGGTTATGGGGGGGGTGTTTTAAATTTTGAACCCCTCCCCTTTCACAGGCAGTTAGAAATCGGGGAGAACTTCAGTTGGCTCCGCCCTTTTTATGACGACCGGCAACTTCTAATTGGTTGGTTATGTAGTCTGACGTCACATGCTCCGCCCTTTTCAACGTCGAACCACACAACACACCAATTAGAAGTTGCCGGACGTCATAAGTAGGGCGGAGCCAACTTCTGTTTGTCCCGATTTCAATTACCTGTTCACCTTTCTCAGCAGCAATTTGGTAACATTATAAAACAGCATTGCGCTGAACCTAACTATGTAAATAATTGGTTACTGATTCTTACACTTGCACCCCTATCTAAAGATCACAATATTGTCTGTATGTCAGTAATTGCTGAGGGAAAAACATTTTTTTTGGGGGAAAAAATTTTTCGAATGAAATGGGGGGGGGGGGTTTGTTGTCCTTGATAGGAGTGGCCAAAACCATTGGTTTGGTGAGTCACGTGTGGCTCAGTTATGTGGCACAAGGTGCCAAACTTGCTCTTTGGCTAAAAGCGCCACGCAACTTTGTTCCCATGTTATAGTGACAAAATTGGAAACTACTTCAAAGCCGTGTTTTCTATGTTGTGCAAAGTGTGGAACACCTAAGTGTTAACATGGAAAAGTTTTATTTTTACTAAACGTTTCGTCATATCTAGATAATGGTCAAAGGTGAATGAACAAAGACTAGCACGTGTCTATAAGATAAGATGGCATCAATGGACATCCGGGACATGTCACCGTTGTATGACGTGTAGTAGGAACTGTACGTATCAGCTGCAAACGATTTTGTGTAAGCCTGCAATAGCGAGAAGCGAAAAAAATAAGCAATTTGTGTAACATGGATGAATAGACCTACTAGGCGTAGTAGGCGTTCAAAAGTGATGGTGCATTGTATGTTTTTGTGCTTCTGGGAAGGGCGTAACAGTATGACAAGGACAGTGCCGGTGTAAAGGGATAAAAGTAGATCGGGAAATAAGTAGAACCCCCCATTGCCATTGGCGTGACAGACAAACACACCGATTGGCTAATAAAAACTACTCTCTATTACAGGTTGCATAAGCTTCAATTTCTCTAATACATAGTGTTACAGTGTTGCCAATTGCTTTGAAAATCAAATTATAGTTTGTTCACACAATTTCACAGTATGGATGTCACAATTGTTAAACATATTTATCTATTATTTATTTATTTAGTTGTAATAAAGATTTCAATTTCATTTTAAAATTTTTCATTTCATTTCATTACAGTAACAATTCCTATAAGCAAATTACTTATTAACTAATAATTGCTATAATAACTAATAATAGCAAAAATTTTCAAAAAAAGTGATTTATTTTTGAAATTAAGTTCTCATTAAGCAGGTACAGTACGTATTTCACACAAAATTACACAAGTAAATACAAAGATAAACATGTAGATCTACTTATTTCCCAGGACAGATTTCTCTTATAAATAGGTACATCTACTTATTTCCCAGGACAGATTTCTCTTATAAATAGGTAGATCTACTTATTTCCCAGGACAGATTTTTCTTATAAATAGGTAGATCTACTTATTTCCCAGGACAGATTTCTCTTATAAATAGGTAGAGCTACTTATTTCCCAGGATAGATTTCTCTTATAAATAGGTGGATCTACTTATTTCCCAGGACAGATTTCTCTTATAAATAGGTGGACCTACTTATTTCCCAGGACAGATTTCTCTTATAAATAGGTGGATCTACTTATTTCCCAGGATAGATTTCTCTTATAAATAGGTGGACCTACTTATTTCCCAGGACAGATTTCTCTTATAAATAGGTAGATCTACTTATTTCCCAGGATAGATTTCTCTTATAAATAGATGGATCTACTTATTTCCCAGGACAGATTTCTCTTATAAATAGGTGGATCTACTTATTTCCCAGGACAGATTTCTCTTATAAATAGGTACATCTACTTATTTCCCAGGACAGATTTCTCTTATAAATAGGTAGATCTACTTATTTCCCAGGACAGATTTTTCTTATAAATAGGTAGATCTACTTATTTCCCAGGACAGATTTCTCTTATAAATAGGTAGATCTACTTATTTCCCAGGACAGATTTCTCTTATAAATAGGTAGATCTACTTATTTCCCAGGATAGATTTCTCTTATAAATAGGTGGATCTACTTATTTCCCAGGACAGATTTCTCTTATAAATAGGTGGACCTACTTATTTCCCAGGACAGATTTCTCTTATAAATAGGTGGATCTACTTATTTCCCAGGACAGATTTCTCTTATAAATAGGTACATCTACTTATTTCCCAGGACAGATTTCTCTTATAAATAGGTAGATCTACTTATTTCCCAGGACAGATTTTTCTTATAAATAGGTAGATCTACTTATTTCCCAGGACAGATTTCTCTTATAAATAGGTGGATCTACTTATTTCCCAGGACAGATTTCTCTTATAAATAGGTACATCTACTTATTTCCCAGGACAGATTTCTCTTATAAATAGGTACATCTACTTATTTCCCAGGACAGATTTCTCTTATAAATAGGTGGATCTACTTATTTCCCAGGACAGATTTCTCTTATAAATAGGTACATCTACTTAATTCCCAGGACAGATTTCTCTTATAAATAGGTAGATCTACTTATTTCCCAGGACAGATTTTTCTTATAAATAGGTAGATCTACTTATTTCCCAGGACAGATTTTTCTTATAAATAGGTAGATCTACTTATTTCCCAGGACAGATTTCTCTTATAAATAGGTGGATCTACTTATTTCCCAGGACAGATTTCTCTTATAAATAGGTAGATCTACTTATTTCCCAGGACAGATTTTTCTTATAATTAGGTACATCTACTTATTTCCCAGGACAGATTTTTCTTATAATTAGGTACATCTACTTATTTCCCAGGACAGATTTCTCTTATAAATAGGTGGATCTACTTATTTCCCAGGACAGATTTCTTTTATAAATAGGTGGATCTACTTATTTCCCAGGACAGATTTCTCTTATAAATAGGTACATCTACTTATTTCCCAGGACAGATTTCTCTTATAAATAGGTAGATCTACTTATTTCCCAGGACAGATTTCTCTTATAAATAGGTACATCTACTTATTTCCCAGGACAGACTTCTCTTATAAATAGGTGGATCTACTTATTTCCCAGGACAGACTTCTTTTATAAATAGGTAGATCTGCTTATTTTTCAGGACAGATTTCTCTTATAAATAGGTACATCTACTTATTTCCCAGGACAGATTTCTCTTATAAATAATAGGTGGATCTACTTATTTTCCAGGACAGATTTCTCTTATAAATAGGTAGATCTACTTATTCCCAGGACAGATTTCTCTTATAAATAGGTAGATCTACTTATTTCCCAGGACAGATTTCTCTTATAAATAAATAGGTGTATCTATTTATTTCCCAGGTTTCCTTTATAAGAGAAATCTGTCCTGGGAAATAAGTAGATCTATTTATAAGAGAAATCTGTCCTGGGAAATAAGTAGATCTACCTATTTATAAGAGAAATCTGTCCTGGGAAATAAGTAGATCCACCTATTATTTATAAGAGAAATGTGTCCTGGGAAATAAGTAGATGTACCTATTTATAAGAGAATTCTGTCCTGGGAAATAAGCAGATCTACCTATTTATAAGAGAAGTCTGTCCTGGGAAATAAGTAGATCTACCTATTTATAAGAGAAGTCTGTCCTGGGAAATAAGTAGATCTACCTATTTATAAGAGAAATCTGTCCTGGGAAATAAGTAGATCTATCTAATTATAAGAGAAATCTGTCCTGGGAAATAAGTAGATCCACCTATTTATAAGAGAAATCTGTCCTGGGAAATAAATAGATCCATCTATTTATAAGAGAAATCTGTCCTGGGAAATAAGTAGATCCACCTATTTATAAGAGAAGTCTGTCCTGGGAAATAAGTAGATCCACCTATTCATGAGAAGTCTGTCCTGGGAAATAAGTAGATCCACCTATTTATAAGAGAAGTCTGTCCTGGGAAATAAGTAGATCTACCTATTTATAAGAGAAATCTGTCCTGGGAAATAAGTAGATCCACCTATTTATAAGAGAAGCCTGTCCTGGGAAATAAGTAGATGTACCTATTTATAAGAGAAATCTGTCCTGGGAAATAAGTAGATCCACCTATTTATAAGAGAAATCTGTCCTGGGAAATAAGTAGATCTACCTATTTATAAGAGAAATCTGTCCTGGGAAATAAGCAGATCTACCTATTTATAAGAGAAGTCTGTCCTGGGAAATAAGTAGATCTACCTATTTATAAGAGAAATCTGTCCTGGGAAATAAGTAGATCTATCTAATTATAAGAGAAATCTGTCCTGGGAAATAAGTAGATCCACCTATTTATAAGAGAAATCTGTCCTGGGAAATAAGTAGATCCACCTATTTATAAGAGAAGTCTGTCCTGGGAAATAAGTAGATGTACCTATTTATAAGAGAAATCTGTCCTGGGAAATAAGTAGATCCACCTATTTATAAGAGAAATCTGTCCTGGGAAATAAGTAGATCCACCTATTTATAAGAGAAGTCTGTCCTGGGAAATAAGTAGATGTACCTATTTATAAGAGAAATCTGTCCTGGGAAATAAGTAGATCCACCTATTTATAAGAGAAATCTATCCTGGGAAATAAGTAGATCCACCTATTTATAAGAGAAATCTGTCCTGGGAAATAAGTAGATGTACCTAGTTATAAGAAAAATCTGTCCTGGAAAATAAGTAGATCTACCTATTTATAAGAGAAATCTGTCCTGGGAAATAAGTAGATGTACCTATTTATAAGAGAAATCTGTCCTGGGAAATAAGTAGATCCACCTATTTATAAGAGAAATCTGTTCTGGGAAATAAGTAGGTCCACCTATTTATAAGAGAAATCTGTCCTGGGAAATAAATAGATTCACCTATTTATAAGAGAAATCTGTCCTGGGAAATAAGTAGATCCACCTATTTATAAGAGAAGTCTGTCCTGGGAAATAAGTAGATCTCCCCATTTATAAGAGAAATCTATCCTGGGAAATAAGTAGATCCACCTATTTATAAGAGAAATCTGTCCTGGGAAATAAGTAGATCTACCTATTTATAAGAAAAATCTGTCCTGGGAAATAAGTAGATCTACCTATTTATAAGAGAAATCTGTCCTGGAAAATAAGTAGATCTACCTATTTATAAGAGAAATCTGTCCTGGGAAATAAGTAGATCTACCTATTTATAAGAGAAATCTGTCCTGGAAAATAAGTAGATGTACCTAATTATAAGAGAAATCTGTCCTGGGAAATAAGTAGATGTACCTATTTATAAGAGAAATCTGTCCTGGGAAATAAGTAGATCCACCTATTAATAAGAGAAATCTGTCCTGGGAAATAAGTAGGTCCACCTATTTATAAGAGAAATCTGTCCTGGGAAATAAGTAGATCCACCTATTTATAAGAGAAATCTGTCCTGGGAAATAAGTAAATCCACCTATTTATAAGAGAAGTCTGTCCTGGGAAATAAGTAGATCCACCTATTTATAAGAGAAATCTGTCCTGGGAAATAAGTAGATGTACCTATTTATAAGAGAAATCTGTCCTGGGAAATAAGTAGATCCACCTATTTATAAGAGAAATCTGTCCTGGGAAATAAGTAGATGTACCTAATTATAAGAGAAATCTGTCCTGGAAAATAAGTAGATCTACCTATTCATAAGAAAAATCTGTCCTGGGAAATAAGTAGATCTACCTATTTATAAGAGAAATCTGTCCTGGGAAATAAGTAGATCTACATGTTTATATTTGTATTTACTTGTGTAATTTTGTGTGAAATACGTACTGTACCTGCTTAATGAGAACTTAATTTCAAAAATAAATCACTTTTTTTGAAAATTTTTGCTATTATTAGTTATTATAGCAATTATTAGTTAATAAGTAATTTGCTTATAGGAATTGTTACTGTAATGAAATGAAATGAAAAATTTTAAAATGAAATAGAAATCTTTATTACAACTAAATAAATAAATAATAGATAAATATGTTTAACAATTGTGACATCCATACTGTGAAATTGTGTGAACAAACTATAATTTGATTTTCAAAGCAATTGGCAACACTGTAACACTATGTATTAGAGAAATTGAAGCTTATGCAACCTGTAATAGAGAGTAGTTTTTATTAGCCAATCGGTGTTTGTCTGTCACGCCAATGGCAATGGGGGGTTCTACTTATTTCCCGATCTACTTTTATCCCTTTACACCTGATCTAGAAATTTCTCATGGGGGGTCCAATTAGAATACTGGGGTACATATTTACAATAACGTGGCTCCGCCCTTTTTATGACGACTGGCAACTTCTAATTGGTTGGTTATTTAGTCTGACGTCACATGCTTCGCCCTTTTCAACGTCAAACCACCCAACAAACCTGGACATGCAATTAAGGATGTAGATTTTTAAACGCAGCCTATTGGCTATAGCTACAACTTCACAATTGCTCAACGTATAATAGTACATCTGTTTTTGTCGATTATAAGCTATTGTAAAGTCTGTTGTGTTTCAATTGCACATGCAAGAAAGTTCTTTTTAGTAGTTGTGTTGCTAATGGCTACCCACACAGCACAATGATATCCAAAGGATGTATTCAACGTCCAGGCAATACATCCTGAGGATATCCATGAATATCCTTTCTACATTTAGTGCATGTCCCCTGGATGTCCCACTTGAGGAAGTATGTACGACATCCAAGATGGATCTTCATTGAGAGTCTGTCCTGGGAAATAAGTAGATCCACCTATTTATAAGAGAAGTCTGTCCTGGGAAATATGTAGATCTACCTATTTATAAGAAATCTGTCCTGGGAAATAAGTAGATCCACCTATTTATAAGAGAAGCCTGTCCTGGGAAATAAGTAGATGTACCTATTTATAAGAGAAATCTGTCCTGGGAAAGAAGTAGATCCACCTATTTATAAGAGAAATCTGTTCTGGGAAATAAGTAGATCTACCTATTTATAAGAGAAATCTGTCCTGGGAAATAAGCAGATCTACCTATTTATAAGAGAAGTCTGTCCTGGGAAATAAGTAGATCTACCTATTTATAAGAGAAATCTGTCCTGGGAAATAAGTAGATCTATCTAATTATAAGAGAAATCTGTCCTGGGAAATAAGTAGATCCACCTATTTATAAGAGAAATCTGTCCTGGGAAATAAGTAGATCCACCTATTTATAAGAGAAGTCTGTCCTGGGAAATAAGTAGATGTACCTATTTATAAGAGAAATGTGTCCTGGGAAATAAGTAGATCCACCTATTTATAAGAGAAATCTGTCCTGGGAAATAAGTAGATCCACCTATTTATAAGAGAAGTCTGTCCTGGGAAATAAGTAGATCCACCTATTTATAAGAGAAGTCTGTCCTGGGAAATAAGTAGATCCACCTATTTATAAGAGAAGTCTGTCCTGGGAAATAAGTAGATCTACCTATTTATAAGAGAAATCTGTCCTGGGAAATAAGTAGATACACCTATTTATAAGAGAAGTCTGTCCTGAGAAATAAGTAGATGTACCTATTTATAAGAGAAATCTGTCCTGGGAAATAAGTAGATCCACCTATTTATAAGAGAAATCTGTCCTGGGAAATAAGTAGATCCACCTATTTATAAGAGAAGTCTGTCCTGGGAAATAAGTAGATGTACCTATTTAATAAGTAGATCCACCTATTTATAAGAGAAATCTGTCCTGGGAAATAAGTAGGTCCACCTATTTATAAGAGAAATCTGTCCTGGGAAATAAATAGATCCACCTATTTATAAGAGAAATCTGTCCTGGGAAATAAGTAGATCCACCTATTTATAAGAGAAGTCTGTCCTGGGAAATAAGTAGATCTCCCCATTTATAAGAGAAATCTATCCTGGGAAATAAGTAGATCCACCTATTTATAAGAGAAATCTGTCCTGGGAAATAAGTAGATCTACCTATTTATAAGAAAAATCTGTCCTGGGAAATAAGTAGATCTACCTATTTATAAGAGAAATCTGTCCTGGAAAATAAGTAGATCTACCTATTTATAAGAGAAATCTGTCCTGGGAAATAAGTAGATCTACCTATTTATAAGAGAAATCTGTCCTGGAAAATAAGTAGATGTACCTAATTATAAGAGAAATCTGTCCTGGGAAATAAGTAGATGTACCTATTTATAAGAGAAATCTGTCCTGGGAAATAAGTAGATCCACCTATTTATAAGAGAAATCTGTCCTGGGAAATAAGTAGGTCCACCTATTTATAAGAGAAATCTGTCCTGGGAAATAAGTAGATCCACCTATTTATAAGAGAAATCTGTCCTGGGAAATAAGTAAATCTACCTATTTATAAGAGAAGTCTGTCCTGGGAAATAAGTAGATCCACCTATTTATAAGAGAAATCTGTCCTGGGAAATAAGTAGATGTACCTATTTATAAGAGAAATCTGTCCTGGGAAATAAGTAGATCCACCTATTTATAAGAGAAATCTGTCCTGGGAAATAAGTAGATGTACCTAATTATAAGAGAAATCTGTCCTGGAAAATAAGTAGATCTACCTATTCATAAGAAAAATCTGTCCTGGGAAATAAGTAGATCTACCTATTTATAAGAGAAATCTGTCCTGGGAAATAAGTAGATCTACATGTTTATATTTGTATTTACTTGTGTAATTTTGTGTGAAATACGTACTGTACCTGCTTAATGAGAACTTAATTTCAAAAATAAATCACTTTTTTTGAAAATTTTTGCTATTATTAGTTATTATAGCAATTATTAGTTAATAAGTAATTTGCTTATAGGAATTGTTACTGTAATGAAATGAAATGAAAAATTTTAAAATGAAATAGGAATCTTTATTACAACTAAATAAATAAATAATAGATAAATATGTTTAACAATTGTGACATCCATACTGTGAAATTGTGTGAACAAACTATAATTTGATTTTCAAAGCAATTGGCAACACTGTAACACTATGTATTAGAGAAATTGAAGCTTATGCAACCTGTAATAGAGAGTAGTTTTTATTAGCCAATCGGTGTTTGTCTGTCACGCCAATGGCAATGGGGGGTTCTACTTATTTCCCGATCTACTTTTATCCCTTTACACCTGATCTAGGAATTTCTCATGGGGGGGTCCAATTAGAATACTGGGGTACAGATTTACAATAACGTGGCTCCGCCCTTTTTATGACGACTGGCAACTTCTAATTGGTTGGTTATTTAGTCTGACGTCACATGCTTCGCCCTTTTCAACGTCAAACCACCCAACAAACCTGGACATGCAATTAAGGATGTAGATTTTTAAACGCAGCCTATTGGCTATAGCTACAACTTCACAATTGCTCAACGTATAATAGTACATCTGTTTTTGTCGATTATAAGCTATTGTAAAGTCTGTTGTGTTTCAATTGCACATGCAAGAAAGTTCTTTTTAGTAGTTGTGTTGCTAATGGCTACCCACACAGCACAATGATATCCAAAGGATGTATTCAACGTCCAGGCAATACATCCTGAGGATATCCATGAATATCCTTTCTACATTTAGTGCATGTCCCCTGGATGTCCCACTTGAGGAAGTATGTACGACATCCAAGATGGATCTTCATTGAGAGTCTGTCCTGGGAAATAAGTAGATCCACCTATTTATAAGAGAAGTCTGTCCTGGGAAATATGTAGATCTACCTATTTATAAGAGAAATCTGTCCTGGGAAATAAGTAGATCCACCTATTTATAAGAGAAGCCTGTCCTGGGAAATAAGTAGATGTACCTATTTATAAGAGAAATCTGTCCTGGGAAATAAGTAGATCCACCTATTTATAAGAGAAATCTGTCCTGGGAAATAAGTAGATCTACCTATTTATAAGAGAAATCTGTCCTGGGAAATAAGCAGATCTACCTATTTATAAGAGAAGTCTGTCCTGGGAAATAAGTAGATCTACCTATTTATAAGAGAAATCTGTCCTGGGAAATAAGTAGATCTATCTAATTATAAGAGAAATCTGTCCTGGGAAATAAGTAGATCCACCTATTTATAAGAGAAATCTGTCCTGGGAAATAAGTAGATCCACCTATTTATAAGAGAAGTCTGTCCTGGGAAATAAGTAGATGTACCTATTTATAAGAGAAATCTGTCCTGGGAAATAAGTAGATCCACCTATTTATAAGAGAAATCTGTCCTGGGAAATAAGTAGATCCACCTATTTATAAGAGAAGTCTGTCCTGGGAAATAAGTAGATCCACCTATTTATAAGAGAAGTCTGTCCTGGGAAATAAGTAGATCCACCTATTTATAAGAGAAGTCTGTCCTGGGAAATAAGTAGATCTACCTATTTATAAGAGAAATCTGTCCTGGGAAATAAGTAGATACACCTATTTATAAGAGAAGTCTGTCCTGAGAAATAAGTAGATGTACCTATTTATAAGAGAAATCTGTCCTGGGAAATAAGTAGATCCACCTATTTATAAGAGAAATCTGTCCTGGGAAATAAGTAGATCCACCTATTTATAAGAGAAGTCTGTCCTGGGAAATAAGTAGATGTACCTATTTAATAAGTAGATCCACCTATTTATAAGAGAAATCTGTCCTGGGAAATAAGTAGGTCCACCTATTTATAAGAGAAATCTGTCCTGGGAAATAAATAGATCCACCTATTTATAAGAGAAATCTGTCCTGGGAAATAAATAGATCCACCTATTTATAAGAGAAATCTGTCCTGGGAAATAAGTAGATCCACCTATTTATAAGAGAAGTCTGTCCTGGGAAATAAGTAGATCTCCCCATTTATAAGAGAAATCTATCCTGGGAAATAAGTAGATCCACCTATTTATAAGAGAAATCTGTCCTGGGAAATAAGTAGATCTACCTATTTATAAGAAAAATCTGTCCTGGGAAATAAGTAGATCTACCTATTTATAAGAGAAATCTGTCCTGGAAAATAAGTAGATCTACCTATTTATAAGAGAAATCTGTCCTGGGAAATAAGTAGATCTACCTATTTATAAGAGAAATCTGTCCTGGAAAATAAGTAGATGTACCTAATTATAAGAGAAATCTGTCCTGGGAAATAAGTAGATGTACCTATTTATAAGAGAAATCTGTCCTGGGAAATAAGTAGATCCACCTATTTATAAGAGAAATCTGTCCTGGGAAATAAGTAGGTCCACCTATTTATAAGAGAAATCTGTCCTGGGAAATAAGTTGATCCACCTATTTATAAGAGAAATCTGTCCTGGGAAATAAGTAAATCCACCTATTTATAAGAGAAGTCTGTCCTGGGAAATAAGTAGATCCACCTATTTATAAGAGAAATCTGTCCTGGGAAATAAGTAGATGTACCTATTTATAAGAGAAATCTGTCCTGGGAAATAAGTAGATCCACCTATTTATAAGAGAAATCTGTCCTGGGAAATAAGTAGATGTACCTAATTATAAGAGAAATCTGTCCTGGAAAATAAGTAGATCTACCTATTCATAAGAAAAATCTGTCCTGGGAAATAAGTAGATCTACCTATTTATAAGAGAAATCTGTCCTGGGAAATAAGTAGATCTACATGTTTATCTTTGTATTTACTTGTGTAATTTTGTGTGAAATACGTACTGTACCTGCTTAATGAGAACTTAATTTCAAAAATAAATCACTTTTTTTGAAAATTTTTGCTATTATTAGTTATTATAGCAATTATTAGTTAATAAGTAATTTGCTTATAGGAATTGTTACTGTAATGAAATGAAATGAAAAATTTTAAAATGAAATAGAAATCTTTATTACAACTAAATAAATAAATAATAGATAAATATGTTTAACAATTGTGACATCCATACTGTGAAATTGTGTGAACAAACTATAATTTGATTTTCAAAGCAATTGGCAACACTGTAACACTATGTATTAGAGAAATTGAAGCTTATGCAACCTGTAATAGAGAGTAGTTTTTATTAGCCAATCGGTGTGTTTGTCTGTCACGCCAATGGCAATGGGGGGTTCTACTTATTTCCCGATCTACTTTTATCCCTTTACACCTGATCTAGGAATTTCTCATGGGGGGGTCCAATTAGAATACTGGGGTACAGATTTACAATAACGTGGCTCCGCCCTTTTTATGACGACTGGCAACTTCTAATTGGTTGGTTATTTAGTCTGACGTCACATGCTTCGCCCTTTTCAACGTCAAACCACCCAACAAACCTGGACATGCAATTAAGGATGTAGATTTTTAAACGCAGCCTATTGGCTATAGCTACAACTTCACAATTGCTCAACGTATAATAGTACATCTGTTTTTGTCGATTATAAGCTATTGTAAAGTCTGTTGTGTTTCAATTGCACATGCAAGAAAGTTCTTTTTAGTAGTTGTGTTGCTAATGGCTACCCACACAGCACAATGATATCCAAAGGATGTATTCAACGTCCAGGCAATACATCCTGAGGATATCCATGAATATCCTTTCTACATTTAGTGCATGTCCCCTGGATGTCCCACTTGAGGAAGTATGTACGACATCCAAGATGGATCTTCATTGAGAGTCTGTCCTGGGAAATAAGTAGATCCACCTATTTATAAGAGAAGTCTGTCCTGGGAAATAAGTAGATCTACCTATTTATAAGAGAAATCTGTCCTGGGAAATAAGTAGATCCACCTATTTATAAGAGAAGCCTGTCCTGGGAAATAAGTAGATGTACCTATTTATAAGAAAAATCTGTCCTGGGAAATAAGTAGATCCACCTATTTATAAGAGAAATCTGTCCTGGGAAATAAGTAGATCTACCTATTTATAAGAGAAATCTGTCCTGGGAAATAAGTAGATGTACCTATTTATAAGAGAAATCTGTCCTGGGAAATAAGTAGATCTATCTAATTATAAGAGAAATCTGTCCTGGGAAATAAGTAGATCCACCTATTTATAAGAGAAATCTGTCCTGGGAAATAAGTAGATCCACCTATTTATAAGAGAAGTCTGTCCTGGGAAATAAGTAGATGTACCTATTTATAAGAGAAATCTGTCCTGGGAAATAAGTAGATCCACCTATTTATAAGAGAAATCTGTCCTGGGAAATAAGTAGATCCACCTATTTATAAGAGAAGTCTGTCCTGGGAAATAAGTAGATCCACCTATTTATAAGAGAAGTCTGTCCTGGGAAATAAGTAGATCCACCTATTTATAAGAGAAGTCTGTCCTGGGAAATAAGTAGATCTACCTATTTATAAGAGAAATCTGTCCTGGGAAATAAGTAGATACACCTATTTATAAGAGAAGTCTGTCCTGAGAAATAAGTAGATGTACCTATTTATAAGAGAAATCTGTCCTGGGAAATAAGTAGATCCACCTATTTATAAGAGAAATCTGTCCTGGGAAATA
This sequence comes from Brachycybe producta, assembly GCA_036925085.1. NCBI lineage: Eukaryota > Metazoa > Arthropoda > Diplopoda > Playtdesmida > Andrognathidae > Brachycybe > Brachycybe producta. Next base: position 715,803 of record JAUPFP010000064.1, read on the forward strand.
AGTAGATCCACCTATTTATAAGAGAAGTCTGTCCTGGGAAATAAGTAGATGTACCTATTTAATAAGTAGATCCACCTATTTATAAGAGAAATCTGTCCTGGGAAATAAGTAGGTCCACCTATTTATAAGAGAAATCTGTCCTGGGAAATAAATAGATCCACCTATTTATAAGAGAAATCTGTCCTGGGAAATAAGTAGATCCACCTATTTATAAGAGAAGTCTGTCCTGGGAAATAAGTAGATCTCCCCATTTATAAGAGAAATCTATCTTGGGAAATAAGTAGATCCACCTATTTATAAGAGAAATCTGTCCTGGGAAATAAGTAGATCTACCTATTTATAAGAAAAATCTGTCCTGGGAAATAAGTAGATCTACCTATTTATAAGAGAAATCTGTCCTGGAAAATAAGTAGATCTACCTATTTATAAGAGAAATCTGTCCTGGGAAATAAGTAGATCTACCTATTTATAAGAGAAATCTGTCCTGGAAAATAAGTAGATGTACCTAATTATAAGAGAAATCTGTCCTGGGAAATAAGTAGATGTACCTATTTATAAGAGAAATCTGTCCTGGGAAATAAGTAGATCCACCTATTTATAAGAGAAATCTGTCCTGGGAAATAAGTAGGTCCACCTATTTATAAGAGAAATCTGTCCTGGGAAATAAGTAGATCCACCTATTTATAAGAGAAATCTGTCCTGGGAAATAAGTAAATCCACCTATTTATAAGAGAAGTCTGTCCTGGGAAATAAGTAGATCCACCTATTTATAAGAGAAATCTGTCCTGGGAAATAAGTAGATGTACCTATTTATAAGAGAAATCTGTCCTGGGAAATAAGTAGATCCACCTATTTATAAGAGAAATCTGTCCTGGGAAATAAGTAGATGTACCTAATTATAAGAGAAATCTGTCCTGGAAAATAAGTAGATCTACCTATTCATAAGAAAAATCTGTCCTGGGAAATAAGTAGATCTACCTATTTATAAGAGAAATCTGTCCTGGGAAATAAGTAGATCTACATGTTTATATTTGTATTTACTTGTGTAATTTTGTGTGAAATACGTACTGTACCTGCTTAATGAGAACTTAATTTAAAAAATAAATCACTTTTTTTGAAAATTTTTGCTATTATTAGTTATTATAGCAATTATTAGTTAATAAGTAATTTGCTTATAGGAATTGTTACTGTAATGAAATGAAATGAAAATTTTTAAAATGAAATAGAAATCTTTATTACAACTAAATAAATAAATAATAGATAAATATGTTTAACAATTGTGACATCCATACTGTGAAATTGTGTGAACAAACTATAATTTGATTTTCAAAGCAATTGGCAACACTGTAACACTATGTATTAGAGAAATTGAAGCTTATGCAACCTGTAATAGAGAGTAGTTTTTATTAGCCAATCGGTGTGTTTGTCTGTCACGCCAATGGCAATGGGGGGTTCTACTTATTTCCCGATCTACTTTTATCCCTTTACACCTGATCTAGGAATTTCTCATGGGGGGGTCCAATTAGAATACTGGGGTACAGATTTACAATAACGTGGCTCCGCCCTTTTTATGACGACTGGCAACTTCTAATTGGTTGGTTATTTAGTCTGACGTCACATGCTTCGCCCTTTTCAACGTCAAACCACCCAACAAACCTGGACATGCAATTAAGGATGTAGATTTTTAAACGCAGCCTATTGGCTATAGCTACAACTTCACAATTGCTCAACGTATAATAGTACATCTGTTTTTGTCGATTATAAGCTATTGTAAAGTCTGTTGTGTTTCAATTGCACATGCAAGAAAGTTCTTTTTAGTAGTTGTGTTGCTAATGGCTACCCACACAGCACAATGATATCCAAAGGATGTATTCAACATCCAGGCAATACATCCTGAGGATATCCATAAATATCCTTTCTACATTTAGTGCATGTCCCCTGGATGTCCCACTTGAGGAAGTATGTACGACATCCAAGATGGATCTTCATTGAGAGTCTGTCCTGGGAAATAAGTAGATCCACCTATTTATAAGAGAAGTCTGTCCTGGGAAATAAGTAGATCTACCTATTTATAAGAGAAATCTGTCCTGGGAAATAAGTAGATCCACCTATTTATAAGAGAAGCCTGTCCTGGGAAATAAGTAGATGTACCTATTTATAAGAGAAATCTGTCCTGGGAAATAAGTAGATCCACCTATTTATAAGAGAAATCTGTCCTGGGAAATAAGTAGATCTACCTATTTATAAGAGAAATCTGTCCTGGGAAATAAGCAGATCTACCTATTTATAAGAGAAGTCTGTCCTGGGAAATAAGTAGATCTACCTATTTATAAGAGAAATCTGTCCTGGGAAATAAGTAGATCTATCTAATTATAAGAGAAATCTGTCCTGGGAAATAAGTAGATCCACCTATTTATAAGAGAAATCTGTCCTGGGAAATAAGTAGATCCACCTATTTATAAGAGAAGTCTGTCCTGGGAAATAAGTAGATGTACCTATTTATAAGAGAAATCTGTCCTGGGAAATAAGTAGATCCACCTATTTATAAGAGAAATCTGTCCTGGGAAATAAGTAGATCCACCTATTTATAAGAGAAGTCTGTCCTGGGAAATAAGTAGATCCACCTATTTATAAGAGAAGTCTGTCCTGGGAAATAAGTAGATCCACCTATTTATAAGAGAAGTCTGTCCTGGGAAATAAGTAGATCTACCTATTTATAAGAGAAATCTGTCCTGGGAAATAAGTAGATACACCTATTTATAAAAGAAGTCTGTCCTGAGAAATAAGTAGATGTACCTATTTATAAGAGAAATCTGTCCTGGGAAATAAGTAGATCCACCTATTTATAAGAGAAATCTGTCCTGGGAAATAAGTAGATCCACCTATTTATAAGAGAAGTCTGTCCTGGGAAATAAGTAGATGTACCTATTTAATAAGTAGATCCACCTATTTATAAGAGAAATCTGTCCTGGGAAATAAGTAGGTCCACCTATTTATAAGAGAAATCTGTCCTGGGAAATAAATAGATCCACCTATTTATAAGAGAAATCTGTCCTGGGAAATAAGTAGATCCACCTATTTATAAGAGAAGTCTGTCCTGGGAAATAAGTAGATCTCCCCATTTATAAGAGAAATCTATCCTGGGAAATAAGTAGATCCACCTATTTATAAGAGAAATCTGTCCTGGGAAATAAGTAGATCTACCTATTTATAAGAAAAATCTGTCCTGGGAAATAAGAAGATCTACCTATTTATAAGAGAAATCTGTCCTGGGAAGAAACTTTTGAGTCTTGATAAGACGTATTTTTTGGCGAAAATATTTTTTTTGGGCATTAAAGTTTTTTGCTCTCTTTGCCAAACACCTAGCTACACAGTCTTTATCCAGACCGAAATGCTAGTGTGAATCCAACTTTTTATTGAAAATGCATTTTTTCGGTTTCCTTACTAACTAAATAATCTAAAATTATTACTTATTGTGACACCCTGTAGAAACAGAAGGTGAAACACTCAAGCCAAAATTCAGTCTTGACAGTATGGCACCCCTTGGTGCACAGATGTTCGGACTTGGGTGGCCCGAATTCCAGAGAATTCGTGGAACCAAGTCCGACCGTGAGAAAATTGGGAATAAGTCCCGAAAATATTTCTTCTTATGATTTAGTATCCCCGGCCCAGGGCAATGATTGGCCCAGTTGGTCAATCATTAAGCCCTGAGGTGACAGTTGCCCCTCCCAGGAGACCGGACCAGTGAGCCTGAGACTTGAGTGTGAGGGCAGTCAGTCTTGAGATTTCAAAGAGTAAACTAGGACAGTCAGAAGAGATAATTCAAACTAGTAAGTTGGAACTACTCAGAGTTCTAAAGAATTAAGTCTGACTTAGAGAAAAACAGTAATGTAAAGAGTGTTATCAAGAATGTAATAGAGAGCTAGTAAAGAGACATTTTATAATACATAAACCTGTGTAAGTGTTGTGTATTTGAACTATATTGGGTTTCTGTACTCCTAAAATAGAGGAGTATCCAGCAGAAGGCACTCAGACACAGCCTGAGTCCCTCTGCCTGGAGCCTCCAGCAATCCAATGAAAAGGACTAGAGTTACTTTGGCATCGTCACGCCCTATATCTTAAAGATCCCTAATTAAAACAACATTCTATAGAAAAACGCGACCCCCTATAGACTTAATGCTACTGCTTATCAGGACGATATCTTTGTATTAAGGGGTGGGACTAGGAGGAAAAAGGGCCCAAGCCCTGTGGTATGACCCAGACAGGATATTGGCATCATCAGCTGTAGAGAACTGGGTCAACCCTCTGTAGGACAGTAAAGAGGGGTGACAATTAAAGTTCTATGCCATCTCTAGAAAAAACAAACGAGCCAGGATTGCTCCCGGACTTATCGTTTCAATATTAGCATACTTTATTACTTTAGGAAGTTTTCTGCTCAATGTAGTCATTTTCATAATTAGCCTTCGTTACTTGCTCGCCTATGAAACAGATATGCGAGCCCCCTTTGCCATTTCACATCATTGTGTACGTGGCAGAAGTTTTGAAAAGAAATTTAGGACAAAAGTATGACAAAAAGGGGTGATAACAAAACAATGAAAAAACCCTTTTATTTAAAATGTTGAAAACATTAATTTGTTATTACCACTTTTGGATCTGACAAAATAACACAATCCTAAATTTCTCATTAATTCTTCTGACGTCACAAGCTTTCTATAAGGTTATACATAATTTGTATGAAAAGTACTTGCACCTGGTGAACCTAACGGCTTACACTTGCTTCACTATAAATATATAGAAACAAAGTGATTTGAACCACCTACACAAGTTTCATGAGTTCTATAAAAGCAGAAGTATCATATAGCTCTTTTTTTAAACTAACACGTTATCAGCCAAACTTACTCTTTTTGAAACTGATTGAAATGATGACGTATAATTTTCACTATTTTTCTCGTTATTTTTTCTTATTTTTGAAGTTATTGGTTTTTTTCTTATGTTTCTTATCTGTTTCCATGACGTCAATGGTAAGAGAATTAATTAACTCTTATTAATTATACATTATTAGGCAACCAGCAGTATGATTTCTTGACAATAAATATGATTTATGATTTAATGATACTAATAATAATAATATGACGTGATAATAAATCTTAACATTAATTTTCTTTACAAAACAAGTCTTAAAAGAATTTTAAAAAAGCAATTTTAAAAATCGTAATAAAATTCAAATTTTATAATTTTTATTCAAATTACGATTTTTTTTTAAACAAAATAAAATATTTTTTTTTAGGAAATACAAAATTAATCTTAACATACAATAATGAAAATACGCTTTTTGAACCCTTGCAGCAAGCATAAGGCCGCTGTCACACGAGAATATGTGTATGCAGGGGGGGGGGGGGTGCAGATAAGCAAAATGAGCCGTGATTGGTTGAAGATGGATGATGTCACTCAGGGGTCTAGCTGCTTGGGCACAGCCTCCTATTATAGGAGGCTATGACTTGGGAGTTGAAATGAAAACATTGTTTTTTTACTTAATTTAGCTTGTTTTTTGTGTGGTTGGTGATTTCAAATAAAGTGGAGTTCTATTTGATTGGAAATATTTTTGTTTTAAAAGGCTACACCGCAAAATTACTTCGAAAAATCTCCACAAAGAACACTAGCATCGTTTTTCTATTGAACCCATAGAAATACACAATCGTGGCAATACTTTATTTTTCATATTAATTTTAAAGGTAATTTTAAAAGTTATGGTTCAAAGTGCAATATATACCTTAAATATATGCTGATCAAGTGATATAATGACAAACAATTGGAAAGTGCGGTTTTATTTTTAAAAACTATTTTAAAATCGCGAATTTCTAACTCTTATGTTAAACTCCATTGAGTACGCCCAAATAAGAAAAACATACATTAAAATGCTCGTATAAATACGTAAAAATAATTTGAAACAACCAGAAAAAAATTCATCGCATATGTGAATGTGCTGAGTTCACTGTGGTTTACTTGTGGTTTTTAAAATTATTTTACGAGCATTTTCATGGATTTTTTTTCTTGCGGGCGCATACTCAATGGAGTTTAACATAAGTTAGTAATTCACGATTTTGAAATACTTTTTAAAAATAGAAAAACAATTACCAATTTTTTATCATTCTACCACTAGATCAGCATATAATTAAGGTGCAAATTGCACATTTAACCATCAAAATTGACAACTTTAAATATGAAAAATTAAACATATTGCTGCAAGTGTATTTTAAAAATTAATCAGGTATCCCTATGGAACTTAACGTAAAGTACGTACAACATACGATTTTAAACGTTATTAAAAATAGGAAGGACCTTTTCAAAATTTATAGAAAGTATCAGCATGAAACCAATACGTTAATGCACGTGCTAATTTTTTTGTCATTGCTTTAAATAATTTTTACATTGAAACATTTGCGGGACGGCTTTTTGTTCCTATGGAATTTAACATGGATTTAAAAATAATGTACGATTTTAAACATTTAAAGCTAGAAGGACCTTTTCAAAATTTATATGAATAGACCACTTAATAAACAATACCTTCTATTGCATTTTGTGCTTTAATGTATTTTCATTGAAAGAATGTGAGACTACTTTGTGTATATTCAGTAACACCATAATAGTATAGTAACACTCATATGTCTCATTGGCGTCTGCACAAAACAACAAAATGTAGGTGTATCTAGACTCCTACATAGCTTTTTATTTTTTTTTAACAAGTTAAAGATGAATTTAAATGAAACCTACAATATTAATTTTAATTGGATATATTTTGAAATTTTATCTGTTAATTATTGTGGGCAATCTCATTCATTACGATACATACACGCACCTCAACACAAGCATCACTTAGACCCCTCTATGACGTTGTGCGCAAAACAATGCGCGAAACCCCCCCCCCCCCCCCCCAGAAAATGGCGTCTATCCGCGCTGCCTTATAATTCTAAGTACCTTGACGTGTATGATAGATATGTGACACCCTGTATTCCACCTTCCTTTTAGAATGGTAGCCTTGGGGTCTCCGTATTCCTCGTATCCCGTTTCCGCCTCTTCTCTTGATTGAGAAGACCTCAAAGTCCAAATCAGGTCAGTGAATGGATACAAGGTGCGACATATGGTCTCTTGGGCGTGAGTACACCGCGCATTTGTATACAGGCCCAATTTATAAAGGCCCTTGTCTCCTCCAGCTCGTGGTCCATTCTCTGATAAACGAAACAAAATAATTCACGTCAATGGTTCGGTAGCTAAGCATTATAGTAAGCAACGCCATGTCTTTTGAAGTATTCTCTGTATTACTAATAGTTGGGTGCATTAAATAAGTAAATCGTTAACCTGTATTCGCCTCGCCTGTTATTATTTTTTTTCCTCTACAGCTGCAAATATAAGAATTCCTCGAGAACGGTTCCCGGCACGACATGCTTTCAAAGCCTAAGGCGGTTTCCTCCCTAAACCAATAGAGTCTATGCCTGAGTCCCGTAACAGGGGCTCTATACACTGTTACAGATACTGAATTTACATGTACCCAAATAGAAACGTTCGTATACGGCGATACTCGTGGGATACAGTATCACAATACTGATTTTAATGTATCCTGTGAATCTTGGGCGCCGCCTAGCTGCGAGTTTTTGTAAAGCTCAACTGACAAACCGACACCCACACGGGGGCGTAGCTAGGGAACCGCAAGACCCGCAACTGCTGGGGGCGCAATAGGTTTGGGGGCGCAAAAAACGAAATGAAAGTCGATGTATTTTCAAAAATAATTGAATAAATTAAACAAGTGATTCCGAATCACTCGCTTAATTTATTCAGTTATTTTCGAAAATAAATGGAATCGAACTGTTGGCTGGAATCGATACATTCCCAGAGAAGACTGGAATGCAGGGATTTCTTCAATTCTAGTGTGCACTGCACGCTTCAACAGTGACGCCATTCAGAATGGACTTAGTTGAAGTGTAAATATATGGTTCCTGAAAAATTTAAATTCTCAAATTCATTGAAATTTGCATTCTTTGAATTTATGGGTTTTTGTGGTCCTCCGAAGTCTGTTGGGCCCTCCTGACTTCATTTCAGTGCTTTTCAGGGCATCTAGAAGACTTTCATTTTTTGCCATTTTTTGAAAATTTTCCAAGAAAGAATTATTGGTGTGCACTGCATGCTTCAAAAGTTACGCCGTTCAGAGTGAACTTAGTTGAAATGTAACTATGGTTCCTCAAAAATTTAAATTGTAAAATTCATTGCAAGTGAACCAGGCAGAAAAATAGTAGGAACAGTCGGAAGGTTTGTTTTAGTAAAATGAAGTTGTTGCAGGGGGTTTGGGAGGCACAGACCCCGACTTTTTTTTAAGAATTATTAAATCAAATTAGTCCATTGTTTTGACTGTTCCCTAATTTGTTCAATGGGAGGAACGGTCGGAAAATTGGACAAATTTGATTTAATAATTCTTAAAAAAAAGTCGGGGTCTGCGCCCCTAGACTCCTTGGGGAGGTAAAGGCAGCGCAAAGTTTTAAGCGGCCCGGGGGAGGGTGCAAGATTTTACGCGGCGGGGGGGGGAGGCGCAACCAAGCCTATCTACGCCACTGCACCCACACGTAGATACTGTATCACATGAGTATCTTCTATTTTTATTCCCAGATACGTGTATCGCTTACACGTAACCTCGTGTGAAAGCGGCCTAACTAATTAATGGGAAGGGTGTTCGGCTTACTGAAATGTTCTTATTTAACAAGATAGAACAGAAACGATGAGTCAAAACTCAGCTTAAGTATAAACAAGTGACAATTGGGAAAGACACAGTTTCTATGCAGGTGCCAACTTTCCGAGAATGAGTTGGACAGAGAATCTGTATATGTACTGTATATGAGCATACATGTATGTTTCACAATCGTTTTATTTTTTGAAACTAATATTTTAAACTAAACTCTCAATTTTACATACAACCATAACAATCGTGTTCAAATTATTAGAAGTTCGGACTATACCATGTGTTCGGATTCAGTGAGCAGGGCCGGATCAGCCTACATGGGGGCCCTGGGCTAATATATATTAGGGGGCCCCTTCCATAAATGACGTAAACCCTAATCTTATTGCGTAAAAACATGCATTCCGGAGTACGAGTAGCGAAGAAACATTATGCCATCATTGACCACTGGTAATTTAGTTAAAGTGTCCTGAGCACTGAATAAATATGTTCTATGTTCAGTTATTTTTAGGCCTACATCATTAGGAGTTAGATAACTCTGGCGATAATGTGCTTATCTTTTGATCATTTGCAAAAAAAATTGTCGATTGACAGTAATTAGTCGTTAAAAAATATTCACCACGATTTTGTGGCCCCCTCAAAATTCGGGGGCTCTGGGCTGCAGCCCTTGCGTGTTTTGGTGCCTGAACTATGAATAGTGGTGATAGGTTATTTGAAGGCCAGTTTCTCCTGTTTGACAAGATATGCAAATTTTCTGTTTTTTATTTTTTACTGTTTCCTTCTCCCTTCCTGAAAGAAAAAGCAGTCAATGCTCCACTGTGTGCGATTTTAATGCAACTTTGAAGTCATAGCTCGAGACTCGAGTTCTTTACTAAAGTCGATTCTTTCAGCATGTTTGTATCTTAAGATCGGCAATCTACTCATCTAATGGGGATGCAGGGGCGTAGCTAGGGACCTGCAAGACCCGCAACTGCGGGGGAGGGGGCGCAGGAGGTTTGGGGGCGAAAAAAACGAAATGAACGTCGATGTATTTAAAAAAAAATAATTGAATAAATCGACTTCCATTTAATATTTGCTTTTAAAAACTACATAGTTGCACACATCGCCATCTAATGACACCTTAAGCAATTATTGTGCATATTTTTTGCGGGTGCTATTTTGATGAACGGTCGGAACAACGGTATATACAGTCAGGGAAATATTAGTAACAGTCGGAAGGTTAGGTTTAGTAAAGTGAACCTTGTCGCGGGGGGGGGGGGGGGGGGAGAGCGCAGACCCCGCTTTTTATTGTTCGACTGTCAATGGGAAGAATGGTTGGAATAATAGACACATTTGATTTAATAACTCTTAAAAAAATGAGGGGGCTGGGCCCCCAGACCCCCTGCGACAAGGTTCATTTTACTAAACCTAACCTTCCGACTGTTCCGCCGTTCATCAAAATAGCACCGCCCCCTCTCAGTATGAGGGCTAAGTGGAGGGGGAGGTAAAAAGAGCGCAAAGTTTTAAGCGGCCCAGGGGGGGGGGGGTGGGGGCGCAACCAAGTCATAGCTAAGCCAATGTGGGTATGACAATGGGATGTGTAAAAAATCTGTATGATTTGATTAGGGCCTATTGATTACCTTTATTAATCGCATGACGTAAATACAGTGAAGGTCTTTTTTATTCTATTCAGTTTTGACATGTACTTACTATACGTGACATTTTGACTTATGGTGCATTTGAGAATGTGTAGTGGGTGTGTAGCACTTACAGAATACGAATGTCGCATTAACCATGAAGTTAAAAAAACTCTCCTTCTTGGAAATCATTTTCTTTGTTTTTACCCAGCTTACTACAATAACTTTATTCAGTTGTTTTCAAACACTTTCGGGAAAAATTTCTTTGATGCACCCATTTTATTCTGGGTTTATAATAATTAAGTTGTTCAACTAACCTATTATTTTACACAGAATGAAACCTCATTGATGATTCCGGGTCATTTTTTCGAGGGAGATTCTTTTGTTTCTGGCCACAATTTAACCGATGGTAAAATTAAAATATGCAGATATGTTATTATTAAAATTAATATTTGATATTAAAAAAATTATGTATAATTTTTTTTTTAAAGTATAGTGTTTAAATGAACAATATCAGTAAAGCTGTTATTTCTGATTTTCATGATTGTAGTTTATGCATATGCTCAAGAACGCAGTCCTAAATATCAACGTCCGGAACATCTACCTCCTGGATGGTCAACTGGCGAGGACGGAAAGCTAATTTCCCCAAATGGTGAAGTAGATATGTATGAATCGCCAGAAGGACTACCTCCTGGATGGTCAACTGACGAGAACGGAATGCTAATTTCCCCACAATCTGGACATGCACCGCCACCTGGCCCACCTCCTGGCCAAGGGTACTACCAAGGTGCGATACCTAATTACAAAAATATAAACAAAGGCTTCATTTATAAACGATTTGTTAAAAATGGCTTCATATGCATCCATACCAGGCTAATAACATGACATAGACGAGGACCTTCCCAGAGGCTAGGTTATTTGAAGCTGGTTTTTTTTTATCAACCATGAAAATTTATAAACCAATAACTTCTTGCGATATGGCGACGTCTATAGAGTGAGCGGAATTACCCGGGTGTATTAGAGTCTTTATAAAACCTTATCGTTTTCAAAATTTAATGAAGTTAAGATACACGACCAATGATAGACGTAGGTAGCTAGATAGGAAAACTAACTTTTTGCAGGGCTGGATTAAGCCAAGAAGGACATCTAGGCTTTTTTGCGCATGCCCCTCCCTTTTCAAGACTTTAGCACGACCTCCGGGCTTCTAGCCTTCAGCCTACTTTGCCTAATGAATAATCCGGCCTGCGGCTTTGCCTGTATAAGAGCATCATTAGGATGATTAGGGTCTTACCCAGAAAGGACAAAGAATTATGCAATTTGCTTACTTTTCCAAGTATGTGAGAGTGGAGAACACTTGTAGCTGGTTTGAAGGGGGCTTTAGAAACTATGGAAACATATAATCTTGTATCAGCAGGTTAACCACCTTTTGATGTCATGACACGTGCTGTATTTCAGCAGGGGATTGTACAATTCGTTTTTTTCTTCCAAGAACATGTATTTTTGGTTCTAACCCCTAAGGCTCATGAACTATGCAACAATAATTATTGATTCCCTAAGCTCGATTGTCAATGTAACCATGGGGTTAACTAAGTTTTGGGGTCCACTTAGTCTTTGAGTCCACTGAGTCCATGGAATCTACTGAACCCAAAGGTCCACTTAACTCCATGGTTTACGTAGCACAAAAGTCTAGTAAATCCCAGGATCCACAAAGCTCCAGGGAGTCCACTTAACCTTAAGGTACACGAAGCCACTGAGTCCAATAAATCTAAAACCCAAATTAGCCTAGTGGTCCCCTAAGCCTCTGGGTTTACTTACAGTAGCACCATGGTCCACTAAATCCTGGATTGAGGGGTTGAAATTTTGTCTGGCAACATTCTACATTATTATCTGTATTTTGTAACATGACTGGCCCCCGACCAGCCGGTTGTGCTCGGACACACCCCGGTTGCTCCACACTCTCCGAGCTTGTACTTTGTGACCTGTCGGGTGATCCAGGTTTGCTCATAGACCAGGATGTTCAGCCTCTTGCTGCACCTCTGGTTCTTGGCATTGAAACTGAACTATCTGGCATGTCGATTTTTTGGGGTTCTGTGTGTACGGTTCTTCCTAGTTCCCACGTTTTAAAGGGACAATGATGACTACACCTCCCAGAGGTGTTTGCGAAGAAAAGACTCTTTCTCTAGCGATTAATTTGATTTATTTTTAAAAGCGAATGCAGCGATACATTAATGCGATATAAAAATACATACAGTAAACTCTCGACTTGCCAAAGACTACTGATTAGAATATTCTCACTCTCAACCGCAACCTTCTGCCTACTGCCCTCTCCAGGGTACCTCGCGTGCCTGTTTTGTTACTTTGGCTCCTGGGAGGGGCCACTGGTGACCAGGGGTCGCCCACAGGTCAAACTGACCAATGGCGATCTCTGGTCCACAAATATTCCCTTATTTGGAACCTATTTCCCAGAATTATTCAAATGATTTTGGAGAAATCGTTTTGATTAATTTGATGTCTTCATCCTGAGGAAAAGCAATTTCCTCCATGTAATTGTTTACATGTGTCGCAGGCGGCAAACCCTTTTCTCTTTTGCGACACCTGTTTTAGGGCCAATCTGGGCACCAGGGGGGCCAGGCTCAAGGAGGTGCGGTAAGTGATACCTCTCACACATGGATACGCCCGCGGCGGCCCGACACATGTGCGGGGGGGGGTGTCACAGTATGTTGCGGTGATGTTATCATGTTACAGAAAAATACCAAAGTATGTACAAAGTCTTGAAGTGTTTGCAGTTTCTCACGTAAAATAAGACCATTCCATGAGCAAAAATGTTTAAATACCAGTACCACGGGTTATATGTTTGTCACCCCGGAAGCACATTTCCCAGGCTGTAACATCTCATTCGCGACCTTTATTCGCGTTTACCCATTTGTTCTTTATGGTAATCACTTCATTTACACATACCTTTACAGTCACTCATTCTATTACACAAATCACTAGCACTTAGAAACATCACTTTTACACAATCACATGTGAAGAGTCTGGAGCACAAAATTCTCCAACCACTTCATAATTCACTCAAACCAAATCTGAGGGTTACAGGCTAGAAAGTCAATTATCCTCAGATGTGTCCAAAAAAATCTGGTTAAAGGTTAAAGACTTTTATTTTTAAAACACCACAACAATTGAAGAAATGTCCCAAAGAGGACAAGATCATTTCAAGAACAGTCTCTTCAATTGTTCTGATGTTCCTGTCCACTGACCTTTCCAGTTTAAAAGGTTTAAGACGGACATTAAATTAATTAGGTCCGTCTCAAACATCCCAGGTCAAAAAAGGTAGTTAACTTCTCATTATAATAAAGAAAAGATCAGAAAAGGGGCGATCTCCTTTCTAACATGAAAGAATAGAAGTGGGTGATGAAGGGGAGAGGGTGATCCATTGGGAGCTCAATGGCCACTCTCTCCAAAGATGAAAAGAACAGGTGTAGGGCTGTGGAGTTCGCAAAGCGCAGGGGTTCGCAAAGTGCAGGGGCAGCAAGAAATATGAATCGTTGCACAATCCTTGTTACTCAACATTGAACTATATCAACAGATTTAACAAATCAGCAGTGTGGAGACTCCACATGGTACAGCAGTATTCTCGATGAGGATGGTTTGCTGAAAAATGTTACTGTACGGCTTGTGTTGGAGCTTTATATTTCAAACAGATTGCACCCTCTATGTGGTGCACGACCCGTATACAGTGTATTTGGTATAGGTATTTGACATTGTGTTCGATTTTCATTTACATTGATTCGTTTTGTGTATGTGCAGTTATTTTAGTAACATAATCTAAAGTAACTCAACTATATTATGTATCAACTGATTGATTTGCATTACCAAATTATGATTCTTTGTATTTTTTTAAAAAAATTCTGAAAATTGCCTAGATGCTAATTTCCACAAACGATTTGAAACGAACAAATCGTCTATGGAAATTGGTATTTAGGCTATTTTCAGAATTTAAAAAAAAAATGAATCAAACTTTGGTTATGCAAAAGTAACAGAGTATATTTGTGCACTTATTGTACGCTTATTGAAAAGCAACTGCACGAAAAGAGAGAATGTAAACAAAAACCGAAAACATCATGTTAACCGGCTATACCAGATATTGCATCATGACTTCTTGGTGTAACCTACACCCAATCAGTCAGACAAACAAACAGGGAAAGCAACTCTTTGTTTTCTAGATCCTCTAAGACGGTATGAATCCAATTACACACCAAATCTCTTAGCAAATATCCTGCAATTTTTGACAATAGCCTAGCCTAGGGGATAGGAATGGTATGAAATACATTAATAAATTAAAAAAATTGGAAAATGAATTGCTAAAGGATATATTACAACATATGGGGGGGGGGCAATATCTGCCTCTGTTTCCCCCTACATATCAGTAGATCTGCCTCGAACCAGGATTTGAATCTTTGACACATAGGCGTGCATAGCACATTTCATTATGGTCTTGGAGATAGGAATGCTGATTCATAAAGGCCATTTTTTTGTATATTCGCCAAACGAACTAAAGAAACAAAACTTTTAATTAGAAGTACGAATTTAAAAAGTAAGACACATACTGCATCTATTTTGTGTTTAAAACATTGGGGTTTTACTATGCATGCTCCGTGCAAACGCATATACTGAGACTTCTGGTACCTTCCTTTGTAAGAAACTACTAACTCAAATATCAATTATCATAAAGCGAGTTGCATAATCTTCTGTTCATAGTGTATTTTTATTTTTTAATTACTGTATAGGAAACCGACCAGCTCATTCGCATACACATGTTCACGAGGTACATGAACATACATCATCTGTTCAATCAGATGACGATGGAGGCTGTTTCATTGCATTTTTAATTGGAATCGGTCTAGGATGTCTTATTTCTTGAAGAAATTAGTTACAAAAATGAAAGAGCACAAAGATAACCATACAACATAGCGCGAGTTACAATAAAATATGATGTGTAAGTAACTACAGCAGTTTTAAGTTTCTTTTTATTTTGTACCTGCATTACATTCAAAATGGATTTTATTATATATGCTCCACCCATGTACCGCATAGTTCGTGTGTTTTTTTATTTTGAAATGAAAATTGTGCACGTCTTGTGACATCACTGGTTAAGATTCCAGCAGTACAGACTGGCTACAAAATCCTAGTTCGGGAATATCCGCCATCCGCGTTTCGCCTCCCCCCCCCGAATATTTTTTTTAGTGGTGAGCAAAGCGAATCACAAAATTTGCAACATTTTTTCAATATATATGCTAACACGTTTGAAAATTAAGTACCAGCTGTTACTAAACGTAAATTTACATATCATATAGTTACGAGGGGCTCTTGTGGGCCACTTGTGAGCCTATCTGAGCTTCATAGTTTTTTGTGCACCACTCGACAGTGTATAAAAGTGAATGTCTGGTGGACTGGCGCCTAGAAAACACAGGCGCAGGCGACATTTGCCGCTTTGCTTCCCGGTCCAGTACGTGCCTGAGTCATTGGACGAAGCAACAAGATGTTACAGAAGATCGAGTGAGATTATGAGTCTTTCATTGTTGTGGCTAACAGTCACAAAGGCATTTTATCGTGCGTCAGCTTATTGTGACGTCCTGTATTTTATTGTTCTTATAAATTTGTAGTCTTGGGGTTCCCGTACCCCAAGTGCTCTATTTTCGCATCTCCTCTTGATGAAGAGGACCCCAAAGAACAAATCAACATCCTTGTTCCGTGAATCAGAAAATGGATACCCGTTGAGTCACGGTCTCTTGGGCATGGTTAGACCGCGTAAGTGTACATAGGCCCAAGGTATTAAAGCCAGTGTCTCGAATACCTTGTGGTCCATTCTCTGATTCACGAAACATGATATAATTCACGTCAATGGTCCAGTGGCTAAGAAACGCCAAGCCTTCTTAATTATTTTCTATTTGATGTACACTACGGTTGGGTTACATTACATAAGTACTTCGTTCAACCTGCATTCGTCTCGGGTTTTTATTCTTTCTGTTTCTCCACGATTGCGAATTTAGGAAATTCTACGAGAATGATCCCCGGCACTACACTGACTAGTAGAGAGTAAACCTTAGACTATTACTCTACTGGACTGGCAACTCCCTATCTTCTACATGTTAAAGGTTAAATGCATGTTCATAGGCAAAATAAATAAGGCAAAAGTGACGCTAGCTCCGTCTGGTGGCATTATTTTAAAAGAAAATCGTTGGCTAGCGTGTTTTTTTTGCATAGGGGAAGACATTGGGGTGAATCATGTACTGTATGGCAAGTTATTTTAGTTTTTTCACGTTTTACTGGATTTTCCAATTTTAATTCTATTCTAGGAATCCAGTAAAATGCGGATGGAAAAGTAAAATGAATTTCCATATGTGATATTCTGCTGTGAATTTGTGTAAATCTTAGTGAATCTCGTACATGGTTTTTTTTTTTAATGTCGGCCCAATTGTCGTTTCGTCTCCTAAGCAAAAAATGGTTGGAAAACGTTGTTACGGTGTTTATGACTCGCGTTTTCCTGATAATAGGCCACAACCAAAACAGGTAACACTTTACAGACACTTTTTGACAGAACACAGCTGTAGTTCTTCATCAGCCATACTTTTTATAATAATATATATAAAAAATCCACCCTATATAACTACAAAATGAACTCGTCCGAAGTTTGACTTTTGATATTCATGTTCATATACCATAGTCCCGTTATAGGCGCCACTTCAAAAACGACGTCACGACGATTCAAAACTGTCCAACAGAAAATTTCGGGAGTTGCCAGTCCAGTAAAGTAATGCCTAGTTCTCACAACCTTCATGTAGCTCAGGCTAAGGACTTAGCCTATGTATAAGGGTTGTGAGAACACACACTAGATGGTGGTCAATGTCAAATGTTAGCTTTGGTTAGGTAGCCTTGGTTATCCATATGTAGCCTACACATTATTTAGTGTGAATGCAAAACAAAGTTAACTTGATCGTATGCCACCTGGTGGTCATAAATCTGAATAGAAAATGGCGTCATTCATTTTCTATTTCCATTGTTAGATGTTTCAGTCTATTTGTTAATTTATTAAAATAATTTCAAATTATCAATTGATCTTTATTTAATAGTTACTTATTTCCATAAACTCTAAATCATCAACCTACCTACATTTAAAATATGTTGCATTTAGTGTGTTCAATGAAGACTCGTGCAATTCAGTTTTGTTAGTATGGACAATATCAGCCATTTTCCCTCCAATTATGTATACATTATGCAGGCTATACACAGCACAATGTCCACACATAATGGCCAATGCCAAATTTGTAAAAATGAAATAAATATGCTGTAGTGAGCCCCACCTTTAGGCAGGTCACAAAGCCCATATGTAGCTGCTCACATGTGAACACAGTCGTTTAGCCAAGGCTATTTTAGCGCGAGCTACAAGAAGGTTGTGAGAACTTGGCATAATAGTCTAAGGTTTAACTACTGTGTCATCTTGAAGTCAAGATGACTTTAAACAAAAGCTAGCACGTGTCTGGAAGATAAGATGGCATCAGTGGGCACGTTACAGTTATATGACGTGTAGTGGGAGTCGTTTGAAGTTACTTTTGTGTGTACTTTATGGGTAAAATGACGTATTAGCTGCAAACGGTTTTGTGTAAGCCTGTACCTGCGAGAAGCAAAAAAATAAGCTTGCAACTAGTAACAAGGATGACTAGGCGTTCAAAAGTGATGGTGCATTGTATGTTTTTGTGCTTCTAGGAAGGGCGTAACAGTATGACAAGGATGTAGAATGTATTAAAAACAGCCTATTCTCTATAGCTACAACTTCACAATTGCTCAACGTATAACAGTAAAGCTGTTTTCATCTGTTGTAATTTTTTGTAAAAAAGTCTTTTGTGTTGCTTGTCGTACAGAAAACATGCAGGAAAGTATGTTTTAGTAGTGGTATTGCTATGGGAAGCATAATATCGCGTTAATATCAGTAGTACTGTACACCCGTTTGGACACGGAAGTGACGTCATGAGGGGGGCGTGGCCTGTCAACCCCTTATGACGTCACTTCCGTGTCCATACGGGTATACTCTGGTTTTGTAAATTATTTAGGTCACCCCTCCCACCCGCCAAAACAAAATGGCGGCAAAAGGGTTGGTAAACTTTCTAGGTCACCCCCAATTAACAACATGGTGGTGAAAGGGGTCGGCAAATTTTCTAGATTTCTCCCACCCACCCCAAAAAAAAAACAAATTGTGTTTTTGGTGTAATTTTTTAGGTACAAAAAACAAAAACAAAATGGCGGCAAATGAGTGGCATTGAATGTTAAAAGGGGGTGGTGTGAGGTGGCATTAAATTGGTTTTTGGTGGAGCATATTATGTGTGGCCCACGAGCCACGAAATGTGGCCCCATGCTGTTATGGTGGCAATGGGGGCCCTAAAATGTTTTTAATGCGAAATGGTAATGAAAATGTGGCTCGAGAGCCACAAAATGCGGCCCTCAAGCCACATTTTAAAATTAATAATTAATAATGAAATAATTATGAATAAATAAATTTTATTATTTTGTACACTTGTTTTTGTGTGTGTGTGTGTGTGTGTGTGTGTGTGTGTGTGTGTGCGTGCATGCATGTGTGTGGCCCACGAGCCACAAAATGTGGCCCGTGAGCTACGAATTGTGATAAATTCGAAATTTTTAATCGTATTGTCTGTTACCAGCAAAATGTGATACATACAAAATTTTCAATGAAATTGACAATTACCAAGATGTTTGCTGGAGTTGGTTGTACTGGTTGTTATCCGTGATGATAGACTCATCGTTTTTCTAAGTTCATGGTGCACCATTAGTAGAATTGCAGGATGTTGCCTTTTTGAAAATATAATCACTACTGAAGGGACTTGTATTTTTTAAAAGTAGAGGGTGCTTTTCATTACCATTTCACATTCAAAACATTTTAGGGCCCCCATCGCCACCATAACAGCATGGGGCGCCATTTCATGGCTTGCGGGCCATACATAATATGCCCCACCAAAAATCAATTTAGTTCCACCTCACACCACCCCTTTTTAACATTCAATGCCACTCGTTTGCCGCCATTTTGTTTTTGTTTTTTGTACCTAAAAATTGTTGTTTTGTACCAAAAACACAATTTGGTTTTTTTGGGGTGGGGAGGTTCGAGAAATCTAGAAAATTTGCCGACCCCTTTCACCACCATGTTGTTAATTGGGGTTGACCTAGAAAGTTCACCAACCCTTTTGTCGCCATTTTGTTTTTGGGGTGGGAGGGGTGACTTAAATAATTCACAAAACCTGAGTACACCTGTATGGACACGGAAGTGACGTCATAAGGGGTTGACAGGCCACGCCCCCTCATGACGTCACTTCCGTGTCCAAACGGGTGTACAGTACTACTAATATCAACAATTTTATATTTGTAAATCAACCAGAAAAAGGCACCTTTCAGTCAAAAAAAAACTTTTAAGTCTTGATAAGGCCCTCTATCCAGGTTTTTTGATTAAGAATGTAATTTTTGGTTATTAATCACTACTTTTTTTGGGGGGGGGGGGTGAGGGGGGTTATGTTAAATTAAGCTTTTTTTGGGGGGGGGGTGAGGGGGGTTATGTTAAATTAAGCTTTTGCAGGGGGTTGGAGGGCACAGCCTCCTGAATGTAAAAATGTGTGTCACAGGGTGACCCACAGTTGGTATCTAAAAGTGTGGGTCGCTGTCTTTCCAAATAGCTATCTGAAAGTATAGGTCACCTAGTGACCTATGATTAGTCTGTCCCTTTTTTGGGGCACTAAAAATGTTTGCTCCCGATGCCAAACAACTAGCTACACAGTCCTTAACCAAACCGAAATGCTAGTCTGAACCAACTTTTTATTGAAAATGCATTTTTTCGGTTGCTTTACTAACTAAATAATATAAAATTATTACTTATTAAACAGGAAACTTGGAAATAAAATTTTAAAAATGAAATTTATATCTGAAGGCAAACTTTTAGAGACAGGCGCCGTGAGCAAACTGCTCCAGGTAACCTCCAGGTAGGTCTGTATGAGCTGCCAAAGTGGATGATTCTATGTTAATGCTATCAGTTATGTGACACCCTGTATTCACAGATTCGTGGAACACCCTGTCGAAATTCCTTTCTGCCAGTATGGCACCCCTTGGTGCACAGATGTTCAGACTTGGGTGGCCCAAATTCTGTGTGAATTCGTGGAACCCAGGTGGACCGTGAGAATTGGGAATAGAGTCCCAGAAATACCTTTCCTTTTAAGGTAGTGTTCTCAGCCCAGGACAATGATTGGCCCTGTTGGTCAATCATTGAGGCCTGAGGTGACAGTCGCCCCTCCCAGGAGACCGAACAAGAGTGCCGTGTGGCCTATGTGTGGGACAGTTGGTCTAAGTATTGAGGAGAGTTCAGTCAGAACGATCCGGACCGAATAAAAGCAAATTATGTAAAGTGCAATATAGTAATGTAAAAATATGAAGAGTAAAGAGATTATATATTTTTATCTACCTCAACAATGTGTGAGTTTTGTGTATTGAAGAAATTGAGGTACAGAACCCAGCCAACGGGATTTCCGACAGAGGTACTGAGAAACTTTCTGAGTCTCTCTGCTTGGAACCTCCAAGTGACTCTAATGGACAGAAACAGTGACATCGGCATTGTCACGCCCTGTAACAACGATCCCTGAGAATAAGGTCTTTTTGTGGGCCTTACAACAGAGAGGTTGAACCTTTCGACTACAAAAGAAGGACTTTTAAGTTCGGAATGTCACGAGCGGTAAAATCATCTCTTGCTGGCCCGCCAATAGAGTCGGCGGGCCAGCATCATCACAGTTACGTTCTGGTTAAGTCCACGTGGCTTATGTCTCAAGCCGTTTGCTAGATTGAATCATGACACCATAATGATGTTAGAAAATAGTGTTATATGGGCATACTTTAGAAGTTTTCTGCTCAATGTAGTCATTTTCGTAATTAGCCTTCGCCTATAAAACAGTTATGCGAGCGAGCCTTGCCATTTCATGTCATTGTGTACGTGGCAGAGGTATTGACAAAAAAAATTAGTATTGTGCATGTCATTTGTGTATGATAAAAAGGGGTGATAACAGAATAATGCAAGAACCCTTTTGTTTAAATTGTTGAAAACATTAATTTCTTATTACCACTTTTGTATCAGACAAAATAACACAATCCTAAATTTCTCGTTAATCCTTCTGACGTCACAAGCTTCCTCTAATGGTGACGCGAGTTATATGTAATTTGTATGAAAAGTATTTGCACCTGGTGAACCTAACCGCTTACAATAAGCTTCCTGATAGAACCAGCTACACAAGTTTCATGAGTTCTATAAAAGCAGAAGTATCGTAGCTCTTTTTTTTAACTAACACTTTAACAGCCAAACTTATTCTTTTTGAAACTTATGAAATGATGACGTGTAATTTTCATTATTTCTCTCGTTATTTTATCTTATTTTTGAAGTTACTGTTTTGTTTCTCATGTTTCTTACTTGTTTCCATGACATCAATGGTAAGGGAATTAATTAACTATATTAGTTATACATTATTAGGCAACCATCAGTATGATTTCTTAACGATAAAATAGGCTTTTCAAACAGGTCAGGGATGGGTAGGTATAATACCTTATTTATTATACGTTGTTTTATACCGTATAATATTATTTTGTGTACGTATAAACCAAAAATACAAATGAAACTAAATTTAAAAAAAAAAACAGTTGCAAATTTGCAATAGAAAAAAAACTTTTTAATTGCAGAAAAAAAAGGTTGAAAAGAAAAATTAAATATTTTAAAATGTAAATGTAACTTTTTTTAAAAAATATTTATACATTTATACTCATCAGAATTGTAATAGCCCTGGAGTCCTTCCAGGCATGGTCCTTTGTAGCATGGTTGAAGACCCCTGTTGTCCAGGCATTTGTTGCTTGTCTCTTTGTCCTTGTTGGGTTGATGGCCCTTTACCAGCCGGTTGAGTTGGGATTGTACGCCGCTCAGCACCTCTCAAGCTCGGGCTCTGCAACCTGCCGGGTGATCCAGGTCGACTCAATGACCTGGATGCGCGGCCCCTGGTCGCGCCTTTGTTCCGGGTTGGAGTTGGACTCCTCATCATGTTGTATCTGTTTTGGGTTCCGTGTATGTACGGGACTCAAGTTCCCACGTTTTAAAGAGAAAATGACGACTTCACAATAAAAAGACTTTTCTCCTTTAGACTAACTTGTTTATTGTAGATTATTCAATACATAATAGAAATAAACAATTGCATAAACATCAGCGACTGATAACTCGAAAATATTCTAAGTCTGAAAAGAATTCTGACTTAGAATATTCTATCTTTTGGATGATTTACAACATCGACATCTTAAAACTTCAATCAACGAAAAGTCAGTAAGAATCAGCGATAATCTGCCCTGAGCTTTCCTTGTGCAAGCACTTTTATGTTTTGGCCCTTGGGAGGGGCCACTCTGTCCTAGGTCCTGCCCATTGGCCCGATTGACCAATGACCAGTCCTGCTTACCAAATATCTCCTTTCTGGCGAAAGGGGTTCAAAGTGAGCGGCCTCACTCACACATGTGCAGCTGGCACATGTGTGGGTGGTGTCACAGTTATCTTGATCTTTAAGAACGTGATAATTTGATAAATGTAAAGAAGTTTTTTTTCATTTCTCTGAAGAAAACCTATTTCTTATATTATTGCAGAATGAACTTAAGAGCAGTTCAAACATAGTCGGAATGTTTAGCACTTTTTCTGTCAGCTCACTCATTGCATCAAGTTTGTTTTCATTTAACTTGATTCAAGTTAAATGACAACAAAGTAGATACAATGGGTGGGGATTTAATATTTTATAGGCGTTAAAATTTGTGATTTTATCATATAGGTTTTATGTTTTATACAGGTTTTATAAAGTATAATATGTAAACGGGCCTGTAGACATTGCGAGTTTTTCCTCGCGAATCTCAATAGCGAGTATTCCTAGCGAGGCAGGCGCGAGGCGTTCCAAAATGTGTTTCGCGAATCTACGTGAATCAAGGGTGAGCGGACAGTTGTCTTGAGGGGTTATACAATAATCGGTAATTACTGTAAACGCCGATGAGTCTGATTGCCTCGGCCTGGTTCATTTTTGGTCTACACGCCGCGAATTTCAACCGCGAAACGTCTTTAATGCAGGGTGTTTACCGACTAGTGCGCGGATCGTTTCATATTGAAACGATCAGTCCAGGAGTGCTCCTGGCTCACTTAGTTTTTTGTGGATCGTTTGTTTTTGTTTTAGATTGGCATGGAACTTTGTCAACCCTCTGTACTGATGTACAGAGGATTGACCTAGTTCTCTCAGCTGACACCGCCAATATCCTGCCTTGGGTCACCTCTTGGGTCTTGGGTCTTGGGTCTCTTTTTTTTCCAGTTCCACCCCTTAATACAAAAAGATCATGCTGATAAGCAGTAACATTAAGTCAATAGGGTTGTATTTTTTTTGGAAAATTGTCTTTTTAATAGAATGAATCATCTTTCTATATTTTGTTGACCACTGGTCAATCAAATTGATTGGCCAGTTTGGTTTTTGATTTCAATTTTACCCAATCGGAGAATACTGAGAAAATGTTCTCAGTATCCTCTTTTTGGGTATAAAAGGCCGTGTATTTTTGTGTAAATCAAGCATTCTGTAAATAGAGAATCTATGCCCAATTTAGGGTAGTTCTCAACGAATAGAAATGTAAATAAACGAATGTTATGCTTTAAAATTGCCAAGTCATATTTTTTATACTTAATGGAGAGAACGAAAGTTCTAAAATCGCCATCATCTCGAATTGCCAATCCTGGTGAAAACCCGGATCATCACTTTTAGATGAGACTTCAAGGGACAACATGATCAACTAGCTTTTAACGGGCGAAAGCTCGAGGGGTAGCAGACAGCTAAAAGATCCATTTTACTGTAAAAGTTCAACAAGGAAGAACTTGTGAGGAATAAGAAAAGGGATTAATTTGTTCCCTTCCAACCGAGCCAGGATAAAATAAGCGGCTTAGCCGAAAGTGTCAGGGTGGCACTAAGGACGATCAGGGTGATCGTTAAAAACAAAAGGAAACTAAGGACAGGGTGTCCAAAAAGAAATTCTGGGAAAATACACGCGGGCAGGCTGAAAATATTTCTATGGGAAAGACAACTACAGCCTCCCGTGTGCAGACACGGGTAGGAATGTCGATTGAGAACGATAAAACTCAATCGACTCCTAAAAAGGAACAGTTTGGCATTAAAAATCCATCAAACAATGAAATAATGTCCAAATTGTGTAAAGGAGAGGCCAAAATTCAAAATTGCCGCTGTATGGAGCGCCGCCTGGTGGGAGAAAAAGGAGAAAGAGACTTTTTGGATAGAAGCTCCTCCCACTTCTGGCCGGAAATTGAATTTGCAAGTCTCACAGGATCACGTGAGAAGACAGCCACCATTTTGGACGCCACTTTAAAACCAGATTCTGCAAAGAATAGTCGCGGTTCTGATTTTATCAAAAAGGAAAAAGTGTCAACTTCCAAAAAAGGAATAATCGGAAAGAGGATGGCCGAATCCATGGATCAACTAAAACCTGGAAGTGAAGAAGCATCCGAATTGGAGATATTGATGGACACCGGCGAGATGACGCCGGACTGGCTAAGGATGTTTTTGGGAAAGAAGACGACGAAAACACCATCGCTGCAGAGATTCTTTCCGGCAGCAATGCCATGCCATCGTCGCCTGCAAAGGATAAAGCTTCGGGATCTTCTAAAACGAAAAAAAGGAAGACGCCAGAGGGTGAGCCAACAAATTTCGTACCGCTAATTCACTCTCCTCCCGGGCATCGTAGGAGCGGCAACCCAGAACCTGAAATCGTTTACGAAGGGCCCGCAAGGGACCCAACTACAATTTCCAAGGCCACCAGAAGAAATGGATACTCCACCTGGGAGTTTACTCGATGGATGTCTTCCAGCGGAGCTTGGTGGCTCAAATCGTCGAGGTCGAATGAAAGGAGAAAGAAACGCCGATAAGAAAGCGATGCAGGATTGGATAGATGGGCAAAACAAGGAACTGATGGCTAGGGGACGATCCCCAATCAAGGTGCCGGCAGTTGGGACAGCTCTTCCAAAGAAGCAAGTCCCCAGAGATGTTTCGCCATCCAACAGCTGGGTCACGGTGGACCAGCCAATTGTGAAAGGGTATGTGCATCGACCTAATCAACCACTAATTTTGTCTGGGGCAATGGAGAGGGTCTCCATCGCTTCCAAAGTTGTAGACCCGAGGAGAGAAGCTCATCCACCAGCGGTGAGCAATCCCGCTCGGCTCAACAGGGAAAAATTCATTGCGGAGAGGCCCAGGGCCCCTAGACGCCAGGGAGACGTCACCAAAAGTCAGCCTCAAGAGGAACGAAGGACCAGACCAAGGGAAGAGTCACGGGACCCACCAAGGAGGTCCGAAACGGCCAGGATTATTTCGTATATTAATTGCAATAAAGCAGCTGATTTTATTACGGGACTCGACTGACCTTAAAATTTCCATAAAGCTTTTACGTTCACGGAAAATGCATCTTTAACAACTCAACGAGGAAAATGCACCATTAACAATTGATTGTCTAACAATTGAACGTAAATGAAATTTACCCATTTAAAATTCAACGTCATCATAATTGAACGCCACCAACTCAGCGTCAACACAATTCTTCGTTCAGCAATAATTATTGATTACAGGTAAAATTCGTTTTTAATATAACTCGTCTGTGTAATTGAACGTCAACAACTGATCGTTCACAATTTAACATGAATCAATTTAACGTCTAAAAACTCAATGCGGACACAATTGAACGTCATTAGCTCGTATTAATGCAAAATCTCATATCTTGATAAAAAAAATAGTAAATCCTATTTTATATATACATTTTTTTAAAAATTAAAATAGTATTTGCATTCTGTATAAAACTAAACTTTCAAGCATCCATATTGTGTATACAACGTATGTAGATGCAGCATGTACAGTATGTTTGCTTTGACAAATTACTAGCAATAACTCTGAATTGGTGTTGTTTCTGTTTTGTCATGGTGGAACAACACCCAATCAACATGAACTGTTGGGGGTAATTTAATGGTTATAGGCTCATCACGGTGAGCACTGAGCAAAAAGTGAGCATGTGTACAGGAGTTATAATAGTGATAGGTGTCAACAGTGGCGTAGGCAGCTTTGGGTTATGGGGGGGGGGTGTTTTAAATTTTTAACCCCTCCCCTTTCACAGGCAGTTAGAAATCGGGGAGAACTTCAGTTGGCTCCGCCCTTTTTATGACGACCGGCAACTTCTAATTGGTTGGTTATGTAGTCTGACGTCACATGCTCCGCCCTTTTCAACGTCGAACCACACAACACACCAATTAGAAGTTGCCGGACGTCATAAGTAGGGCGGAGCCAACTTCTGTTTGTCCCGATTTCAATTACCTGTTCACCTTTCTCAGCAGCAATTTGGTAACATTATAAAACAGCATTGCGCTGAACCTAACTATGTAAATAATTGGTTACTGATTCTTACACTTGCACCCCTATCTAAAGATCACTAAGATCACAATATTGTCTGTATGTCAGTAATTGCTGAGGGAAAAACATTTTTTTTTGGGGAAAAAATTTTTCGAATGAAATGGGGGGGGGGTTTGTTGTCCTTGATAGGAGTGGCCAAAACCATTGGTTTGGTGAGTCACGTGTGGCTCAGTTATGTGGCACAAGGTGCCAAACTTGCTCTTTGGCTAAAAGCGGCACGCAACTTTGTTCCCATGTTATAGTGACAAAATTGGAAACTACTTCAAAGCCGTTTTTTCTATGTTGTGCAAAGTGTGGAACACCTAAGTGTTAACATGGAAAAGTTTTATTTTTACTAAACGTTTCGTCATATCTAGATAATGGTCAAAGGTGAATGAACAAAGACTAGCACGTGTCTATAAGATAAGATGGCATCAATGGACATCCGGGACATGTCACCGTTGTATGACGTGTAGTAGGAACTGTACGTATCAGCTGCAAACGATTTTGTGTAAGCCTGCAATAGCGAGAAGCGAAAAAAATAAGCAATTTGTGTAACATGGATGAATAGACCTACTAGGCGTAGTAGGCGTTCAAAAGTGATGGTGCATTGTATGTTTTTGTGCTTCTGGGAAGGGCGTAACAGTATGACAAGGACAGTGCCGGATCTAGGAATTTCTCATGGGGGGTCCAATTAGAATACTGGGGTACAGATTTACAATAACGTGGCTCCGCCCTTTTTATGACGACTGGCAACTTCTAATTGGTTGGTTATTTAGTCTGACGTCACATGCTTCGCCCTTTTCAACGTCAAACCACCCAACAAACCTGGACATGCAATTAAGGATGTAGATTTTTAAACGCAGCCTATTGGCTATAGCTACAACTTCACAATTGCTCAACGTATAATAGTACATCTGTTTTTGTCAATTATAAGCTATTGTAAAGTCTGTTGTGTTTCAATTGCACATGCAAGAAAGTTCTTTTTAGTAGTTGTGTTGCTAATGGCTACCCACACAGCACAATGATATCCAAAGGATGTATTCAACGTCCAGGCAATACATCCTGAGGATATCCATGAATATCCTTTCTACATTTAGTGCATGTCCCCTGGATGTCCCACTTGAGGAAGTATGTACGACATCCAAGATGGATCTTCATTGGATGTCTACTCTGGATTGTAACACCCTGTAATTCGTGATCCCGCCAAAACCATAGCCCGGTGGTAAACAACTCTCAACTGTCCCTCCCTCCCCTCTGACTCACCTTTCTGACTCATACCCAAGTGGCAGATTAATACACGTAGGACCATGGTCACTTGGACCTGGTTACACCTCGCAGGTGTACACAGGTCCAAGGTATAAAAGGGCCATGTTTCTCTTTGTAGTTAGTTCTTGTCCTTGCCTAAATTGTATTACGTTGATCTTATCCGTACCACATCATGGGCATGAGGACACACCGTTAGTATTCATAGTTCGTCTTTGTATTCTGTGTTTCCATACGAAGATGAATAAAGCGTTATGACAAGAAACAGCGTGATCTTTGTGTATTAAGTAAGCAACTTCTCTTCAGAGGCCGGAGACTACATAAGGCAGGAGGTATACGATTCCGAAGCAGCTACAACATCTTCTCCTGTTGGCATACCGAAAGGGAAAGATATATATCAGCATCGACCGGAAGAGAGCGGGATGGCCGACACCCTGCTGCATAGATTTCACCCCCATGCAGGAGGATAACCACAGTCCATCTCCATCCAACTCTCTCTGCAACTCGAATCTTCTCCGCACGGGCACCGCGTGATGCAGAGAAGAAACGAGTTACAGAAAATGTCATCTACAGGTTGGTAAAACAAAATGGTCGATGTCAAAAGCTCACACTTGTATAAGCAGTTGTTATACATATCCATAAGACATCTTGTAGATATCTTCTAAAATGAATATTTAATATTCAGAAGATGTCCTTTAGATATCATAACAATGTACACTTTTGATATTCACAGGATGTCCTCTGGACATGCTGTGGTACATACATAAAATTAGTGTAATATTTAAATCACTATGACATAATTAGTTACATATTTTATTATAACCTTAAGATTCATTAATAATGATAAAATTAAGTAAAAAATTTAAAAATTTGATTTTTTTGATGACATCAGTGGGATGTCTTAAGGATGTCCAAATTATCCCAGGATGGCTTGGACTTATTGTGGACATAACAGGACATTCTGTGGATATTTTGTGCTTTGTGGGGGTAGTAATGGGAGGAATAGAAGCACTAGAAGCATGTTGCAGTTCTAAAGTTTTTTTAGTAGTTGTGTTGCTAATGGGACCAATAGGAGCAGTTTCCTGTGGCACCAGTTTCCTTCAAATCGTATTTCCATTTTAAAAATATTATTTCCAAGTTTATTGATTAATACCCGCAATTTTATATTAGTTAGCAAATCAACCAGAAAAAGGCACTTCCAGTAAGAAGAAACTTTTGAGTCTTGATAAGACGTATTTTTTGGCGAAAATATTTTTTTTGGGCATTAAAGTTTTTTGCTCTCTTTGCCAAACACCTAGCTACACAGTCTTTATCCAGACCGAAATGCTAGTGTGAATCCAACTTTTTATTGAAAATGCATTTTTTCGGTTGCCTTACTAACTAAATAATATACAATTATTACTTATTGTGACACCCTGTAGAAACAGAAGGTGAAACACTCAAGCCAAAATTCAGTCTTGACAGTATGGCACCCCTTGGTGCACAGATGTTCGGACTTGGGTGGCCCGAATTCCAGAGAATTCGTGGAACCAAGTCCGACCGTGAGAAAATTGGGAATAAGTCCCGAAAATATTTCTTCTTATGATTTAGTATCCCCGGCCCAGGGCAATGATTGGCCCAGTTGGTCAATCATTAAGCCCTGAGGTGACAGTTGCCCCTCCCAGGAGACCGGACCAGTGAGCCTGAGACTTGAGTGTGAGGGCAGTCAGTCTTGAGATTTCAAAGAGTAAACTAGGACAGTCAGAAGAGAGAATTCAAACTAGTAAGTTGGAACTACTCAGAGTTCTAAAGAATTAAGTCTGACTTAGAGAAAAACAGTAATGTAAAGAGTGTTATCAAGAATGTAATAGAGAGCTAGTAAAGAGACATTTTATAATACATAAACCTGTGTAAGTGTTGTGTATTTGAACTATATTGGGTTTCTGTACTCCTAAAATAGAGGAGTATCCAGCAGAAGGCACTCAGACACAGCCTGAGTCCCTCTGCCTGGAGCCTCCAGCAATCCAATGAAAAGGACTAGAGTTACTTTGGCATCGTCACGCCCTATATCTTAAAGATCCCTAATTAAAACAACATTCTATAGAAAAACGCGACCCCCTATAGACTTAATGCTACTGCTTATCAGGACGATATCTTTGTATTAAGGGGTGGGACTAGGAGGAAAAAGGGCCCAAGCCCTGTGGTATGACCCAGACAGGATATTGGCATCATCAGCTGTAGAGAACTGGGTCAACCCTCTGTAGGACAGTAAAGAGGGGTGACAATTAAAGTTCTATGCCATCTCTAGAAAAAACAAACGAGCCAGGATTGCTCCCGGACTTATCGTTTCAATATTAGCATACTTTATTACTTTAGGAAGTTTTCTGCTCAATGTAGTCATTTTCATAATTAGCCTTCGTTACTTGCTCGCCTATGAAACAGATATGCGAGCCCCCTTTGCCATTTCACATCATTGTGTACGTGGCAGAAGTTTTGAAAAGAAATTTAGGACAAAAGTATGACAAAAAGGGGTGATAACAAAACAATGAAAAAACCCTTTTATTTAAAATGTTGAAAACATTAATTTGTTATTACCACTTTTGGATCTGACAAAATAACACAATCCTAAATTTCTCATTAATTCTTCTGACGTCACAAGCTTTCTATAAGGTTATACATAATTTGTATGAAAAGTACTTGCACCTGGTGAACCTAACGGCTTACACTTGCTTCACTATAAATATATAGAAACAAAGTGATTTGAACCACCTACACAAGTTTCATGAGTTCTATAAAAGCAGAAGTATCATATAGCTCTTTTTTTAAACTAACACGTTATCAGCCAAACTTACTCTTTTTGAAACTGATTGAAATGATGACGTATAATTTTCACTATTTTTCTCGTTATTTTTTCTTATTTTTGAAGTTATTGGTTTTTTTCTTATGTTTCTTATCTGTTTCCATGACGTCAATGGTAAGAGAATTAATTAACTCTTATTAATTATACATTATTAGGCAACCAGCAGTATGATTTCTTGACAATAAATATGATTTATGATTTAATGATACTAATAATAATAATATGACGTGATAATAAATCTTAACATTAATTTTCTTTACAAAACAAGTCTTAAAAGAATTTTAAAAAAGCAATTTTAAAAATCGTAATAAAATTCAAATTTTATAATTTTTATTCAAATTACGATTTTTTTTTAAACAAAATAAAATATTTTTTTTTAGGAAATACAAAATTAATCTTAACATACAATAATGAAAATACGCTTTTTGAACCCTTGCAGCAAGCATAAGGCCGCTGTCACACGAGAATATGTGTATGCAGGGGGGGGGGGGGTGCAGATAAGCAAAATGAGCCGTGATTGGTTGAAGATGGATGATGTCACTCAGGGGTCTAGCTGCTTGGGCACAGCCTCCTATTATAGGAGGCTATGACTTGGGAGTTGAAATGAAAACATTGTTTTTTTACTTAATTTAGCTTGTTTTTTGTGTGGTTGGTGATTTCAAATAAAGTGGAGTTCTATTTGATTGGAAATATTTTTGTTTTAAAAGGCTACACCGCAAAATTACTTCGAAAAATCTCCACAAAGAACACTAGCATCGTTTTTCTATTGAACCCATAGAAATACACAATCGTGGCAATACTTTATTTTTCATATTAATTTTAAAGGTAATTTTAAAAGTTATGGTTCAAAGTGCAATATATACCTTAAATATATGCTGATCAAGTGATATAATGACAAACAATTGGAAAGTGCGGTTTTATTTTTAAAAACTATTTTAAAATCGCGAATTTCTAACTCTTATGTTAAACTCCATTGAGTACGCCCAAATAAGAAAAACATACATTAAAATGCTCGTATAAATACGTAAAAATAATTTGAAACAACCAGAAAAAAATTCATCGCATATGTGAATGTGCTGAGTTCACTGTGGTTTACTTGTGGTTTTTAAAATTATTTTACGAGCATTTTCATGGATTTTTTTTCTTGCGGGCGCATACTCAATGGAGTTTAACATAAGTTAGTAATTCACGATTTTGAAATACTTTTTAAAAATAGAAAAACAATTACCAATTTTTTATCATTCTACCACTAGATCAGCATATAATTAAGGTGCAAATTGCACATTTAACCATCAAAATTGACAACTTTAAATATGAAAAATTAAACATATTGCTGCAAGTGTATTTTAAAAATTAATCAGGTATCCCTATGGAACTTAACGTAAAGTACGTACAACATACGATTTTAAACGTTATTAAAAATAGGAAGGACCTTTTCAAAATTTATAGAAAGTATCAGCATGAAACCAATACGTTAATGCACGTGCTAATTTTTTTGTCATTGCTTTAAATAATTTTTACATTGAAACATTTGCGGGACGGCTTTTTGTTCCTATGGAATTTAACATGGATTTAAAAATAATGTACGATTTTAAACATTTAAAGCTAGAAGGACCTTTTCAAAATTTATATGAATAGACCACTTAATAAACAATACCTTCTATTGCATTTTGTGCTTTAATGTATTTTCATTGAAAGAATGTGAGACTACTTTGTGTATATTCAGTAACACCATAATAGTATAGTAACACTCATATGTCTCATTGGCGTCTGCACAAAACAACAAAATGTAGGTGTATCTAGACTCCTACATAGCTTTTTATTTTTTTTTAACAAGTTAAAGATGAATTTAAATGAAACCTACAATATTAATTTTAATTGGATATATTTTGAAATTTTATCTGTTAATTATTGTGGGCAATCTCATTCATTACGATACATACACGCACCTCAACACAAGCATCACTTAGACCCCTCTATGACGTTGTGCGCAAAACAATGCGCGAAACCCCCCCCCCCCCCCCCAGAAAATGGCGTCTATCCGCGCTGCCTTATAATTCTAAGTACCTTGACGTGTATGATAGATATGTGACACCCTGTATTCCACCTTCCTTTTAGAATGGTAGCCTTGGGGTCTCCGTATTCCTCGTATCCCGTTTCCGCCTCTTCTCTTGATTGAGAAGACCTCAAAGTCCAAATCAGGTCAGTGAATGGATACAAGGTGCGACATATGGTCTCTTGGGCGTGAGTACACCGCGCATTTGTATACAGGCCCAATTTATAAAGGCCCTTGTCTCCTCCAGCTCGTGGTCCATTCTCTGATAAACGAAACAAAATAATTCACGTCAATGGTTCGGTAGCTAAGCATTATAGTAAGCAACGCCATGTCTTTTGAAGTATTCTCTGTATTACTAATAGTTGGGTGCATTAAATAAGTAAATCGTTAACCTGTATTCGCCTCGCCTGTTATTATTTTTTTTCCTCTACAGCTGCAAATATAAGAATTCCTCGAGAACGGTTCCCGGCACGACATGCTTTCAAAGCCTAAGGCGGTTTCCTCCCTAAACCAATAGAGTCTATGCCTGAGTCCCGTAACAGGGGCTCTATACACTGTTACAGATACTGAATTTACATGTACCCAAATAGAAACGTTCGTATACGGCGATACTCGTGGGATACAGTATCACAATACTGATTTTAATGTATCCTGTGAATCTTGGGCGCCGCCTAGCTGCGAGTTTTTGTAAAGCTCAACTGACAAACCGACACCCACACGGGGGCGTAGCTAGGGAACCGCAAGACCCGCAACTGCTGGGGGCGCAATAGGTTTGGGGGCGCAAAAAACGAAATGAAAGTCGATGTATTTTCAAAAATAATTGAATAAATTAAACAAGTGATTCCGAATCACTCGCTTAATTTATTCAGTTATTTTCGAAAATAAATGGAATCGAACTGTTGGCTGGAATCGATACATTCCCAGAGAAGACTGGAATGCAGGGATTTCTTCAATTCTAGTGTGCACTGCACGCTTCAACAGTGACGCCATTCAGAATGGACTTAGTTGAAGTGTAAATATATGGTTCCTGAAAAATTTAAATTCTCAAATTCATTGAAATTTGCATTCTTTGAATTTATGGGTTTTTGTGGTCCTCCGAAGTCTGTTGGGCCCTCCTGACTTCATTTCAGTGCTTTTCAGGGCATCTAGAAGACTTTCATTTTTTGCCATTTTTTGAAAATTTTCCAAGAAAGAATTATTGGTGTGCACTGCATGCTTCAAAAGTTACGCCGTTCAGAGTGAACTTAGTTGAAATGTAACTATGGTTCCTCAAAAATTTAAATTGTAAAATTCATTGCAAGTGAACCAGGCAGAAAAATAGTAGGAACAGTCGGAAGGTTTGTTTTAGTAAAATGAAGTTGTTG
The DNA here is from genome assembly GCA_036925085.1 of Brachycybe producta. Taxonomy (NCBI): domain Eukaryota; kingdom Metazoa; phylum Arthropoda; class Diplopoda; order Playtdesmida; family Andrognathidae; genus Brachycybe; species Brachycybe producta. The sequence continues at coordinate 750,201 of JAUPFP010000064.1, forward strand.
CAGGGGGTTTGGGAGGCACAGACCCCGACTTTTTTTTAAGAATTATTAAATCAAATTAGTCCATTGTTTTGACTGTTCCCTAATTTGTTCAATGGGAGGAACGGTCGGAAAATTGGACAAATTTGATTTAATAATTCTTAAAAAAAAGTCGGGGTCTGCGCCCCTAGACTCCTTGGGGAGGTAAAGGCAGCGCAAAGTTTTAAGCGGCCCGGGGGAGGGTGCAAGATTTTACGCGGCGGGGGGGGGAGGCGCAACCAAGCCTATCTACGCCACTGCACCCACACGTAGATACTGTATCACATGAGTATCTTCTATTTTTATTCCCAGATACGTGTATCGCTTACACGTAACCTCGTGTGAAAGCGGCCTAACTAATTAATGGGAAGGGTGTTCGGCTTACTGAAATGTTCTTATTTAACAAGATAGAACAGAAACGATGAGTCAAAACTCAGCTTAAGTATAAACAAGTGACAATTGGGAAAGACACAGTTTCTATGCAGGTGCCAACTTTCCGAGAATGAGTTGGACAGAGAATCTGTATATGTACTGTATATGAGCATACATGTATGTTTCACAATCGTTTTATTTTTTGAAACTAATATTTTAAACTAAACTCTCAATTTTACATACAACCATAACAATCGTGTTCAAATTATTAGAAGTTCGGACTATACCATGTGTTCGGATTCAGTGAGCAGGGCCGGATCAGCCTACATGGGGGCCCTGGGCTAATATATATTAGGGGGCCCCTTCCATAAATGACGTAAACCCTAATCTTATTGCGTAAAAACATGCATTCCGGAGTACGAGTAGCGAAGAAACATTATGCCATCATTGACCACTGGTAATTTAGTTAAAGTGTCCTGAGCACTGAATAAATATGTTCTATGTTCAGTTATTTTTAGGCCTACATCATTAGGAGTTAGATAACTCTGGCGATAATGTGCTTATCTTTTGATCATTTGCAAAAAAAATTGTCGATTGACAGTAATTAGTCGTTAAAAAATATTCACCACGATTTTGTGGCCCCCTCAAAATTCGGGGGCTCTGGGCTGCAGCCCTTGCGTGTTTTGGTGCCTGAACTATGAATAGTGGTGATAGGTTATTTGAAGGCCAGTTTCTCCTGTTTGACAAGATATGCAAATTTTCTGTTTTTTATTTTTTACTGTTTCCTTCTCCCTTCCTGAAAGAAAAAGCAGTCAATGCTCCACTGTGTGCGATTTTAATGCAACTTTGAAGTCATAGCTCGAGACTCGAGTTCTTTACTAAAGTCGATTCTTTCAGCATGTTTGTATCTTAAGATCGGCAATCTACTCATCTAATGGGGATGCAGGGGCGTAGCTAGGGACCTGCAAGACCCGCAACTGCGGGGGAGGGGGCGCAGGAGGTTTGGGGGCGAAAAAAACGAAATGAACGTCGATGTATTTAAAAAAAAATAATTGAATAAATCGACTTCCATTTAATATTTGCTTTTAAAAACTACATAGTTGCACACATCGCCATCTAATGACACCTTAAGCAATTATTGTGCATATTTTTTGCGGGTGCTATTTTGATGAACGGTCGGAACAACGGTATATACAGTCGGGGAAATATTAGTAACAGTCGGAAGGTTAGGTTTAGTAAAGTGAACCTTGTCGCGGGGGGGGGGGGAGAGCGCAGACCCCGCTTTTTATTGTTCGACTGTCAATGGGAAGAATGGTTGGAATAATAGACACATTTGATTTAATAACTCTTAAAAAAATGAGGGGGCTGGGCCCCCAGACCCCCTGCGACAAGGTTCATTTTACTAAACCTAACCTTCCGACTGTTCCGCCGTTCATCAAAATAGCACCGCCCCCTCTCAGTATGAGGGCTAAGTGGAGGGGGAGGTAAAAAGAGCGCAAAGTTTTAAGCGGCCCAGGGGGGGGGGGGTGGGGGCGCAACCAAGTCATAGCTAAGCCAATGTGGGTATGACAATGGGATGTGTAAAAAATCTGTATGATTTGATTAGGGCCTATTGATTACCTTTATTAATCGCATGACGTAAATACAGTGAAGGTCTTTTTTATTCTATTCAGTTTTGACATGTACTTACTATGCGTGACATTTTGACTTATGGTGCATTTGAGAATGTGTAGTGGGTGTGTAGCACTTACAGAATACGAATGTCGCATTAACCATGAAGTTAAAAAAACTCTCCTTCTTGGAAATCATTTTCTTTGTTTTTACCCAGCTTACTACAATAACTTTATTCAGTTGTTTTCAAACACTTTCGGGAAAAATTTCTTTGATGCACCCATTTTATTCTGGGTTTATAATAATTAAGTTGTTCAACTAACCTATTATTTTACACAGAATGAAACCTCATTGATGATTCCGGGTCATTTTTTCGAGGGAGATTCTTTTGTTTCTGGCCACAATTTAACCGATGGTAAAATTAAAATATGCAGATATGTTATTATTAAAATTAATATTTGATATTAAAAAAATTATGTATAATTTTTTTTTAAAGTATAGTGTTTAAATGAACAATATCAGTAAAGCTGTTATTTCTGATTTTCATGATTGTAGTTTATGCATATGCTCAAGAACGCAGTCCTAAATATCAACGTCCGGAACATCTACCTCCTGGATGGTCAACTGGCGAGGACGGAAAGCTAATTTCCCCAAATGGTGAAGTAGATATGTATGAATCGCCAGAAGGACTACCTCCTGGATGGTCAACTGACGAGAACGGAATGCTAATTTCCCCACAATCTGGACATGCACCGCCACCTGGCCCACCTCCTGGCCAAGGTGCGATACCTAATTACAAAAATATAAACAAAGGCTTCATTTATAAACGATTTGTTAAAAATGGCTTCATATGCATCCATACCAGGCTAATAACATGACATAGACGAGGGCCTTCCCAGAGGCTAGGTTATTTGAAGCTGGTTTTTTTTTATCAACCATGAAAATTTATAAACCAATAACTTCTTGCGATATGGCGACGTCTATAGAGTGAGCGGAATTGCCCGGGTGTATTAGAGGCTTTATAAAACCTTATCGTTTTCAAAATTTAATGAAGTTAAGATACACGACCAATGATAGACGTAGGTAGCTAGATAGGAAAACTAACTTTTTGCAGGGCTGGATTAAGCCAAGAAGGACATCTAGGCTTTTTTGCGCATGCCCCTCCCTTTTCAAGACTTTAGCACGACCTCCGGGCTTCTAGCCTTCAGCCTACTTTGCCTAATGAATAATCCGGCCTGCGGCTTTGCCTGTATAAGAGCATCATTAGGATGATTAGGGTCTTACCCAGAAAGGACAAAGAATTATGCAATTTGCTTACTTTTCCAAGTATGTGAGAGTGGAGAACACTTGTAGCTGGTTTGAAGGGGGCTTTAGAAACTATGGAAACATATCATCTTGTATCAGCAGGTTAACCACCTTTTGATGTCATGACACGTGCTGTATTTCAGCAGGGGATTGTACAATTCGTTTTTTTCTCCCAAGAACATGTATTTTTGGTTCTAACCCCTAAGGCTCATGAACTATGCAACAATAATTATTGATTCCCTAAGCTCGATTGTCAATGTAACCATGGGGTTAACTAAGTTTTGGGGTCCACTTAGTCTTTGAGTCCACTGAGTCCATGGAATCTACTGAACCCAAAGGTCCACTTAACTCCATGGTTTACGTAGCACAAAAGTCTAGTAAATCCCAGGATCCACAAAGCTCCAGGGAGTCCACTTAACCTTAAGGTACACGAAGCCACTGAGTCCAATAAATCTAAGACCCAAATTAGCCTAGTGGTCCCCTAAGCCTCTGGGTTTACTTACAGTAGCACCATGGTCCACTAAATCCTGGATTGAGGGGTTGAAATTTTGTCTGGCAACATTCTACATTATTATCTGTATTTTGTAACATGACTGGCCCCCGACCAGCCGGTTGTGCTCGGACACACCCCGGTTGCTCCACACTCTCCGAGCTTGTACTTTGTGACCTGTCGGGTGATCCAGGTTTGCTCATAGACCAGGATGTTCAGCCTCTTGCTGCACCTCTGGTTCTTGGCATTGGAACTGAACTATCTGGCATGTCGATTTTTTGGGGTTCTGTGTGTACGGTTCTTCCTAGTTCCCACGTTTTAAAGGGACAATGATGACTACACCTCCCAGAGGTGTTTGCGAAGAAAAGACTCTTTCTCTAGCGATTAATTTGATTTATTTTTAAAAGCGAATGCAGCGATACATTAATGCGATATAAAAATACATACAGTAAACTCTCGACTTGCCAAAGACTACAGATTAGAATATTCTCACTCTCAACCGCAACCTTCTGCCTACTGCCCTCTCCAGGGTACCTCGCGTGCCTGTTTTGTTACTTTGGCTCCTGGGAGGGGCCACTGGTGACCAGGGGTCGCCCACAGGTCAAACTGACCAATGGCGATCTCTGGTCCACAAATATTCCCTTATTTGGAACCTATTTCCCAGAATTATTCAAATGATTTTGGAGAAATCGTTTTGATTAATTTGATGTCTTCATCCTGAGGAAAAGCAATTTCCTCCATGTAATTGTTTACATGTGTCGCAGGCGGCAAACCCTTTTCTCTTTTGCGACACCTGTTTTAGGGCCAATCTGGGCACCAGGGGGACCAGGCTCAAGGAGGTGCGGTAAGTGATACCTCTCACACATGGATACGCCCGACACATGTGCGGGGGGGGGTGTCACAGTATGTTGTGGTGATGTTATTATGTTACAGAAAAATACCAAAGTCTGTACAAAGTCTTGAAGTGTTTGCAGTTTCTCACATAAAATAAGACCATTCCATGAGCAAAAATGTTTAAATACCAGTACCACGGGTTATATGTTTGTCACCCCGGAAGCACATTTCCCAGGCTGTAACATCTCATTCGCGACCTTTATTCGCGTTTACCCATTTGTTCTTTATGGTAATCACTTCATTTACACATACCTTTACAGTCACTCATTCTATTACACAAATCACTAGCACTTAGAAACATCACTTTTACACAATCACATGTGAAGAGTCTGGAGCACAAAATTCTCCAACCACTTCATAATTCACTCAAACCAAATCTGAGGGTTACAGGCTAGAAAGTCAATTATCCTCAGATGTGTCCAAAAAAATCTGGTTAAAGGTTAAAGACTTTTATTTTTAAAACACCACAACAATTGAAGAAATGTCCCAAAGAGGACAAGATCATTTCAAGAACAGTCTCTTCAATTGTTCTGATGTTCCTGTCCACTGACCTTTCCAGTTTAAAAGGTTTAAGACGGACATTAAATTAATTAGGTCCGTCTCAAACATCCCAGGTCAAAAAAGGTAGTTAACTTCTCATTATAATAAAGAAAAGATCAGAAAAGGGGCGATCTCCTTTCTAACATGAAAGAATAGAAGTGGGTGATGAAGGGGAGAGGGTGATCCATTGGGAGCTCAATGGCCACTCTCTCCAAAGATGAAAAGAACAGGTGTAGGGCTGTGGAGTTCGCAAAGCGCAGGGGTTCGCAAAGTTTAGGGGCAGCAAGAAATATGAATCGTTGCACAATCCTTGTTACTCAACATTGAACTATATCAACAGATTTAACAAATCAGCAGTGTGGAGACTCCACATGGTACAGCAGTATTCTCGATGAGGATGGTTTGCTGAAAAATGTTACTGTACGGCTTGTGTTGGAGCTTTATATTTCAAACAGATTGCACCCTCTATGTGGTGCACGACCCGTATACAGTGTATTTGGTATAGGTATTTGACATTGTGTTCGATTTTCATTTACATTGATTCGTTTTGTGTATGTGCAGTTATTTTAGTAACATAATCTAAAGTAACTCAACTATATTATGTATCAACTGATTGATTTGCATTACCAAATTATGATTCTTTGTATTTTTTTAAAAAAATTCTGAAAATTGCCTAGATGCTAATTTCCACAAACAATTTGAAACGAACAAATCGTCTATGGAAATTGGTATTTAGGCTATTTTCAGAATTTAAAAAAAAAATGAATCAAACTTTGGTTATGCAAAAGTAACAGAGTATATTTGTGCACTTATTGTACGCTTATTGAAAAGCAACTGCACGAAAAGAGAGAATGTAAACAAAAACCGAAAACATCATGTTAACCGGCTATACCAGATATTGCATCATGACTTCTTGGTGTAACCTACACCCAATCAGTCAGACAAACAAACAGGGAAAGCAACTCTTTGTTTTCTAGATCCTCTAAGACGGTATGAATCCAATTACACACCAAATCTCTTAGCAAATATCCTGCAATTTTTGACAATAGCCTAGCCTAGGGGATAGGAATGGTATGAAATACATTAATAAATTAAAAAAATTGGAAAATGAATTGCTAAAGGATATATTACAACATATGGGGGGGGGGGCAATATCTGCCTCTGTTTCCCCCTACATATCAGTAGATCTGCCTCGAACCAGGATTTGAATCTTTGACACATAGGCGTGCATAGCACATTTCATTATGGTCTTGGAGATAGGAATGCTGATTCATAAAGGCCATTTTTTTGTATATTCGCCAAACGAACTAAAGAAACAAAACTTTTAATTAGAAGTACGAATTTAAAAAGTAAGACACATACTGCATCTATTTTGTGTTTAAAACATTGGGGTTTTACTATGCATGCTCCGTGCAAACGCATATACTGAGACTTCTGGTACCTTCCTTTGTAAGAAACTACTAACTCAAATATCAATTATCATAAAGCGAGTTGCATAATCTTCTGTTCATAGTGTATTTTTATTTTTTAATTACTGTATAGGAAACCGACCAGCTCATTCGCATACACATGTTCACGAGGTACATGAACATACATCATCTGTTCAATCAGATGACGATGGAGGCTGTTTCATTGCATTTTTAATTGGAATCGGTCTAGGATGTCTTATTTCTTGAAGAAATTAGTTACAAAAATGAAAGAGCACAAAGATAACCATACAACATAGCGCGAGTTACAATAAAATATGATGTGTAAGTAACTACAGCAGTTTTAAGTTTCTTTTTATTTTGTACCTGCATTACATTCAAAATGGATTTTATTATATATGCTCCACCCATGTACCGCATAGTTCGTGTGTTTTTTTATTTTGAAATGAAAATTGTGCACGTCTTGTGACATCACTGGTTAAGATTCCAGCAGTACAGACTGGCTACAAAATCCTAGTTCGGGAATATCCGCCATCCGCGTTTCGCCTCCCCCCCCCCCCCGAATATTTTTTTTAGTGGTGAGCAAAGCGAATCACAAAATTTGCAACATTTTTTCAATATATATGCTAACACGTTTGAAAATTAAGTACCAGCTGTTACTAAACGTAAATTTACATATCATATTCATATAGTTACGAGGGGCTCTTGTGGGCCACTTGTGAGCCTATCTGAGCTTCATAGTTTTTTGTGCACCACTCGACAGTGTATAAAAGTGAATGTCTGGTGGACTGGCGCCTAGAAAACACAGGCGCAGGCGACATTTGCCGCTTTGCTTCCCGGTCCAGTACGTGCCTGAGTCATTGGACGGAGCAACAAGATGTTACAGAAGATCGAGTGAGATTATGAGTCTTTCATTGTTGTGGCTAACAGTCACAAAGGCATTTTATTGTGCGTCAGCTTATTGTGACGTCCTGTATTCTATTGTTCTTATAAATTTGTAGTCTTGGGGTTCCCGTACCCCAAGTGCTCTATTTTCGCATCTCCTCTTGATGAAGAGGACCCCAAAGAACAAATCAACATCCTTGTTCCGTGAATCAGAAAATGGATACCCGTTGAGTCACGGTCTCTTGGGCATGGTTAGACCGCGTAAGTGTACATAGGCCCAAGGTATTAAAGCCAGTGTCTCGAATACCTTGTGGTCCATTCTCTGATTCACGAAACATGATATAATTCACGTCAATGGTCCAGTGGCTAAGAAACGCCAAGCCTTCTTAATTATTTTCTATTTGATGTACACTACGGTTGGGTTACATTACATAAGTACTTCGTTCAACCTGCATTCGTCTCGGGTTTTTATTCTTTCTGTTTCTCCACGATTGCGAATTTAGGAAATTCTACGAGAATGATCCCCGGCACTACACTGACTAGTAGAGAGTAAACCTTAGACTATTACTCTACTGGACTGGCAACTCCCTATCTTCTACATGTTAAAGGTTAAATGCATGTTCATAGGCAAAATAAATAAGGCAAAAGTGACGCTAGCTCCGTCTGGTGGCATTATTTTAAAAGAAAATCGTTGGCTAGCGTGTTTTTTTTGCATAGGGGAAGACATTGGGGTGAATCATGTACTGTATGGCAAGTTATTTTAGTTTTTTCACGTTTTACTGGATTTTCCAATTTTAATTCTATTCTAGGAATCCAGTAAAATGCGGATGGAAAAGTAAAATGAATTTCCATATGTGATATTCTGCTGTGAATTTGTGTAAATCTTAGTGAATCTCTTACATGGTTTTTTTTTAATGTCGGCCCAGTTGTCGTTTCGTCTCCTAAGCAAAAAATGGTTGGAAAACGTTGTTACGGTGTTTATGACTCGCGTTTTCCTGATAATAGGCCACAACCAAAACAGGTAACACTTTACAGACACTTTTTGACAGAACACAGCTGTAGTTCTTCATCAGCCATACTTTTTATAATAATATATATAAAAAATCCACCCTATATAACTACAAAATGAACTCGTCCGAAGTTTGACTTTTGATATTCATGTTCATATACCATAGTCCCGCTATAGGCGCCACTTCAAAAACGACGTCACGATGATTCAAAACTGTCCAACAGAAAATTTCGGGAGTTGCCAGTCCAGTAAAGTAATGCCTAGTTCTCACAACCTTCATGTAGCTCAGGCTAAGGACTTAGCCTATGTATAAGGGTTGTGAGAACACACACTAGATGGTGGTCAATGTCAAATGTTAGCTTTGGTTAGGTAGCCTTGGTTATCCATATGTAGCCTACACATTATTTAGTGTGAATGCAAAACAAAGTTAACTTGATCGTATGCCACCTGGTGGTCATAAATCTGAATAGAAAATGGCGTCATTCATTTTCTATTTCCATTGTTAGATGTTTCAGTCTATTTGTTAATTTATTAAAATAATTTCAAATTATCAATTGATCTTTATTTAATAGTTACTTATTTCCATAAACTCTAAATCATCAACCTACCTACATTTAAAATATGTTGCATTTAGTGTGTTCAATGAAGACTCGTGCAATTCAGTTTTGTTAGTATGGACAATATCAGCCATTTTCCCTCCAATTATGTATACATTATGCAGACTATACACAGCACAATGTCCACACATAATGGCCAATGCCAAATTTGTAAAAATGAAATAAATATGCTGTAGTGAGCCCCACCTTTAGGCAGGTCACAAAGCCCATATGTAGCTGCTCACATGTGAACACAGTCGTTTAGCCAAGGCTATTTTAGCGCGAGCTACAAGAAGGTTGTGAGAACTTGGCATAATAGTCTAAGGTTTAACTACTGTGTCATCTTGAAGTCAAGATGACTTTAAACAAAAGCTAGCACGTGTCTGGAAGATAAGATGGCATCAGTGGGCACGTTACAGTTATATGACGTGTAGTGGGAGTCGTTTGAAGTTACTTTTGTGTGTACTTTATGGTTAAAATGACGTATTAGCTGCAAACGGTTTTGTGTAAGCCTGTACCTGCGAGAAGCAAAAAAATAAGCTTGCAACTAGTAACAAGGATGACTAGGCGTTCAAAAGTGATGGTGCATTGTATGTTTTTGTGCTTCTAGGAAGGGCGTAACAGTATGACAAGGATGTAGAATGTATTAAAAACAGCCTATTCTCTATAGCTACAACTTCACAATTGCTCAACGTATAACAGTAAAGCTGTTTTCATCTGTTGTAATTTTTTGTAAAAAAGTCTTTTGTGTTGCTTGTCGTACAGAAAACATGCAGGAAAGTATGTTTTAGTAGTGGTATTGCTATGGGAAGCATAATATCGCATTAATATCAGTAGTACTGTACACCCGTTTGGACACGGAAGTGACGTCATGAGGGGGGCGTGGCCTGTCAACCCCTTATGACGTCACCTTCCGTGTCCATACGGGTATACTCTGGTTTTGTAAATTATTTAGGTCACCCCTCCCACCCGCCAAAACAAAATGGCGGCAAAAAGGTTGGTAAACTTTCTAGGTCACCCCCAATTAACAACATGGTGGTGAAAGGGGTCGGCAAATTTTCTATTTTCTCCCACCCACCCCAAAAAAAAAAATTGTGTTTTTGGTGTAATTTTTTAGGTACAAAAAACAAAAACAAAATGGCGGCAAATGAGTGGCATTGAATGTTAAAAGGGGGTGGTGTGAGGTGGCATTAAATTGGTTTTTGGTGGAGCATATTATGTGTGGCCCACGAGCCACGAAATGTGGCCCCATGCTGTTATGGTGGCAATGGGGGCCCTAAAATGTTTTTAATGCGAAATGGTAATGAAAATGTGGCTCGAGAGCCACAAAATGCGGCCCTCAAGCCACATTTTAAAATTAATAATTAATAATGAAATAATTATGAATAAATAAATTTTATTATTTTGTACACTTGTTTTTGTGTGTGTGTGTGTGTGTGTGTGTGTGTGTGTGCGTGCATGCATGTGTGTGGCCCACGAGCCACAAAATGTGGCCCGTGAGCTACGAATTGTGATAAATTCGAAATTTTTAATCGTATTGTCTGTTACCAGCAAAATGTGATACATACAAAATTTTCAATGAAATTGACAATTACCAAGATGTTTGCTGGAGTTGGTTGTACTGGTTGTTATCCGTGATGATAGACTCATCGTTTTTCTAAGTTCATGGTGCACCATTAGTAGAATTGCAGGATGTTGCCTTTTTGAAAATATAATCACTACTGAAGGGACTTGTATTTTTTAAAAGTAGAGGGTGCTTTTCATTACCATTTCACATTCAAAATATTTTAGGGCCCCCATCGCCACCATAACAGCATGGGGCGCCATTTCATGGCTTGTGGGCCATACATAATATGCCCCACCAAAAATCAATTTAGTTCCACCTCACACCACCCCTTTTTAACATTCAATGCCACTCGTTTGCCGCCATTTTGTTTTTGTTTTTTGTACCTAAAAATTGTTGTTTTGTACCAAAAACACAATTTGTTTTTTTTGGGGTGGGGAGGTTCGAGAAATCTAGAAAATTTGCCGACCCCTTTCACCACCATGTTGTTAATTGGGGGTGACCTAGAAAGTTCACCAACCCTTTTGTCGCCATTTTGTTTTTGGGGTGGGAGGGGTGACCTAAATAATTCACAAAACCTGAGTACACCTGTATGGACACGGAAGTGACGTCATAAGGGGTTGACAGGCCACGCCCCCTCATGACGTCACTTCCGTGTCCAAACGGGTGTACAGTACTACTAATATCAACTTACAAACCAACTAAATCAACCAGAAAAAGGCACCTTTCAGTCAAAAAAAAAACTTTTAAGTCTTGATAAGGCCCTCTATCTAGGTTTTTTGATTAAGAATGTAATTTTTGGTTATTAATTACTACTTTTTTTTGGGGGGGGTGAGGGGGGTTATGTTAAATTAAGCTTTTGCAGGGGGGGGGGGGGTGAGGGGGGTTATGTTAAATTAAGCTTTTGCAGGGGGTTGGAGGGCACAGCCTCCTGAATGTAAAAATGTGTGTCACAGGGTGACCCACAGTTGGTATCTAAAAGTGTGGGTCGCTGTCTTTCCAAATAGCTATCTGAAAGTATAGGTCACCTAGTGACCTATGATTAGTCTGTCTCTTTTTTGGGGCACTAAAAATGTTTGCTCCCGATGCCAAACAACTAATGGACAGAAACAGTGACATCGGCATTGTCACGCCCTGTAACAAAGATCCCTGAGAATAAGGTCTTTTTGTGGGCCTTACAACAGAGAGGTTGAACCTTTCGACTACAAAAGAAGGACTTTTAAGTTCGGAATGTCACGAGCGGTAAAATCATCTCTTGCTGGCCCGCCAATAGAGTCGGCGGGCCAGCATCATCACAGTTACGTTCTGGTTAAGTCCACGTGGCTTATGTCTCAAGCCGTTTGCTAGATTGAATCATGACACCATAATGATGTTAGAAAATAGTGTTATATGGGCATACTTTAGAAGTTTTCTGCTCAATGTAGTCATTTTCGTAATTAGCCTTCGCCTATAAAACAGTTATGCGAGCGAGCCTTGCCATTTCATGTCATTGTGTACGTGGCAGAGGTATTGACAAAAAAAATTAGTATTGTGCATGTCATTTGTGTATGATAAAAAGGGGTGATAACAGAATAATGCAAGAACCCTTTTGTTTAAATTGTTGAAAACATTAATTTCTTATTACCACTTTTGTATCAGACAAAATAACACAATCCTAAATTTCTCGTTAATCCTTCTGACGTCACAAGCTTCCTCTAATGGTGACGCGAGTTATATGTAATTTGTATGAAAAGTATTTGCACCTGGTGAACCTAACCGCTTACAATAAGCTTCCTGATAGAACCAGCTACACAAGTTTCATGAGTTCTATAAAAGCAGAAGTATCGTAGCTCTTTTTTTTAACTAACACTTTAACAGCCAAACTTATTCTTTTTGAAACTTATGAAATGATGACGTGTAATTTTCATTATTTCTCTCGTTATTTTATCTTATTTTTGAAGTTACTGTTTTTTTTCTCATGTTTCTTACTTGTTTCCATGACATCAATGGTAAGGGAATTAATTAACTATATTAGTTATACATTATTAGGCAACCATCAGTATGATTTCTTAACGATAAAATAGGCTTTTCAAACAGGTCAGGGATGGGTAGGTATAATACCTTAGGTATTATACGTTGTTTTATACCGTATAATATTATTTTGTGTACGTATAAACCAAAAATACAAATGAAACTAAATTTAAAAAAAAAACAGTTGCAAATTTGCAATAGAAAAAAAACTTTTTAATTGCAGAAAAAAAAGGTTGAAAAGAAAAATTAAATATTTTAAAATGTAAATGTAACTTTTTTTAAAAAATATTTATACATTTATACTCATCAGAATTGTAATAGCCCTGGAGTCCTTCCAGGCATGGTCCTTTGTAGCATGGTTGAAGACCCCTGTTGTCCAGGCATTTGTTGCTTGTCTCTTTGTCCTTGTTGGGTTGATGGCCCTTTACCAGCCGGTTGAGTTGGGATTGTACGCCGCTCAGCACCTCTCAAGCTCGGGCTCTGCAACCTGCCGGGTGATCCAGGTCGACTCAATGACCTGGATGCGCGGCCCCTGGTCGCGCCTTTGTTCCGGGTTGGAGTTGGACTCCTCATCATGTTGTATCTGTTTTGGGTTCCGTGTATGTACGGGACTCAAGTTCCCACGTTTTAAAGAGAAAATGACGACTTCACAATAAAAAGACTTTTCTCCTTTAGACTAACTTGTTTATTGTAGATTATTCAATACATAATAGAAATAAACAATTGCATAAACATCAGCGACTGATAACTCGAAAATATTCTAAGTCTGAAAAGAATTCTGACTTAGAATATTCTATCTTTTGGATGATTTACAACATCGACATCTTAAAACTTCAATCAACGAAAAGTCAGTAAGAATCAGCGATAATCAGCCCTGAGCTTTCCTTGTGCAAGCACTTTTATGTTTTGGCCCTTGGGAGGGGCCACTCTGTCCTAGGTCCTGCCCATTGGCCCGATTGACCAATGACCAGTCCTGCTTACCAAATATCTCCTTTCTGGCGAAAGGGGTTCAAAGTGAGCGGCCTCACTCACACATGTGCAGCTGGCACATGTGTGGGTGGTGTCACAGTTATCTTGATCTTTAAGAACGTGATAATTTGATAAATGTAAAGAAGTTTTTTTTCATTTCTCTGAAGAAAACCTATTTCTTATATTATTGCAGAATGAACTTAAGAGCAGTTCAAACATAGTCGGAATGTTTAGCACTTTTTCTGTCAGCTCACTCATTGCATCAAGTTTGTTTTCATTTAACTTGATTCAAGTTAAATGACAACAAAGTAGATACAATGGGTGGGGATTTAATATTTTATAGGCGTTAAAATTTGTGATTTTATCATATAGGTTTTATGTTTTATACAGGTTTTATAAAGTATAATATGTAAACGGGCCTGTAGACATTGCGAGTTTTTCCTCGCGAATCTCAATAGCGAGTATTCCTAGCGAGGCAGGCGCGAGGCGTTCCAAAATGTGTTTCGCGAATCTACGTGAATCAAGGGTGAGCGGACAGTTGTCTTGAGGGGTTATACAATAATCGGTAATTACTGTAAACGCCGATGAGTCTGATTGCCTCGGCCTGGTTCATTTTTGGTCTACACGCCGCGAATTTCAACCGCGAAACGTCTTTAATGCAGGGTGTTTACCGACTAGTGCGCGGATCGTTTCATATTGAAACGATCAGTCCAGGAGTGCTCCTGGCTCACTTAGTTTTTTGTGGATCGTTTGTTTTTGTTTTAGATTGGCATGGAACTTTGTCAACCCTCTGTACTGATGTACAGAGGATTGACCTAGTTCTCTCAGCTGACACCGCCAATATCCTGCCTTGGGTCACCTCTTGGGTCTTGGGTCTTGGGTCTCTTTTTTTTCCAGTTCCACCCCTTAATACAAAAAGATCATGCTGATAAGCAGTAACATTAAGTCAATAGGGTTGTATTTTTTTTGGAAAATTGTCTTTTTAATAGAATGAATCATCTTTCTATATTTTGTTGACCACTGGTCAATCAAATTGATTGGCCAGTTTGGTTTTTGATTTCGATTTTACCCAATCGGAGAATACTGAGAAAATGTTCTCAGTATCCTCTTTTTGGGTTTAAAAGGCCGTGTATTTTTGTGTAAATCAAGCATTCTGTAAATAGAGAATCTATGCCCAATTTAGGGTAGTTCTCAACGAATAGAAATGTAAATAAACGAATGTTATGCTTTAAAATTGCCAAGTCATATTTTTTATACTTAATGGAGAGAACGAAAGTTCTAAAATCGCCATCATCTCGAATTGCCAATCCTGGTGAAAACCCGGATCATCACTTTTAGATGAGACTTCAAGGGACAACATGATCAACTAGCTTTTAACGGGCGAAAGCTCGAGGGGTAGCAGACAGCTAAAAGATCCATTTTACTGTAAAAGTTCAACAAGGAAGAACTTGTGAGGAATAAGAAAAGGGATTAATTTGTTCCCTTCCAACCGAGCCAGGATAAAATAAGCGGCTTAGCCGAAAGTGTCAGGGTGGCACTAAGGACGATCAGGGTGATCGTTAAAAACAAAAGGAAACTAAGGACAGGGTGTCCAAAAAGAAATTCTGGGAAAATACACGCGGGCAGGCTGAAAATATTTCTATGGGAAAGACAACTACAGCCTCCCGTGTGCAGACACGGGTAGGAATGTCGATTGAGAACGATAAAACTCAATCGACTCCTAAAAAGGAACAGTTTGGCATTAAAAATCCATCAAACAATGAAATAATGTCCAAATTGTGTAAAGGAGAGGCCAAAATTCAAAATTGCCGCTGTATGGAGTGCCGCCTGGTGGGAGAAAAAGGAGAAAGAGACTTTTTGGATAGAAGCTCCTCCCACTTCTGGCCGGAAATTGAATTTGCAAGTCTCACAGGATCACGTGAGAAGACAGCCACCATTTTGGACGCCACTTTAAAACCAGATTCTGCAAAGAATAGTCGCGGTTCTGATTTTATCAAAAAGGAAAAAGTGTCAACTTCCAAAAAAGGAATAATCGGAAAGAGGATGGCCGAATCCATGGATCAACTAAAACCTGGAAGTGAAGAAGCATCCGAATTGGAGATATTGATGGACACCGGCGAGATGACGCCGGACTGGCTAAGGATGTTTTTTGGGAAAGAAGACGACGAAAACACCATCGCTGCAGAGATTCTTTCCGGCAGCAATGCCATGCCATCGTCGCCTGCAAAGGATAAAGCTTCGGGATCTTCTAAAACGAAAAAAAGGAAGACGCCAGAGGGTGAGCCAACAAATTTCGTACCGCTAATTCACTCTCCTCCCGGGCATCGTAGGAGCGGCAACCCAGAACCTGAAATCGTTTACGAAGGGCCCGCAAGGGACCCAACTACAATTTCCAAGGCCACCAGAAGAAATGGATACTCCACCTGGGAGTTTACTCGATGGATGTCTTCCAGCAGAGCTTGGTGGCTCAAATCGTCGAGGTCGAATGAAAGGAGAAAGAAACGCCGATAAGAAAGCGATGCAGGATTGGATAGATGGGCAAAACAAGGAACTGATGGCTAGGGGACGATCCCCAATCAAGGTGCCGGCAGTTGGGACAGCTCTTCCAAAGAAGCAAGTCCCCAGAGATGTTTCGCCATCCAACAGCTGGGTCACGGTGGACCAGCCAATTGTGAAAGGGTATGTGCATCGACCTAATCAACCACTAATTTTGTCTGGGGCAATGGAGAGGGTCTCCATCGCTTCCAAAGTTGTAGACCCGAGGAGAGAAGCTCATCCACCAGCGGTGAGCAATCCCGCTCGGCTCAACAGGGAAAAATTCATTGCGGAGAGGCCCAGGGCCCCTAGACGCCAGGGAGACGTCACCAAAAGTCAGCCTCAAGAGGAACGAAGGACCAGACCAAGGGAAGAGTCACGGGACCCACCAAGGAGGTCCGAAACGGCCAGGATTATTTCGTATATTAATTGCAATAAAGCAGCTGATTTTATTACGGGACTCGACTGACCTTAAAATTTCCATAAAGCTTTTACGTTCACGGAAAATGCATCTTTAACAACTCAACGAGGAAAATGCACCATTAACAATTGATTGTCTAACAATTGAACGTAAATGAAATTTACCCATTTAAAATTCAACGTCATCATAATTGAACGCCACCAACTCAGCGTCAACACAATTCTTCGTTCAGCAATAATTATTGATTACAGGTAAAATTCGTTTTTAATATAACTCGTCTGTGTAATTGAACGTCAACAACTGATCGTTCACAATTTAACATGAATCAATTTAACGTCTAAAAACTCAATGCGGACACAATTGAACGTCATTAGCTCGTATTAATGCAAAATCTCATATCTTGATAAAAAAAATAGTAAATCCTATTTTATATATACATTTTTTTAAAAATTAAAATAGTATTTGCATTCTGTATAAAACTAAACTTTCAAGCATCCATATTGTGTATACAACGTATGTAGATGCAGCATGTACAGTATGTTTGCTTTGACAAATTACTAGCAATAACTCTGAATGGGTGTTGTTTCTGTTTTGTCATGGTGGAACAACACCCAATCAACATGAACTGTTGGGGGTAATTTAATGGTTATAGGCTCATCACGGTGAGCACTGAGCAAAAAGTGAGCATGTGTACAGGAGTTATAATAGTGATAGGTGTCAACAGTGGCGTAGGCAGCTTTGGGTTATGGGGGGGGGGGTGTTTTAAATTTTTAACCCCTCCCCTTTCACAGGCAGTTAGAAATCGGGGAGAACTTCAGTTGGCTCCGCCCTTTTTATGACGACCGGCAACTTCTAATTGGTTGGTTATGTAGTCTGACGTCACATGCTCCGCCCTTTTCAACGTCGAACCACACAACACACCAATTAGAAGTTGCCGGACGTCATAAGTAGGGCGGAGCCAACTTCTGTTTGTCCCGATTTCAATTACCTGTTCACCTTTCTCAGCAGCAATTTGGTAACATTATAAAACAGCATTGCGCTGAACCTAACTATGTAAATAATTGGTTACTGATTCTTACACTTGCACCCCTATCTAAAGATCACTAAGATCACAATATTGTCTGTATGTCAGTAATTGCTGAGGGAAAAACATTTTTTTTTGGGGAAAAAATTTTTCGAATGAAATGGGGGGGGGGGTTTGTTGTCCTTGATAGGAGTGGCCAAAACCATTGGTTTGGTGAGTCACGTGTGGCTCAGTTATGTGGCACAAGGTGCCAAACTTGCTCTTTGGCTAAAAGCGGCACGCAACTTTGTTCCCATGTTATAGTGACAAAATTGGAAACTACTTCAAAGCCGTTTTTTCTATGTTGTGCAAAGTGTGGAACACCTAAGTGTTAACATGGAAAAGTTTTATTTTTACTAAACGTTTCGTCATATCTAGATAATGGTCAAAGGTGAATGAACAAAGACTAGCACGTGTCTATAAGATAAGATGGCATCAATGGACATCCGGGACATGTCACCGTTGTATGACGTGTAGTAGGAACTGTACGTATCAGCTGCAAACGATTTTGTGTAAGCCTGCAATAGCGAGAAGCGAAAAAAATAAGCAATTTGTGTAACATGGATGAATAGACCTACTAGGCGTAGTAGGCGTTCAAAAGTGATGGTGCATTGTATGTTTTTGTGCTTCTGGGAAGGGCGTAACAGTATGACAAGGACAGTGCCGGATCTAGGAATTTCTCATGGGGGGTCCAATTAGAATACTGGGGTACAGATTTACAATAACGTGGCTCCGCCCTTTTTATGACGACTGGCAACTTCTAATTGGTTGGTTATTTAGTCTGACGTCACATGCTTCGCCCTTTTCAACGTCAAACCACCCAACAAACCTGGACATGCAATTAAGGATGTAGATTTTTAAACGCAGCCTATTGGCTATAGCTACAACTTCACAATTGCTCAACGTATAATAGTACATCTGTTTTTGTCAATTATAAGCTATTGTAAAGTCTGTTGTGTTTCAATTGCACATGCAAGAAAGTTCTTTTTAGTAGTTGTGTTGCTAATGGCTACCCACACAGCACAATGATATCCAAAGGATGTATTCAACGTCCAGGCAATACATCCTGAGGATATCCATGAATATCCTTTCTACATTTAGTGCATGTCCCCTGGATGTCCCACTTGAGGAAGTATGTACGACATCCAAGATGGATCTTCATTGGATGTCTACTCTGGATTGTAACACCCTGTAATTCGTGATCCCGCCAAAACCATAGCCCGGGGGTAAACAACTCTCAACTGTCCCTCCCTCCCCTCTGACTCACCTTTCTGACTCATACCCAAGTGGCAGATTAATACACGTAGGACCATGGTCACTTGGACCTGGTTACACCTCGCAGGTGTACACAGGTCCAAGGTATAAAAGGGCCATGTTTCTCTTTGTAGTTAGTTCTTGTCCTTGCCTAAATTGTATTACGTTGATCTTATCCGTACCACATCATGGGCATGAGGACACACCGTTAGTATTCATAGTTCGTCTTTGTATTCTGTGTTTCCATACGAAGATGAATAAAGCGTTATGACAAGAAACAGCGTGATCTTTGTGTATTAAGTAAGCAACTTCTCTTCAGAGGCCGGAGACTACATAAGGCAGGAGGTATACGATTCCGAAGCAGCTACAACATCTTCTCCTGTTGGCATACCGAAAGGGAAAGATGTATATCAGCATCGACCGGAAGAGAGAGGGATGGCCGACACCCTGCTGCATAGATTTCACCCCCATGCAGGAGGATAACCACAGTCCATCTCCATCCAACTCTCTCTGCAACTCGAATCTTCTCCGCACGGGCACCGCGTGATGCAGAGAAGAAACGAGTTACAGAAAATGTCATCTACAGGTTGGTAAAACAAAATGGTCGATGTCAAAAGCTCACACTTGTATAAGCAGTTGTTATACATATCCATAAGACATCTTGTGGATATCTTCTAAAATGAATATTTAATATTCAGAAGATGTCCTTTAGATATCATAACAATGTACACTTTTGATATTCACAGGATGTCCTCTGGACATGCTGTGGTACATACATAAAATTAGTGTAATATTTAAATCATTATGACATAATTAGTTACATATTTTATTATAACCTTAAGATTCATTAATAATGATAAAATTAAGTAAAAAATTTAAAAATTTGATTTTTTTGATGACATCAGTGGGATGTCTTAAGGATGTCCAAATTATCCCAGGATGGCTTGGACTTATTGTGGACATAACAGGACATTCTGTGGATATTTTGTGCTTTGTGGGGGTAGTAATGGGAGGAATAGAAGCACTAGAAGCATGTTGCAGTTCTAAAGTTTTTTTAGTAGTTGTGTTGCTAATGGGACCAATAGGAGCAGTTTCCTGTGGCACCAGTTTCCTTCAAATCGTATTTCCATTTTAAAAATATTATTTCCAAGTTTATTGATTAATACCCGCAATTTTATATTAGTTAGCAAATCAACCAGAAAAAGGCACTTCCAGTAAGAAGAAACTTTTGAGTCTTGATAAGACGTATTTTTTGGCGAAAATATTTTTTTTGGGCATTAAAGTTTTTTGCTCTCTTTGCCAAACACCTAGCTACACAGTCTTTATCCAGACCGAAATGCTAGTGTGAATCCAACTTTTTATTGAAAATGCATTTTTTCGGTTGCCTTACTAACTAAATAATATACAATTATTACTTATTGTGACACCCTGTAGAAACAGAAGGTGAAACACTCAAGCCAAAATTCAGTCTTGACAGTATGGCACCCCTTGGTGCACAGATGTTCGGACTTGGGTGGCCCGAATTCCAGAGAATTCGTGGAACCAAGTCCGACCGTGAGAAAATTGGGAATAAGTCCCGAAAATATTTCTTCTTATGATTTAGTATCCCCGGCCCAGGGCAATGATTGGCCCAGTTGGTCAATCATTAAGCCCTGAGGTGACAGTTGCCCCTCCCAGGAGACCGGACCAGTGAGCCTGAGACTTGAGTGTGAGGGCAGTCAGTCTTGAGATTTCAAAGAGTAAACTAGGACAGTCAGAAGAGATAATTCAAACTAGTAAGTTGGAACTACTCAGAGTTCTAAAGAATTAAGTCTGACTTAGAGAAAAACAGTAATGTAAAGAGTGTTATCAAGAATGTAATAGAGAGCTAGTAAAGAGACATTTTATAATACATAAACCTGTGTAAGTGTTGTGTATTTGAACTATATTGGGTTTCTGTACTCCTAAAATAGAGGAGTATCCAGCAGAAGGCACTCAGACACAGCCTGAGTCCCTCTGCCTGGAGCCTCCAGCAATCCAATGAAAAGGACTAGAGTTACTTTGGCATCGTCACGCCCTATATCTTAAAGATCCCTAATTAAAACAACATTCTATAGAAAAACGCGACCCCCTATAGACTTAATGCTACTGCTTATCAGGACGATATCTTTGTATTAAGGGGTGGGACTAGGAGGAAAAAGGGCCCAAGCCCTGTGGTATGACCCAGACAGGATATTGGCATCATCAGCTGTAGAGAACTGGGTCAACCCTCTGTAGGACAGTAAAGAGGGGTGACAATTAAAGTTCTATGCCATCTCTAGAAAAAACAAACGAGCCAGGATTGCTCCCGGACTTATCGTTTCAATATTAGCATACTTTATTACTTTAGGAAGTTTTCTGCTCAATGTAGTCATTTTCATAATTAGCCTTCGTTACTTGCTCGCCTATGAAACAGATATGCGAGCCCCCTTTGCCATTTCACATCATTGTGTACGTGGCAGAAGTTTTGAAAAGAAATTTAGGACAAAAGTATGACAAAAAGGGGTGATAACAAAACAATGAAAAAACCCTTTTATTTAAAATGTTGAAAACATTAATTTGTTATTACCACTTTTGGATCTGACAAAATAACACAATCCTAAATTTCTCATTAATTCTTCTGACGTCACAAGCTTTCTATAAGGTTATACATAATTTGTATGAAAAGTACTTGCACCTGGTGAACCTAACGGCTTACACTTGCTTCACTATAAATATATAGAAACAAAGTGATTTGAACCACCTACACAAGTTTCATGAGTTCTATAAAAGCAGAAGTATCATATAGCTCTTTTTTTAAACTAACACGTTATCAGCCAAACTTACTCTTTTTGAAACTGATTGAAATGATGACGTATAATTTTCACTATTTTTCTCGTTATTTTTTCTTATTTTTGAAGTTATTGGTTTTTTTCTTATGTTTCTTATCTGTTTCCATGACGTCAATGGTAAGAGAATTAATTAACTCTTATTAATTATACATTATTAGGCAACCAGCAGTATGATTTCTTGACAATAAATATGATTTATGATTTAATGATACTAATAATAATAATATGACGTGATAATAAATCTTAACATTAATTTTCTTTACAAAACAAGTCTTAAAAGAATTTTAAAAAAGCAATTTTAAAAATCGTAATAAAATTCAAATTTTATAATTTTTATTCAAATTACGATTTTTTTTTAAACAAAATAAAATATTTTTTTTTAGGAAATACAAAATTAATCTTAACATACAATAATGAAAATACGCTTTTTGAACCCTTGCAGCAAGCATAAGGCCGCTGTCACACGAGAATATGTGTATGCAGGGGGGGGGGGGGGTGCAGATAAGCAAAATGAGCCGTGATTGGTTGAAGATGGATGATGTCACTCAGGGGTCTAGCTGCTTGGGCACAGCCTCCTATTATAGGAGGCTATGACTTGGGAGTTGAAATGAAAACATTGTTTTTTTACTTAATTTAGCTTGTTTTTTGTGTGGTTGGTGATTTCAAATAAAGTGGAGTTCTATTTGATTGGAAATATTTTTGTTTTAAAAGGCTACACCGCAAAATTACTTCGAAAAATCTCCACAAAGAACACTAGCATCGTTTTTCTATTGAACCCATAGAAATACACAATCGTGGCAATACTTTATTTTTCATATTAATTTTAAAGGTAATTTTAAAAGTTATGGTTCAAAGTGCAATATATACCTTAAATATATGCTGATCAAGTGATATAATGACAAACAATTGGAAAGTGCGGTTTTATTTTTAAAAACTATTTTAAAATCGCGAATTTCTAACTCTTATGTTAAACTCCATTGAGTACGCCCAAATAAGAAAAACATACATTAAAATGCTCGTATAAATACGTAAAAATAATTTGAAACAACCAGAAAAAAATTCATCGCATATGTGAATGTGCTGAGTTCACTGTGGTTTACTTGTGGTTTTTAAAATTATTTTACGAGCATTTTCATGGATTTTTTTTCTTGCGGGCGCATACTCAATGGAGTTTAACATAAGTTAGTAATTCACGATTTTGAAATACTTTTTAAAAATAGAAAAACAATTACCAATTTTTTATCATTCTACCACTAGTTCAGCATATAATTAAGGTGCAAATTGCACATTTAACCATCAAAATTGACAACTTTAAATATGAAAAATTAAACATATTGCTGCAAGTGTATTTTAAAAATTAATCAGGTATCCCTATGGAACTTAACGTAAAGTACGTACAACATACGATTTTAAACGTTATTAAAAATAGGAAGGACCTTAGTAGTATAGGAAAAGTCATTTCTGCACCACTTTTCTCCATAGACTACTATGGTGACCTCATTTCGAGCTCCGCATTCCAATCTCCCATAGACTCTCATTGAGTCATTTCTGCACCACTCGTTTTAAGGCCAACCAGTTTATAAGCTATAGAGACATAGATATGTTATAATGCTTCATCATAAGAAAAAAAACTTTGACCCAGTTTTTTTTTGCTTCTCAGAGAAAGAAGTTTAAAACTTCTAGATGCCACCTACTGTGATGATAAAGAAACTTGTTTTCACGACTTTGTTTTGTATATAGAAGGTGAGAAGCTTTAATTCATACTATGCATATATATATATGAAGGCCAACCACTTTTATACTTTTTAATGTTAGTTGTGCTTAGCTTTTACGAATAAGGTGTTCAACATGCAGGAATCTACTAAAATTGCCATTGATGTGTATCATATAGCCAAACAATCGCACGAAACCATGAATTCCAACTTTTCACGAACAATTTACAAACTCGCCGAACAAGCTCGAAATAAGGATATTCAAGCTTTCGAATCCATAGCAACAACTTTAAAAACTGTGTCACATTTGAACCAAGAATTAACCTTCTTGTTGGACGAAATTTATCGAGGATCACCATCATTCGGTAAAATTATAGTGACTTACGCACTCGTCCTCCAACTGGCAAGATCCGGATTCGAGGAAGCAACGGCAGTGCATATTGGTGAATACGTGTTCAAGTCATCGGCATCGTGGCTTCGAGATAATGGATCATGGACTGCGATGCAGGATGTCTACGCAACACCTACCAACACTCCGAGTAACGTTATTCATGTGGTTCCGCAATTACTGATGATTAGCACTTTGTTATATTTATTAATAAAATGTTACATGCTCAAATTTTTTGCAGTATTGTTTCATTTCTTTATAATAACTCATGACACTTCTGCATTCCACAGACCTCTGCCTGCTTAGGGATAGCAAACTTGGTATCCCAAGGCAGGCAGAGGTCTGTTGCAGAAGTGTTCAATATATAAAAGAACTTCAGGTTTTATTTTAGATGATATTCATTGAATTGGCAATAAGTCTGTTAAGGGTTGGTAAACATCAATTACATTTGAAATGGGGTTTCTACACACTGGGCATAAAAAACTTTCCATTTCTAATAACGTTGTTGTACATGCCTTACAGGCAGCTTGATGCTTACAAGGGTCAAATACAACCCGTGCACCCTTCACTAAACAAATAGTACAATATTTGATAGTGGCCGTTTCTTCATCATCGTAGGGTAGTAGTTTCTCCAGAAGTTCTTCTTTTCGGCTTACAGGTGGATTTCCCATCAGCTGGAGGAGAATTTCACTATCGGTCGTGTCATCTGCAGTTGCAATTTCATTATTTTTTTTTAAATTTTTTTACGACCAATCTAATTACTTACTGGAGTCATCGAGATAGACAATTGGATGTCTATTAACTGCAGCACTTCTAGTAGAGGCATTCGAGGCAGTTTCAGGCTCCGTTTCAGAATCAGATGCAATGTCTACAAATGGAATACATGAATTATAAGAAGACATAGTTGCATCATGCCCAACCAAGGTTTGACAATAGACTCGGGAATTATCATGCTCCGAAAAATTAACATTAGGTATGAGAAATAGTGTTAACGGGGACCAGACATGGTACATCCTCAGGAGTATTTCAGTAGGACAGATTAGACAGATGAGTCATCATGTCTATACATGTGTTCATAAGTTCATGATTTAGACACACCCTTTGGACCACATCAAGGCGTGTTTGAACAAGACTACACATGTCTGAACATGCTTATTCTTGTTTTGTCAAGGCTGAGATTTATTTACACCCCTTGGAAACAAGAATGGAATAAGCTAAGGGGTATAAGTACTTGGAGAAACGTATACGCTATGGCAAGATCTACTCATTACCCGAAGCCTCGGATTTCACGGCATTAGGTATGTTTTTTCTTTTCTCGGTTTGATTCAGCCTTATGAATGAAAAATTAATTTCCAGAATGCCTATTTTCGGCAATATATCCACCGTTATTGATTGTGATGGATTTCAAATTGGAAGTGATTTTTACATTAAGGAATTGGGATACTATACTATCGGTGATCCACACCCGCATAATATGTTTATTCGACTTCCTCAAAATAGACTGTTTACTGAAAAGGATGTCAGAACAATGTAATTCGTGACGGCACATATTCATGGTCTTTCTTATAGAAATGATATTGATGATGTCGCATTTTCAACATTTCTGAATGTTTTACGTAGCTTGTATACGCATGCCTCTGAGAAAAATTCAAATGCCTTATTTGCTTATAAGGGGGGCACTGTGGAAAAAAATGTATTAATGAAATTAAATATTCCTAGCATAAACCTCGAGAAACTAGGCCTTTGTATGAAATATGAGAATTTACTGACAATCTTTGGCCCTCAAGAAGTTGACTATACGTGTAGTCGTCATAAAAAACGGAGAAATGGAATAGCACATTGTGCAAAAAATGAGGCTTATATTTTTGGATTATGGATACAAAAACAGAAATAAGCTAATATGTACAATTTATTTTACTCAGAATGTTGTATACGCCAACGGATTTTCCTGGTATTCGCGCGCAAGCTCGTGATGCGATAAAAACCATGATAAAATTACCAGGTTGGAATAAAGCGTGTGCTGACTGTGTTCATCAAGACGAACTCCTAAAAGCGGGTGATGGAAGTCAAGTTCCGACACATTTTTGTACGATGTATCCCGAGGAATACGAAAGGAAAAAAATAAATGATTTATTCGAGAGTGTGAATGTCTTATTTGTGTTAAACCGCTGGATCGAATATGCCAAACCGATTAGAAGCGTCATCATTCAAGGAATTTTGTATCTGATCGACCATTGGTTAGAATATGAGTGGCGATGTGAAATTTTCAAAGCTTGTACTAATACTGAATAAATATCACGTTATGTACTCATTCTCGTTACATTCTTGAAGCTAAAATGGTAGAGCAAGATGAAATATCGCGCTTAACGATAGAGGAAACGGTGATGCCGCAAAAAAGGAAACCGAGTATAAAATACATCGTTATGGGCTGCATAGGGGCTCTTATGCTTATCCTCGAAACAACGAACATCGCTATTTCTACTAAAACGGAAGCACCTGCCAATATACAACTACCGCAAAATTCCGTATCGATCATGGAAAAAGAGGGTTCCTTCATTCCACTGAAGGCACCGTTTAGGATGATTATTGCCGGTCCCAGCAATTGCGGGAAAACAACCTTCGTTAAGAAAATTTTGGATCATGCCAGGGGAATGATTAAACCCCCACCGGAAAGAGTAACGTGGTACTATTCTCAATATCAAGACTGGTATTCACTTTATGGGACTCGAGCGACATTTCTAAAAGGAATGCCCGACATGAAGACTCTAAGATGCGATAGAAACCAGCTTATTGTACTCGACGATCTGTTTCAAGATGTGGATAGGGGTGTTTCTCAGCTCTTTACGTGTGATTCGCATCATAGAAATATAAGTGTTATATTTATTACTCAAAATATTTTTGACAAGAACCCGTATCAGCGCACCATTTCTTTGAATGCCTCTTATCTGGTTCTTTTTAAAAACCCTCGTGACAAATCTCAAATTGCTCATTTGTCTCATCAGATGTATCCTGGTAACACCAAGTTTATGATCGATGCCTTTAACCAGAGTACTCGTGATCCGTACAGTTACTTGATGATTGATCTCACGCAGAATGTGGATGACAATTCTAGGCTCAGAACGAATATATTTCCGGGAGAGTATACCGCTGTATTTTTACCTAAACAACAATGAAAGTAAGTCAAAAAATTCCTTCACGTCTCGATCGTAACATTCACAGATTACACGTAGCTGTGGAAAGTAATCCGCGACTTCAAAAAGAACTTCTAAAGAACTCCAACTTGGATTTTATTCAGTGTTTGTGTGATTGCGCGCATAATATTGGGAACTCTAACATTGTACTGAGTGAACGTGAAAAAAGAAAGTTACGACCCTATAGGCATGTACTGAATAAATTAGTGACTACGAAAGCATCTCCAAAGTCGAAGAAAAACTTTCTCGTCAAACAAAAAGGGGGTTGGCTTCCGCTGTTAATTTCTCCCGTATTGTCGATGTTAACGGGTTTAATAACATCATGGCCGAGAAAATGATCCTCATCCCCGCTGAATCTTGGGAAGCTCAATATCGAGAAAGACAAGAAAATAAAACGCCCGTTCAACGTACTCTAAGAGACATTGAAAAGGCCATTCAACGTATTTTAGAAGAAGAAAACTTGGATAACTACAATAAGGTTTTACTTCTAGGACAATTACAACACCGGTATAAATCCATTTATGAGAACAGACCCAAAGAGGTAACGAAAGTGACATTAGAGGACCCTGGTTTTTCGAGTCCCATTGAAGAAAAACAATCATCAGGTATCAGCGATATAGTTAACCAACTGCCGAAGACACAACAGAAGAAGGCCGGTCGTCTTCTCAATTTGATAAAAGATGGTAGAGGGCCATTAAGTTGGAATTCATCGCATCAGCTTCTGATAAATGGTCAAGTCGTGCCGAATACCAATATTATGGACCTTACTAGAGATCTCGTTATCAGTAAAACTAGATACGACCCCCCAGGATGGGAGCCATTTATCACGGAGCTGAAAAAAATGAACGTACCTCGATCTCTCATAGCTAACGACAAGCGATGGGATTATCATCCAGATACCAAAGAATCTAACAGTCCCGTATGGGAAGAATCATGAAAAACAAAGAACTCAAAAAAATTTATTACGATCCATCCTCCAGCGGGTCTTTCGGAGGTGTGGACCGCCTTCATGCGGCAACTGGAAAGAAATTTACTCGGGGTGAAATTGAAGCCTGGTTACGAACGCAAGATGTCTACACTTTACATAAACCAGTGAGAAGAACATTTACGAGAAATAGAACATTGGTCAGTAAAATAGACGATGTATGGCAGATGGATCTCGTGGATATGCAGTCTTACAAAAAAGAGAATAAGGGTTACAACTATCTTTTAACTTGTATCGATGTATTTTCAAAACATGCTTGGGTTCAACCATTAAAACAAAAAACTGGAAAGGAAATGATCGCTGCTTCAAAAATTATTCTGCGAGATGGAAGGAAGCCGAGAAAAATTCAATCAGATAGGGGTAAAGAATTCCTGAATAAGAACTTTCAGACCTTTCTCAAAGAAAATGGGATTGGATTTTATACCACTTTTAACGAAGTCAAAGCTGCCGTTGTCGAACGTTTTAATAGAACTTTGAAATCACGCATGTGGAGGTATTTTACAGCGAAGGGCAATTATCAGTACATTGATAAGTTGAGTCATCTGGTGAAAGGATACAATGCATCGTATCATAGAAGCATTGGCATGGCTCCGGAGAAAGTCTCATCTACCAATGAAAAAGATGTATTTAAACGATTGTTTCCATCTGCCAATAGTAGATTGCCCAAGTTCAAAGTAGGTGATCGTGTTCGTATTTCCAAGACGAAGCTAACTTTCGAAAAAGGTTACTTACCCAATTGGTCGGACGAAGTTTTCACCATCTCTGCGCATATCGACCGAATACCTTCGGTATACCGTCTCGTGGATATTGATGGAGAACTATTAGAAGGTACGTTTTACGAGGAAGAACTTCAAAAAATTGACAAGAAAGACAGCGATTTTTGGAGGGTAGAAAAAGTTGTAGCTGAAAAAGGAAAAGGACGGCACCGGCAACCTGGACCCGATGGAAAACGGGATGAAGCCATTCAGCGTCTCGTTAATGTCTTACAACAAAAACTACAGGACGAACAAAAAAAGAAGACTGACGATAAAGATACCAAAGATAAACTCATCAATCCGGTTCGTTTACAAAAAGAAGCGAATGAATTTAATTACAATATTTTAAAGTCCTCGTATGATGAAAAAAAAGAAAATTTAGCCAAGTCAAAACAAGATCTACAAAATATGAAAGATTATCATCAGCAATTGTTAGAAAGCAAAACACGAATGGAGAATATCGCTAATCCGAGATTAAATAGTGAAAAGAATCCTTGGTTCAAATATCGGAATACAACGTCACGTGTAGAAGTTACCGTTCAGCCCAATTCAAGCATTCAATTCTCTGAAAAAATACAAAGAATGCTCGGGTTTCAAGAGGACTATCTTAGCAATACGTCGGAACTTCCCATTATTAAGGTGGCCGACTTTCTTTCGGATATTCAGCGTGATATTCATTCCTTATTTGTGTATATCGACTGCATCGAGTACCAGCCGGTAGGGGATATACTTTCACCTTTATTGAGGCCCGTTCATCTTCAGGATTCTGATGGAATGAGAGTTACCAAAATCTACAATCAACTACAGTACAAAAGAGTATCACGTGATAGTATACATAGTATCGAAGTGCGTATAAGCGATGTCTTTGGACGTAAAATTTTATTTACCAGTGGAGACGTAGTGATAGCCACAGTTCATTTTCGTCCGTGTTCCATTTTTCACAAATGAGGGTGCCTTACTATTGTGGATCAGCATCTGATCCGTGTTATAATTATCATAAACAAATTGGATCCTCTTTACCCGTCTTTGTGGGATCTCAATATCAGCGGGGACACGGATTTTTCTCTTCGTTATATCGTTTCGTGATCCCTTTTTTGAAAAAAGGAGCCCTCTCAGCAAGTAAGCAGTTGTTAAAGTCTGGAACTAACGTCGTATCTGATATTGAAGCGGGGGAATCTTTCAAAAGTGCCTTAAAAAGGCGTGGAACGGAAGCCGGGCATGAATTTTTGAAGACAATGACAGGTGGAGCTAAGCGCCGGAAAACGACTAAAACATCTGGAAATAGAAGAACCGTGGCCAGTACGAAGCGTACAGTGAAAAGGAAAGCATCGAAGAAGAAAGTCGCTAAGAAAAGGAAAACCGCAGCAAAGAAAGCTTCGGGTAAAAAAAGAAAAACTAGCAATTTCGTGAATCTCCTATAAACATGAGCGGCTTTCTCGTACATCATGACTCGGGGCCCGGGATGAGTTGTGAATTGGATATTTTTACCGTGCCCGCGACGCAAACGAGTAATCGGGATGACTGCATTAAGGAATACCATCCCGTGAACAGTATCGAAGACCAAAATACGATAGAGTTCAATATCATGGGAAATGCCGATGAATACATAGATCCTTCTGATATTTACCTGAATGTGAAGGCAAGAATCTTAAAAGCGGACGGAAAACCATTGGACGCTACTTGCGAAGTCACACCTATAAATGGGTTTTTTCACTCACTTTTTAGTGAAATTACGGTTACTCTCGGGCATACGATTATTAGTTCCACTGATCACGATTATGGATATAAAGCTTATTTAACGACCCTTCTAGGCAGCGAAAACACCGGGAATAAACCTTATTTATTTCTGGAGATGTTCTACAAAGACACCATCGCTGCCTTTAAAGATCGTAAACCATCCACCGCCGATCCGGCAGATGGATTAGCGCAACGCTTCGAAAGATCAAAAGCGAGTGCTATTATGGATATGTGCGGACGTCTTCACGGAGATATATTTCATCAGGGGCGGCTCTTACCTAATATGCTCGATCTCTCCATTAAATTAATTCGTCAAAAAGATGCCTTTTGTTTACTGAAACCAGATAATGACAAAAATGATTACAAAGTGGATATTAGATCTGCTACCCTCTATGTACGAAAAGTGATACCAAATCCATCTATCGTTAAAACGCATATTGAGCAGTCGTTGAAGTCTAATTTTATTTATCCCATCAACCGAATCAAATGCACTTCTTTCAGTGAACCTAGCGGCGGCCACGATATTAACATCAACATTTGTAATGGCATATTACCGAGTTTCGTTATGATTGGACTCGTTGATAGTGATGCACGAGCTGGAAATTTAAAAAAGAATCCTTTTCATTTTCATTACAAGGACCTTAGTTTTCTCGAGCTACAGGTAGATGGTACCCAGTTTCCGGGGATACAGTTCAGTCCAAATTTCAGTACGAAAGAATACGGTCATCTTTATCAGCAGCTATTTTCTGCGTGCCGCAAGTATTATGGCACAGACGGTGTAGATGTGACGTTCGAGGAATTTAAAAACGGCTATTCTCTTTATGCCTTCGATCTCACCAATGATCAAAGTGCTCTATCAGGATCCCATTTCAACTTGAGTAAAAACGGATCTTTACGGCTCAATATGAAATTTAAAAATCCATTGAACACAACGGTGAATGTCATCGTTTATTCCATCTACCAGTCCATTATCGAAGTGGATCATCATCGCAATGTTATCATAGATTATTAAAATGGATTCTAGTCAACTGGAATATTTATTATTTCATCATCCAGCCACGCATTTTGTGTTTGCTGGTGTATTCGCACGGGACCAACTTCCTTTTAGAGTGAATCGTAAACTTTATATCGTTAATCTGGACGCGCGGTCGGAGCCTGGATCTCACTGGATCACTATTTATTTCAATAATGGAATGGCTGAATATTTTGACAGTTACGGAATGAAGCCAATGACGGACGAGATAAATCAGTTCATTACGAGAAACAGTCTCTCCTGGACTTACAATGCACGTAGACTCCAACATTCGAGAACGGCCGTATGTGGCCAATATTGTATTTTTTATTCTATTTTAAGATGTTCTAATGTATCTATGAAAAGTATCGTTTCTGCGTTTCATCGACACAATTATTTGCGAAATGATAAAATTGTTCACGCATTTATTAATTATAATCTAAAAAAATATTTACCACTGTATGCTTTTTAATTACATTTTTATTTACCCTTTACCTTTTCAATACATGTATTATTATATTATTTATATAAAGTAAATATATTAAAATGGGTATATGTAACATTATGGGATGTATACAATCGTGAATAAACATTTATAGGACTACATCGAGTAAATACTTATTTTCCCGTAGAACCAAACCCAAGCTCACCACGGGTGCTTGGAGGGAGTTCAACATCGCACTCTGTAAATTCCACATCGGGGTATATTTTTTCAAAAATGATTTGCGCAATTCTATCCCCTTTTTTAATAGAAAAATCATAGGTTCCGAAATTTATTAACAGAACATTAATAGCTCCCCTGTAGCTGGAATCAATGACACCGGCCAAAACATCGATTCCAAAATGAAGCGCGGGGCCCGATCTTGGTGCGATTCTTCCATAGGAATTATACGGTATAGCCATGGATAAGTCTGTCGCACAGAGCATTCTATCTCCAGGTTTAATAGTGCAGTTCACCGCAGAATACAGATCATATCCGGCATCACCCATATTCATTTTCTTCGGGATGACACATGCATCGCTTAATCTCTTAACCATTATGGTAGGTTCTATAATGAACAACAAATGATTTTATCTAAATTTTGTTTAAATTGAAAAATAGCCATAAGCGAGGGTAGTAATTCCGTCATTCTCAATATAACGTTTATCATCGAATGCGGTAAGACTGATTTTGTTCACTTCTAGAGTGTAAATATTGTGCATTTTAGACATGATTTGCCGTTGAATCACCCTATTCGGAATAGACTGATGCAAAGATTCAATGTACATATCATGATTGAAGTGAGATTTAACGATCTGTTTCTTAATACCTTTAGCTTTACATTTATACTTATGGCTATTTAACAGTATAGAATACATTTTAGATTTTAGGGCCACAAATTCCGAAATAGGTTCACCATTCATTTCATCTTTAAATTTTCCCATAACTTTTTTGTTTTTAAGAGAGTGCAGAAAGTGACTTTTTGGATAGTCACTCGTATCCAAATGGTATTGGTAACGCTGCATGTCATGGTACAAATCTTTCGTTTGAATATGCATAATGAAACTATCCGTATCGGTATACAACAATTTCAATCTATTTCCGGGATAATTTGATTTCAGAACATAATAATAAAATTCATACATGAACAACTTCGATATTTCTAGCACAGTAAAACCCGTATACAATGGTTTGTTAAAATAAATGGACCATTTTTTCATTTTAAAAACAGTGAGATTCTTATCGATAATGTGAAATGAGTCTAAATTTGCGCGACTGAGTAATTTTAGACACCGTTCTTTTTCATTAACGAGTTCGGCATTCATTTATTTTCTTTGATTTTCCATCGTTTTCCCGAAAACGGCATTGTTCATTAATTTGAAAAAGTCTTTTTCGAAATCATCTTTTGCTAGTTTACGCATGGCAATGTTAAATTCTATATAGGGCTTTAACCACTTACCTTGGGTAAAAGAAAGAACACGATGAATTTTGATTAATTTCATCCCCAGGTTTAAGTAGCATTGTAAATTTCTAACATGAATCACGTAATGTTTTTTATGATAAAGATTTGGTGCGAGTTTTTTCGTCTTGTAGTTTTTGGGTTCTTTTCCTTTTACTTTTTTTAGAAGGTCTTTAGCATAAGGAGATAGCATATCGAGGTGAATATCGAGCCTTTCTGGACAAAGAGGGTAGTCACTATGATCAAAATGTAAATCAAGGGGATAATCGAGATCCACTTCTAATATGTATCCCTCTTTGTCATCTGGATTTATGGAATGGA
Source organism: Brachycybe producta (assembly GCA_036925085.1). Taxonomy (NCBI): domain Eukaryota; kingdom Metazoa; phylum Arthropoda; class Diplopoda; order Playtdesmida; family Andrognathidae; genus Brachycybe; species Brachycybe producta. Next base: position 784,051 of record JAUPFP010000064.1, read on the forward strand.
CGTCAAAAGTTTTGATCTCATTTTCATCTAACCAACAAAAATCTTTCATGGGCATGGGCTCGCACATCGCCGTAGCATACAAGGAATTGTAGTCCCAATAGGCTAAATAAGATTTAGGCTTAGATGGATCGTAATCATTTAGATAGGGATTGTTCGCTTTTGCGTATCTGTGGCTGGCAACAGAAACACCTCCGCGAATACCTTTTTCGATAAATAAGTGCATATCATAATCCGTAAGTAATTCCAACTCAACTTCTGTGTATTTCAAAGCGGCGGACCATGCATACATGGGCAAAGTGAAATAATGCGCGGGATCTAGTCCAAAACTTTTAAAAGAAATAGTTCGGAAATTTTCGAAAACATCCGCCAAAATGAGACAATCGCTTCTTAAGTAAATATCGTGGTAATCGCCTAATGTTTCACAACCGAACGTCTCCCATACCTTTTTCACGTGCTCGTAATCTTTATCAGAGATCACTTCTTCATTCAGGGTATTGTTGAAACAAGCTTTATCCGGAATGCCTACTGCGTCAAATTTTGAGTGACTGTCCAAGTATTCATAAGGAAAATGTCCTTTTTGCGTCATGAGATCAATTTTTGAAGGGTCCTCGAAAAACCACGAAACGCAATTAAATTTCTCTTTAGAAAGATTTTGAGCGAGGGTTGCGAGTGGAGCGGACAAGAATTGAAAACTATCTAGAAACACGAGATCATCGACGATGAAACTCGTATAGCGCTCAATATTTAATGGAATAATGTTAATGGGCTTTTCCGTTTTAATCCTAGATAGGGCTTTAACGATAAAATGCTCATCATACGAACGTAAACAATGAGCGAAACATGGCAAGTAAGAGCGGTCACGCAAGGTTGCATTACAACTGAAGCACGCTGCACCCCTGTAATTGTTTCCCGGAAGATGGTGGTCATGATCTCTTACTTTGCCCGTTATAAACTCATTGAACTCCGTATGACAAGCGTAACAGTGTGTGGCTTTCTGGAAATTTTCCTCATCTTCGTTCGTCATGATCATAGGCTCTATTGGGGCTGATTTCAGCAATGCACTGGCTTTGCCTCTTAACGTCATGACGAGCTCATACGCAGGATCTTGGGACCTTTTACATTCGTGAGCTACAACCTTACCGTGATAATCAACGATAACGTAAGAATACGAGCAAGCTTCGTGTTTTTGGATGGTTTTGGTATAGGAGGTACTCGGATTTTGAGTTGGGCCACTGACTTTTTGGATGAGACTTTCGAAATCAAAATAAGCTACGTAAGGGCACCGCAAGGCTTTATGAAACTCGTTAAACTTTAAAACACAATCCTCTTTGCTGGGTAACCGAATTTTGGCCGTTTTATGCTCGTCACACATGGGACGATGCCTTTCTAAAGCGCTTTCGACTTTAAACCCTTGGCAGCATCGTAAGCAAAAAAATTTTTTGTTTAAACCATCACGTCCCATTAATCGAGCAATATTTCGAATGAGAAAGTAGTGCCTGTCATGAAGAAGAAGATTTATTTCTCTATTTGAGTTGGAATTGCTTAACTGAAGAGGAACCACAAATTTATCGTAACCGAAAACGTTAATTTTGAGATTATTCGCAATTTCGAATTTTGAAATTTGGCTTAAACCAACGGGATATTCAAGCATGGATGTATCCAGAGAACCTTCTAATTTCTTATAGTGGCTCAATCTATTTGGATGGTTGTCTCTCGTGACCGGATGTAAATGAGCTAATATACACCATAAAAAACATTTGGCATCTTTAGATGCGATATTTAAAATAGATTTCTTATTTTTTAATGAACCGGGAAGTTTTCCCGAACATCCCCCTTTATACGGTCTGTATTTACCAATTTTGATTTCTACATCTTCGATGGAATCGATCACCCAACCCGAACCTCTATTAATGAAAGCTTCTATTGCGCCTAAGATTTGCATTTCACATTCTCGCAAGTAATGTTTTATTTCTGAATGATGCATAATAAGTTTCATATTACTACAAAAATAAGAATCATTGGTTTCGTAAGTCATTATTGCCTCATTGTTTTCATAAATGATTTTTGGCTTCATAAAATGAATGCGTAAACATAATTGAAATTTAAATCTTATTTTATTAGACCATCCCTCCAACAAATTCGTAACATCATTATAGACGTGTTGAAAATAGTCCCTTGGATCCTGAATATTATTCCCATTCATGTGTTTTAAGGTAACTAATACACTCCCAAATCCCGTTTTATGTACAATAAAAGAATCTGGTAAAAATATTTCGTGAGTGTTATTTAAATGTGCCAACCATTCCGTTTTAGTATTAAATTGTGAATTGCAGAGATTACATTTTTCTTTAATAGGTCCGATAACATGGGCATTGAGAAAATGCTCCATGGAGTTATCTGGATCCCCACATATGAAACAGCTCATTTTTCAAAATCAAATCCCAATTTACCCAAAACAGTAGGAACTTGATTAAGTTTGGTGATTAATTTGGGGTAAATATGAACTGGAATACAAGCCCCTTTAGTAAATTTATTTTCTATGCTATATTTACGAATGTCGATGAACCAATTCTCATTACTTTCGAGAATACGTAGTTTCCAATTGTCCTCGACGGGGATAGTTTCGTGAACTTTGAAATCTGGTAAAGTGTTCTTTTCCTCCGATTTACTGAGGTGACGTCCAAACCATTCTTTGATCGTGTCTTCCGCTACAGCTGAAGATGGCCCCGCCTCGCCGATTGCCTTTGCTTGACGCTTTGCAACTTCAGATTTTGGTGCGGCTTTCCTTTTTGTCTTTCGACCAGTTACTGCGGTTTCTACCGTCAAGTCAATCAATATTTTTCAGAATTTTTCTAAGAAACAACATTGACTTTGTAAGCTAAGATACTGTGTATAGGACTTCAAATACTAATAATGAAAATTTACCAATATAAAAAATAGCTTCTAGTGATTTGTAAAATGGGCATTTATGTTTCTTAGGCTATTTGATAGTTTAAAAAGAAATACTCACCAATGATGTCTTGATTGTCCTGCATTATGATGTAAATGACTTTACAAAAATTGGTTATAGATGGGGAGTTTTTGATGTAATATTTGTAAGATTAACCACAGTAAAAAACTTTAAAGTTGTAGTATTTTGCTGTAATGATGTTAGAAATGAATGATCAGAGCAACTGTTGTCTTAGAAGATTCAGAATAGAAATTGATGTGTGAATTTTATGAGAACTTTTTGCTCTTTTTATACTGAAATAGTGTCCTCGATTAAAAATAGTAGCCAATGAAACTACTCAGATATTACAATAAAACACCAATAATATTAAGTTAAGATTACAAAAAAAACATAAATAAAAATGAAACCAGGTTATGAAAGACAAAAAAAGCTAAGAAAGAAGCCAATAAAAAGCAGCATGGTTATAAAAGAGGGCAATAGAAAAGGAGCATGACTATGAAAGAAGCCAATAGAAAAAGAGCATGACTATAAAAGAAGCCAATAGAAAAGGAGCATGACTATGAAAGAAGCCAATAGAAAAGGAGCATGACTATGAAAGAGGCCAATAGAAATAGAACAAAACTATGGAGGACATCACTACAAGAAATAGAAATAGGTTCAGGGTACTAAGCAATAATATAGTGATATAATCTATGAAAAATATGAAAGCTAAGAATAAATACATGTTTTATGTAATAAATATAAAAGAAATTCTTTTGTGATTTTGAATTGCATTGTCATCATTTTTAATTTTAAGTTAAATAAAAATGTTGGTCTTCCTGCTATGGCCCAGAAATGACCACATCATAGTCTAAGAGAGATTGTAATGTGGTGTGGAAAATGTGTATTCTGTAAGAAAAAATGTAGTTAAAATTAAATATATATGTATATATTCAGAGTATGAAATAAAATTTCTTACTTTTTATATACAAAATGTTTAATTTATTCTATATACAGTCGTAAAAACAAGTTTTTTTATCATCTCAGCAGGTGGTATGAGAAAGTTTTAAACTTCTTTCTCTTTAACGAGAAGGAAAAAAAACTGGGTCAAAGCTTTTTCTCTCTGATGAAGCATTAAAATGGCTTTAAAACGAGTGGTGTAGAAATGACTCAATGATAGTCTATGGGTAGATTGTAATGGGGTGTGAAAATTGTGTATTCTATAAGAAAAAATGTAGTTAAAATCTGAATGTATATGTATATATTCAGAGTATGAAATAAAATTTCTTACCTTCTATATATAAAATGTTTTATTTATTCTATATACATTCGTGAAAACAAGTTTTTTATTATCTCAGCAGGTGGTTAAAGAAAGTTTCAAACTTCTATCTCTTTAATGAGAAGCAAAAAAAACTGGGTCAAAGTTTTTTCTCTCTGATGAAGCATTAAAATAGCTTTAAAACAAGTGGCGTAGAAATGACTCAATGATAGTCTATGGGAGATTGTATTGGGGTGTGGAAATTGTGTATTCTATAAGAAAAAATGTAGTTAAAATCTGAATGTATATGTATATATTCAGAGTATGAAATAAAATTTCTTACCTTCTATATATAAAATGTTTTATTTATTCTATATACATTCGTGAAAACAAGTTTTTTTATCATCTCAGCAGGTGGTTAAAGAAAGTTTCAAACTTCTTTTTAATGAGAAGCAAAAAAAACTGGGTCAAAGTTTTTTCTCTCTGATGAAGCATTAAAATAGCTTTAAAACAAGTGGTGTAGAAATGACTCAATGATAGCCTATGGGAGATTGTATTGGGGTGTGGAAATTGTGTATTCTATAAGAAAAAATGTAGTTAAAATCTGAATGTATATGTATATATTCAGAGTATAAAATAAAATTTCTTACCTTCTATATATAAAATGTTTTATTTATTCTATATACATTCGTGAAAACAAGTTTTTTTATTATCTCAACAGGTGGTTAAAAAAGTTTCAAACTTCTTTTTAATGAGAAGCAAAAAAACTGGGACAAAGTTTTTTCTCTCTGATGAAGCATTAAAATGACTTTAAAACGGGTGGTGCAGAAATGACTCAATGAGAGTCTATGGGAGATTGGAATGCGGAGCTCGAAATGAGGTCACCATAGTAGTCTATGGAGAAAAGTGGTGCAGAAATGACTTTTCCTATACTACTGACCTTTTCAAAATTTATAGAAAGTATCAGCATGAAACCAATACGTTAATGCACGTGCTAATTTTTTTGTCATTGCTTTAAATAATTTTTACATTGAAACATTTGCGGGACGGCTTTTTGTTCCTATGGAATTTAACATGGATTTAAAAATAATGTACGATTTTAAACATTTAAAGCTAGAAGGACCTTTTCAAAATTTATATGAATAGACCACTTAATAAACAATACCTTCTATTGCATTTTGTGCTTTAATGTATTTTCATTGAAAGAATGTGAGACTACTTTGTCAGTAACACCATAATAGTATAGTAACACTCATATGTCTCATTGGCGTCTGCACAAAACAACAAAATGTAGGTGTATCTAGACTCCTACATAGCTTTTTATTTTTTTTTAACAAGTTAAAGATGAATTTAAATGAAACCTACAATATTAATTTTAATTGGATATATTTTGAAATTTTATCTGTTAATTATTGTGGGCAATCTCATTCATTACGATACATACACGCACCTCAACACAAGCATCACTTAGACCCCTCTATGACGTTGTGCGCAAAACAATGCGCGAAACCCCCCCCCCAGAAAATGGCGTCTATCCGCGCTGCCTTATAATTCTAAGTACCTTGACGTGTATGATAGATATGTGACACCCTGTATTCCACCTTCCTTTTAGAATGGTAGCCTTGGGGTCTCCGTATTCCTCGTATCCCGTTTCCGCCTCTTCTCTTGATTGAGAAGACCTCAAAGTCCAAATCAGGACCACACGGGGGCGTAGCTAGGGAACCGCAAGACCCGCAACTGCTGGGGGGCGCAATAGGTTTGGGGGCGCAAAAAACGAAATGAAAGTCGATGTATTTTCAAAAATAATTGAATAAATTAAACAAGTGATTCCGAATCACTCGCTTAATTTATTCAGTTATTTTCGAAAATAAATGGAATCGAACTGTTGGCTGGAATCGATACATTCCCAGAGAAGACTGGAATGCAGGGATTTCTTCAATTCTAGTGTGCACTGCACGCTTCAACAGTTACGCCGTTCAGAATGGACTTAGTTGAAGTGTAAATATATGGTTCCTGAAAAATTTAAATTCTCAAATTCATTGAAATTTGCATTCTTTGAATTTATGGGTTTTTGTGGTCCTCCGAAGTCTGTTGGGCCCTCCTGACTTCATTTCAGTGCTTTTCAGGGCATCTAGAAGACTTTCATTTTTTGCCATTTTTTGAAAATTTTCCAAGAAAGAATTATTGGTGTGCATTACTGGTGTGCAATTATTGCACTGCATGCTTCAAAAGTTACGCCGTTCAGAGTGAACTTAGTTGAAGGGTAACTATGGTTCCTCAAAAATTTAAATTGTAAAATTCATTGCAAGTGAACCAGGCAGAAAAATAGTAGGAACAGTCGGAAGGTTTGTTTTAGTAAACTGAAGTTGTTGCAGGGGGTCTGGGAGGCACAGACCCCGACTTTTTTTTAAGAATTATTAAATCAAATTAGTCCATTGTTTTGACTGTTTCCTAATTTGTTCAATGGGAGGAACGGTCGGAAAATTGGACAAATTTGATTTAATAATTCTTAAAAAAAAAAGTCGGGGTCTGCGCCCCTAGACTCCTTGGGGAGGTAAAGGCAGCGCAAAGTTTTAAGCGGCCCGGGGGATGGCGCAAGATTTTACGCGGGGGGGGGGGGGGCTATCTACGCCACTGCACCCACACGTAGATACTGTATCACATGAGTATCTTCTATTTTTATTCCCAGATACGTGTATCTCTTACACGTAACCTCGTGTGAAAGCGGCCTAACTAATTAATGCAAAGGGTGTTCGGCTTACTGAAATGTTCTTATTTAAGTATAAACAAGTGACAATTGGGAAAGACACAGTTTCTATGCAGGTGCCAACTTTCCGAGAATGAGTTGGACAGAGAATCTGTATATGTACTGTATATGAGCATACATGTATGTTTCACAATCGTTTTATTTTTTGAAACTAATATTTTAAACTAAACTCTCAATTTTACATACAACCATAACAATCGTGTTCAAATTATTAGAAGTTCGGACTATACCATGTGTTCGGATTCAGTGAGCAGGGCCGGATCAGCCTACATGGGGGCCCTGGGCTAATATATATTAGGGGGCCCCTTCCATAAATGACGTAAACCCTAATCTTATTGCGTAAAAACATGCATTCCGGAGTACGAGTAGCGAAGAAACATTATGCCATCATTGACCACTGGTAATTTAGTTAAAGTGTCCTGACCACTGAATAAATATGTTCTATGTTCAGTTATTTTTAGGCCTACATCATTAGGAGTTAGACAACTCTGGCGATAATGTGCTTATCTTTTGATCATTTGCAAAAAAAATTGTCGATTGACAGTAATTAGCCGTTAAAAAATATTCACCACGATTTTGTGGCCCCCTCAAAATTCGGGGGCTCTGGGCTGCAGCCCTTTTAGCCCAATGGCTAATCCGGCCCTGTCAGTGAGGCGTCCTACGTGGAATTTCAAGACCCCTGATATTTGATAATTAAACAAATTATCAAACATCATCCATGGGATGTTTATACAGTACATGACTAAAATTTTGACATTTTGGGTCCTATAAAGATTGGAGGCCCTAGCTCAATGCGTGTTTTGGTGCCTGAACTATGAATAGTGGTGATAGGTTATTTGAAGGCCAGTTTCTCCTGTTTGACAAGATATGCAAATTTTCTGTTTTTTATTTTTTACTGTTTCCTTCTCCCTTCCTGAAAGAAAAAGCAGTCAATGCTCCACTGTGTGCTATTTTAATGCAACTTTGAAGTCATAGCTCGAGACTCGAGTTCTTTACTAAAGTCGATTCTTTCAGCATGTTTGTATCTTAAGATCGGTAGGCTACTCATCTAATGGGGATGCAGGGGCGTAGCTAGGGACCTGCAAGACCCGCAACTGCGGGGAAGGGGGCGCAGGAGGTTTGGGGGCGAAAAAAACGAAATGAACGTCGATGTATTTTAAAAAAAATAATTGAATAAATCGACTTCCATTTAATATTTGCTTTTAAAAACTACATAGTTGCACACATCGCCATCTAATGACACCTTAAGCAATTATTGTGCATATTTTTTGCGGGTGCTATTTTGATGAACGGTCGGAACAACGGTATATACAGTCGGGAAAATATTAGTAACAGTCGGAAGGTTAGGTTTAGTAAAGTGAACCTTGTCGCGTGGGGGGGGGGGGGAGAGCGCAGACCCCGCTTTTTATTGTTCGACTGTCAATGGGAAGAATGGTTGGAATAATAGACACATTTGATTTAATAACTCTTAAAAAAATGAGGGGGCTGGGCCCCCAGACCCCCTGCGACAAGGTTCATTTTACTAAACCTAACCTTCCGACTGTTCCGCCGTTCATCAAAATAGCACCGCCCCCTCTCAGTATGAGGGCTAAGTGGAGGGGGAGGTAAAAAGAGCGCAAAGTTTTAAGCGGCCCAGGGGGGGGGGGGTGGGGGCGCAACCAAGTCATAGCTACGCCACTGTGGGTATGACAATGGGATGTGTAAAAAATCTGTATGATTTGATTAGGGCCTATTGATTACCTTTATTAATCGCATGACGTAAATACAGTGAAGGTCTTTTTGACCTCCATTGCTCTAAAGAGCAATGGAGGTATATAGGATCATGCAAGAAAAGGGGAAAAAAAGGATGTCTGTGTGTGTGTATGTGTGTCCGGAACCGATTTAGTTCCTCGAACAACTCAAGAACGGAATGAGATAAAGACATGCAGTATTTTTTATTTCATTCCGTGGGTCAATATGAAGCTCCTGACAAAAAATTAGAAAATTTTACCCAGGGGTTATTTTTTTATGATTTTTTTAGAAACAAATTTTGAGTTTTTGGTCATAATTTTTAGTGGGTCGAACAACTCGAAAACGGGGCCACCTACAATAAAATGTCATCAGACCTAAAATGATGTAAACATTCTGACGATGAAACTGGAAAAAAATTGGAATTATAGAGCGATTCGATATATAAAATTTCGATTTTTCAAAATCGTAATTTTTTAAAAAAAAAATTCGATTCTTCCTCTTTCCAGTTGTAGCATTCGAAAGGGGGGACTTTTCTATTATTTAGGAGGGGTGTTCCTTTCTATGTTCTGTTATTATTTTTGTATATTAGAATACATGTGACGTATTTTCATTTTAAACCCGTATTATTACAAATGAATGACGCATGCGCATCACATGTAACTATGTCATGTACATGAGTACATACATGTGTGATTATATATATACACATGCGCACACGTGTGTACATGTGCGTACACATGCGCACACGTGTGTACATGTGCGTACACATGCGCACAAGTGTGTACATGTGCGTACACATGCGCACAAGTGTGTACACGTGCGTACACATGCGCACAAGTGTGTACACGTGCGTACACATGCGCACAAGTGTGTACACGTGCGTACACATGCGCACAAGTGTGTACACGTGCGTACACATGCGCACAAGTGTGTACACGTGCGTACACATGCGCACAAGTGTGTACACGTGCGTACACATGCGCACAATGAAAAAAAGTTGGTTATTTGATATATGAAAGCATATATTAAAGCAATGGAGGTCTATAGGGTTCCTTGAATCCCTTGTTTATTCTATTCAGTTTTGACATGTACTTACTATGCGTGACATTTTGACTTATGGTGCATTTGAGAATGTGTAGTGGGTGTGTAGCACTTACAGAATACGAATGTCGCATTAACCATGAAGTTAAAAAAACTCTCCTTCTTGGAAATCATTTTCTTTGTTTTTACCCAGCTTACTACAATAACTTTATTCAGTTGTTTTCAAACACTTTCGGGAAAAATTTCTTTGATGCACCCATTTTATTCTGGGTTTATAATAATTAAGTTGTTCAACTAACCTATTATTTTACACAGAATGAAACCTCATTGATGATTCCGGGTCATTTTTTCGAGGGAGATTCTTTTGTTTCTGGCCACAATTTAACCGATGGTAAAATTAAAATATGCAGATATGTTATTATTAAAATTAATATTTGATATTAAAAAAATTATGTATAATTTTTTTTTTAAAGTATAGTGTTTAAATGAACAATATCAGTAAAGCTGTTATTTCTGATTTTCATGATTGTAGTTTATGCATATGCTCAAGAACGCAGTCCTAAATATCAACGTCCGGAACATCTACCTCCTGGATGGTCAACTGGCGAGGACGGAAAGCTAATTTCCCCAAATGGTGAAGTAGATATGTATGAATCGCCAGAAGGACTACCTCCTGGATGGTCAACTGACGAGAACGGAATGCTAATTTCCCCACAATCTGGACATGCACCGCCACCTGGCCCACCTCCTGGCCAAGGTGCGATACCTAATTACAAAAATATAAACAAAGGCTTCATTTATAAACGATTTGTTAAAAATGGCTTCATATGCATCCATACCAGGCTAATAACATGACATAGACGAGGGCCTTCCCAGAGGCTAGGTTATTTGAAGCTGGTTTTTTTTTATCAACCATGAAAATTTATAAACCAATAACTTCTTGCGATATGGCGACGTCTATAGAGTGAGCGGAATTGCCCGGGTGTATTAGAGGCTTTATAAAACCTTATCGTTTTCAAAATTTAATGAAGTTAAGATACACGACCAATGATAGACGTAGGTAGCTAGATAGGAAAACTAACTTTTTGCAGGGCTGGATTAAGCCAAGAAGGGCCTCTAGGCTTTTTGGCGCTCCCTCTCACTTAAAGATTTTAGCACGAGTTCCCAAGAGCTCCAGGCCTCTAGCCTTCAGCCTACTTAGTCTAATGATTATTCTGACCCTGTGGCTTGTAATGACCCGACTTGGTCGCTACAATGACCCCGGCAAATTTAACTAACTTACCGCCGCTTGATCCTCCTTGGGACGGGTCGAAGCGCGGGCCAACCCTCTTGACCGTCTGTGTCACGGGCGGCGTCGGTCGAAAGATCTTCCCTGAAGATCGACGGTCGAATGGCCGCCGAAACGACGGAGAACCCACGGTGAACCCCCGTTGGATCTCACCGTGGGTGACGATGCGAAGAACCGGCCGACATGTCGAATACAAGCCGAAATAGGACGGTGGAAGGACGGTGAAAACCCCACCGGCAAACCCCCACCCTCCTTGCGGTAACTTCCCCAGTAAATTATACTTAGAATAATTTGACACGGACACAGTGTTGAGTGAAAATAAAGATATAATTTATTCAAAGAATAAACTAATAATAAAAACACTCACGGCGAAACGATGAATATAAGATGCAAACAATCTCCTGGTTAATCCAACCAGGAGATAAGGTGCTAAACACCCACACAGCAATAAAGCATTTGATGAGTGGTGGTCATCTTGGCCACCTGTTGAAACAGAGCACTAAACAATAGCATGCACACAGCATCAGGGTACACTATTCACTGTCCAGCATATAATGGCCACCACCATTATATACCACCCCCAGGCTGCTCTACCTGGAGGAGGACAGTGACCCCTGCTGGCCATTTTGTTGTTTAGGAGTTTTAGTTTTGCTCCACAAAGGAGCAAAACTGGGTCGTCACAGGCTTTGCCTGTATAAGTGCATCATTAGGGTCTTACCCAAAAAAGGCAGAAATAATTATTCAATTTGCTTACTTTTCCAAGTATGGGAGAGTGGAGAATGTTTGTGGCGGGTTTGAAGGGGCTTTAGAAAATTTGGAAACATATCATCTTGTATCAACAAGGTTAACCACCTTCTGACGTCATGACACGTGCTGTATTTTAGCAGGAGATTATACAATTCATTCTTTTTCTCCCAAGAACATTTTTGGTTCTAACCCCTAAGGCTCATTAACTATGCATCACTAATTATTCATTCCCTAAGCTCGATTGTCAACGTAACCATGGTGTTAACTGAGCTTTAGGGTCCATTTAGTCCTTGAGTTCACTAAGTCCATGGAATCTACTGAACCCAAAGGTCCACTTAACTTCATGGTTTACTTAGCACAAGGGTCCAGTAAACCCCAGGAGCCACAAAGCTCCAGGGAGTTCACTTAGCCTTAATGTACACAAAGTGGTCCACTAAGCTTCGGGGTTAACTTAGCACCATGGTCCACTAAATCCTGGATTCATGGGGTTGAATAGGGGTTGACATTTTTTTCTGTAACATTCTAGTAACATTCTACATTGTTATCTGTATACGTGCTCGTATGTTGCGGTGATGTTACCGAAAAATACCGAAGTCTGTACAAAGTCTTGAAGTGTTTTGCAGTTTCTCACATAAAATAAGACCATTCCATGAGCAAAAAAATGTTTAAATACCAGTACCACGGGTTATAATTTTGACACCCCGGAAGCACATTTTCCGGGCTGTAACATCGCATTCGCGACCTTTATTCGCGTTTACCCGTTTGTGTTTCAAAATAAAGATGCGGAGCCAAAAAATAGAGGTAAAACAAAACTTTAATAACAATATCATAATTAATAACATTTTACAAAGGACACAAGACCTCAAGGAACCTTCTATAAATAAGATTATTTTTAGTTTGCATTCAGAAATCGTCTGATCGGATCGTCAGTCCGCAAGATGTAGTTGACGCAGTGACTAACATAAGAGAAAAGACGCCCTAGAAAGATATAACACCTGTAAAGTGTGGCATTGTGTTATGTGCTGTAGTTGTATCTTGCACAATTATACTGCATTGCTCAATAATTATTGTGATAGCAGTTGGCTTAGGACAAGGCCCCAATAACATTGTTCGACAATGTTTATGCTGAAGTCATCTCTGCAATCTGCTAAAGTGTCCTAAACAAGTTAGTAACACTATTATTTCCTTTAACAATCCTTGTTACTCAACATTGAACTATACCAACAGATTTAACAAATCAGCAGTGTGGAGACTCCACATGGTACAGCAGTATTCTCGATGATGATGATGATGATGATTTGCTGAAAGATGTTATTGTACGGCTCGTATTGGAGCTTTTAATTTCCAACAAACGGCACCATCTATGTGGTGTACGTTTGTGGCACAATTATTTTAGTAACATAATCTAAAGTGCAACTATCACTCAACTATACTTTGTATCAACTGATTGATTTGCATAACCAAATTATCATTCTTTGTATTTTTTTAAAAATTGCCTATAGATGCTAATTTCCATAAACGATTTGAAACGTATTTAGGCTATTTTCAGATTTTTTTCAATACAATGAATCAAACTTTGGTTATGCAAAAGTAACAGGGTATATTTGAGTGCTTATTGCACTTTAAAACCTCCTTAAAAAGCAACTGCACGAAAAGAGAAAATGTAAATAAAAACCGAACACATAATGAAAAACGGCTATATCAGATATTGCATCATACTGTTTTTAATCATGCCGATATATATATATATATATATATATATATATATATATATATATATATATATATATATATATATATATATATATATATATATTAATAAGTATCACAAGGAAAAGCACATTTTTTTTTCTTGTCTCCCGATTGTTTGGCTATTTTACTAATTTAAACTCGTTATCGGAGGTATAGTAAGGTGTTTTTAATAGTTTTGTCTCCTGAATACAGTGGTGAAATTGGATTCCAATTTGGATAAGTATTTTCTGAGTTAGAGCGATTTTAGTTAAGGACGCTACTTCCTTTGTCTCTTTTTTCTTTGTTTCTTCTGTTTGTGCACGTTTTTTACTCAAAACGCAACTAATTCCTTATCCAAACTTGATTTCCTTATAGAATATTGTAGATCTCAGCATGCCTAACACGCTGGTGGAATCAAAATCCGACTTGTAGTTTCTGAGATATCGCATTTTCAAATCATAATGCCACTTTAGGCCCAAAAAGTTTTAAAAAACGCTTAACGTCCACACTATTTTCTTCTCTAAAATTATTAGGCTCTTTCTTGCTTTATTATCTTTTTAACTATGCCTCTTAAGACTTTGACCCCACCTGGTGCTCCTTCCTCTCGTTCAGTGCAGGCATCCCGTGATATCGCCTGTTTGCGGAAGGAGGTTGCTGAGTTGAAGGAATTGTTCCTTCGGCATTGCAATGCTCACCCTACAGTGACTCACGAGATTGCATGCCAGACGAGTGATGTTGTGCCTGGCATTTCATCCAATGTATCTGTAGGGACTGACTTGGTAGTTAAGAATCAGGCAGCCCAGACAGGAGATGGATGGATGGTGGTCAAAGGCAAAGGATCTCGGCCACAGAAAAAAAGCTTTGCCAGTGTCGTGGCTAATGGTAGTTCTGCTACCATGGGTGGTAACCTATTTGGTGTGCTGTCTGAGGTTAAGGATATTCCTGCCTCAAACTGCCCACTAGCCCACAAACTGGTAAGCCTATCGATGTGCACCTCATTGGTGACAGTATCGTTCGAGGTGTTAGGGTCGGCAAAACTGGGAAGTCAACTACGTGGTGCTATCAAGGCACACATGTTGAGAATTTAACTATTTAACAAAGCTAGCCTTAACCCTGTTGTAGTTGTGCATGCCGGCACTAATAATCTCAAGATGGATGTGCCAAAGGGGATAGCTGAGAGACTTAAACACTTTTCTAGAGAGGTAAAATGCATCAGACCTCGTGCAAGGATTGTGATTTCTACTGTCCTGCCACGGTTTGAGTGTGATGCTAGGGGTCCTTTTTACCTTCTCTGTCATACTGCTGGTTATTCATTTGCAGATGCTTCTCGGGAGCTTCTTGAAGCACCTGATAAGTATTATCTGCATGATGGCCTTCACTTGACTGCAGCCGGTAAGGATGTATTGAGCTCTGTACTCTGGAAATCTGTTTGTAGTTAAGTCCAGGAAAACTTCGAATCTCTAAATGCCCTGATTCTAGGAAGAAATCAAATCTAGTTACTGTACCTAAAATAGTTATTCAAAAAGAAACCCAACTTTCTAACAAAAAAAAATTCTTCTAAGACAGTTCCTCTGACCAAAAAAGAAAACAAGCTTATAAATAAATCTTTAAAAATGTTAATAATCAATTGCAGAAGTATAAAATATAAAGTAATTCAGTTTAGAGAAGCTATAGAAAGCTATAATCCTGACATTATCTTTGGTAGTGAATCATGGCTAACCTTCCTCAACAATTTAACATATTCCAAAAAGATCGAAACTTAATCAAAGGTGGAGGGTAGGTATTTCTTGCTATCAATAAAAATCTTACATCAAAAAGAGAACCCGCTTATGAAGGTGATTGTGAGGCAGTTTGTTGTAGCATTTCACTTCATAATGGGAGAAAATCCATAAAAATCCCAAGTTGTTCTGGAAATATGTAAAAAATCTCAACAAATTTCAACACAATATAACTTCAATTATAACACCACTTGGTGATGCCTGTACTGACAAATTATTGCAAGCACACTTAACGATTATTTCCAAAGTGTCTTTCATGCTAATGATGGCAATGAGGAACCACAACTTGGCACCTTATCTCATGTCATGCCTGATATAATCATAAACTCCACTGGATTACAAAATTTGCTTTGTAGTCTAGATGTTAATAAATCAGCTGGTCCAGATGAAATCTCGCCAAGATTGGTAAAGGAGCTGGCCACAGAAATTAGCCCTTTTTTAAGTAAACTTTTCCAAGATTCTCTTGATAGTGGTATAATGCCTATGGCATGGAGGCAAGCAAATATCTGCCCAATTCTTAAAACAGGAAATAAAAATTATCCAAAGAACTATAGACCCATTTTTCTGATCTCTCGAGCATATAATTTATTCTAATACAATCAAGCATTTAAAAAACCATAAATTAATTCATGCAAACCAGCATGGTTTTTGAAAAGGCAGATCATGTGATACCCAGCTAGCACTATTCATCCAAGACATACAATCTGGCTTGGATAGTAAGGGCGAATTTGACTTATTATTTTTAGATTTTGCAAAAGCATTTGATACAGTGAAGCATTCACTACTAATTAAAAGAATGATGACTTTTAACTTAAATAAACATGTAAACATTCTTATCAAATAGACAACAGCGAGTCCAAATTGATGGTGCTGTGTCAGACTGGGCTACAGTAACATCTGGTGTACCTCAGGGTAGCATTCTTGGACCACTGCTTTTCCTTCTCTTCATAAATGATCTAGCAGACAGATGCAACAGTATGATGCGTTTGTTTGCAGATGATGCTATTGTTTACAGGCAGATTAGGGATAATGAGGATAGTGAAGTTCTCCAAAGAGATCTAGACAGTGTTGAAGAGTGGTGCTCTGAGTGGCATTTACAACTGAATAGGAGTAAATGCAATGTTATGTGAGTTTCCCGAAAGCGAGAATTGTGCATGGCAGATTACACAATGGGAGATGTTCAGCTAATCCATGTTGATACCATCAAATATCTTGGCTTAACCTTGTCCAAGGACATGCTTTGGAAAGATCATATAACCAAAGCAGTTGCCAAAGCTAATCAAAGGCTGCGGTATGTCCACGCACCCTTAAACATTGTAAAGAAAATGTAAAGAAGGTCTGTTACTTTACCCTAGTTAGACCTATCTTAGAATATTGTTCCCCAATTTGGAGCCCATTTAGAATTAACCTAAAACAAGAAATAGAAGTGGTGCAGCGTAAGGCTGCAAGATTTGTAAAGGGACGTATGCATATACTGACAGCGCATCGTCTATGCTCCAAGAGCTAGAATGGGAATCATTAGCAGGCCGAAGAAATGAGCAAAGCTTCGCTGTTCTGGGATGTTTGCTGTCTTGTGATAACATTACCCTACTTAATGGTTTACTAACTAGAAATCCTCGTAAAGGTAGATTTGGGCATTCAAATACTTTCAAAGAATTAATGGCTAGGACTGATGCATATTTTTGGTCTTTTCTTCCTAATGTTATTAGACTATGGAATTCTCTTCCTGTGAATAGTTCTTTGTTAGGACGATTTCAATTTCATGATGATGTCTTATTATTATATATATAATATCTCAGGTCTGTGTATGTGTGTGTGTGGAGTAACAAAACCATTAAAGCACGTCGGAATTGATATAAATTTGAATAAATGAACCGTTTTTTTTCTGAAGGTCAACTATATGTTGAACTCTTCTTCCTTTGGAAAGTGTAGAAGGGGAGAGAGAGAGAAAAGTAGGAGGGGGTCAGGGGAAAAGTTTTTAAAGTGTAGAAGGGGAGAGAGAGAAAAGTGGGAGGGGGTGACTGAAATTGAAATGAAAGGAGGAAAAAAAGGTAAAAACGACGCACATGTGCACAATTGCCTGTGAATTTTGCTCCCATCATTTATGACGGGTTACCCCACTAGTTTTTAAATAATGACAATCAGTCATGATTGGGAGCAATCCCCCCTGCAACATGGCTTTCGAGCTGATTGCAGGTGTGTGACGACCCAGTTTTGCTCCTTTGTGGGAGCAGAACTAAATCTCCTGTGTCGTCTGCTAGGCTGGCTTATTAGCTGCCAGGCAGACGACAAAATGGCCAGCAAGGGTCACTGTCCCCCCAGGTGGAGCAGCCTGGGGGTGGTATATAATGGCGGCGGCCATTATATTCTGGACAGTGTGTAGTGAACCCTTATACTTTGTGCATGTGTTGGTTGGTGCTCTGGATTCAACAGGTGGCCAAGATGGCCACCATTTCATCTATCTTCTTTGTGTGTGTTGGTGTTTACCACCTGCTCTCCTGGCTGGATTAGCCAGGAGATTAATCAACTGGTATCATCTTTTGTTCTTTCTCTGCTGGATAAATAGTCCAGCAGATTACTGTAACAACAGTGAGTGTTTTTACATTTATTCTTTGAATAAATTATCTATTTGTTTTCACTCACCACACTGTGCCACTTGTCACATTATTTACTGTGGAAGTATCTGGGGGAGGGTGGGACACACCGGCTCCACACCGTCTTGTTACCATCCTGTTCGGCCGGTACTTTGCGTCGGGTGTCACGGTGGGATCCATCGGGGGTCCACCGTGTGATCTTCGTCGTGTCGGCAGGAAATCACCGTCGACGTGCGGCGTGGGAGACTCCGGTCCGTCGTCACCCAGGGACCACGTGAAGCAAGAGGGGCAGCCCGCATTACGATCCCGGCCCCTAATGGAGTCTGGATACGGTAAGTCGGGGAAGATTTGCCGGGGTGTTGTTTCGGACCCAAGTCGGGTCGTTACAATTATTAATAATAATATTAATAATAATAATATAATTAGTATTTAATTGAATTGAATTGAATATAGTCTCTTAATATAGAAGAGATATACTTAGAAGAGAGTCAAGAAAGTTACCCTTAGGAGCTCTTGGTGTAGCTTACACTCAAACGGGACAAACAAACAGGAAAAACAACTTTGTGTTTTCTATCCTCGAAAAAGGTATGAATTCAATTACACACCAGATCGCCTAGCAAATAAATATGTTGCAATTTTTGACAATAGAGTAGCATCGGGAATAGGAATGATGTCAAATATTTTAATAAATTCAAAAATTTGAAAAAGGAATCGGTAAAGGATACATTGTAACATATTGGGGGGGGGCAATATCCGCCTCTGCTTCTCTCTACATAACAGTAGATCTGCCTCGAACCAGGATTTGATTCTTTGACACATAGGCGTGCACAGCACATTTCAATAGGGTCTTTGCCATCAGAATACTGATTCACATAGGCCATTGTTTTGTATATTCACCAAACAAACTAAAGAAACTGATAAACTAATTATAATTAATAACTAAAACTATATTTTATTTTTTAATTTTTGTATAGGAAACCAACCAGCTCATTCGCATACAGATGTTCACGTGGTACATACATCTGCTCAACCAGGTGACAATAAAGGCTGCTTCCCTGCATTTTTAATTGGAATCGGTCTAGGATGTTGTTTTTCTTGAAGAAATTAGTTACAAAAATGAATGAGCACAAAGATAACGATACGACATTGCGCGAGTTACAATAAAATATGATGTGTAAGTAACTACAGCAGTTTTTAAGTTTATTTTTATTTTGTACCTGCATTACATTCCAAAATGAAGTTAGTGAAATACAATTGGATTCTAATATATATGCTCCACCCATGTACCGCATCATCATCATCATCATCATTTCCTGTACCTTATCCCGCGAGCAGCAGGGTCGGCCTTGCTGGTTCTAACTCTCCACTCGTTCCGATTTTGCACCAAGCCCCCAGTGACCCCACATGCCACCATATCCCGTTTTACTACCACATCCCAGGTTTGCTTGGGTCTTCCTCTACCCCGTTTTATTCCCAGGTCTAAGTTCATTGCCTGTCTCAGCAGCCCATCTTCTCCACTCCTGAGGACATGCCCAAACCACCGCAGCCTATTTTCCTGCATCTTTTCTACTATATTTGTTACCCCTACACTACCCCTAATAAAATCATTTCTGATCCTATCCCTTCTGGTCACCCCACTCATAAACCTTAGCATTCTCATCTCAGCTACCTGCATTCTATCCTCATGCACCTTCTTGATTGCCCAACATTCTGACCCATACAACATAGCTGGTCTGACTACTGTTCTATAAAACTTTCCCTTCAATTTTATAGGTAACTTCCTGTCACATAAAACCCCACTAGCCTGCCTCCACCTATGCCAACCTGCTTTTATCCGGTTTGTGATGTCTAAGTCTAAGCTCCCATCATCTTGCAGCACAGATCCTAAATATTTGAAGTCATGCACCTGCTGCATTAAACTGTCCCCAAGTCTAATCCCCTCATTCAACTGTTCTTTCCCATCCCACTGAAATTTCATGTACTCCGTTTTTGCCCTACTTATTTTCAACCCCTTTGATTCCAAGGCATTCCTAGTCTCCTCTAACCTTATCTCGAGTTCCAATTTGGATTCCCCAACTAAGACTATGTCATCTGCAAACAGCATACACCAGGGGACCTCCTGCCTCACCCCTGCCAGTAACTCATCCAGGACCAAAATAAATAGATATGGACTAAGTGCTGAGCCCTGGTGCACACCAATCCTAACACGAAAACTGTCAGAGAACCCCCAGGCAGTCTTAACGCTTGTCCGTGCATCCCTATACATGTCCCTCACCATATCTATATAACTCTCACCCACCCCCTTCTTCTGTAAGACCTCCCACAATAACGTCCGTGGTACTCTGTCATAGGCTTTCTCTAGATCTATAAATACCATGTGTAACTCTTTCTTGGCAGCCCGAAACTTCTCAATAACTTGCCTTACGGCAAAAATAGGGTGCATTGTGGATTTTCCTGGCATAAACCCAAACTGACTTCCCCCAATTGCAGTTTTACCCCGTAGTCGAGCTTCAATTACTCTCTCCCAAAGCTTCATCGTATGACTCATCAATTTAATACCTCTATAGTTCCCACATTCCTGAACATCACCCTTCCCTTTGAAAATAGGCACTAACCAGCTGTCCC
The DNA here is from genome assembly GCA_036925085.1 of Brachycybe producta. Classification (NCBI taxonomy): domain Eukaryota; kingdom Metazoa; phylum Arthropoda; class Diplopoda; order Playtdesmida; family Andrognathidae; genus Brachycybe; species Brachycybe producta. The sequence continues at coordinate 804,540 of JAUPFP010000064.1, forward strand.
GCCATGCACCTGGCATTCTATCCCCCATAGCCAATCTATTGAATAACTTTGTGAGCCAGGAAATGGCAACATTCCCCAAGACCTTCCACACCTCTACTGGTATCCCATCTGGCCCTAAAGCCTTCCCTAGCTTCATTTTTCGCAATGCCTGAACAATTTCCTCAGCCCTAACCTGCTCCACTTCTTCTCTATGATTATTTCTTCCAGTGAAAGGCTCCTGCTCTACCCCCTCATTCATAAGCTTACTAAAATATTCCCCCCACCTGTTCCGTACTGGCTCCCTACCCCACAATACTTTGCCCCCATTATCCTTAACACTCACCACCTTTTCAATATCTCTGCCTTTATTCTCCCGAGCCCTAGCTATTCTATATACTGCCATTTCTCCTGCTCTGGTACCTAACTTGGCATACATGTCCGCATATTTCTTATGCTTTGCTAAGGCTACCTGCTGTTTGGCCTCTATCTTGGCACGCTTGTATTCTATCTGGGCCTCCCTGCTTCCATCGTGCCACCAAGTCTTGAAAGCATCTTTCTTCCTTTTAACTGCCCTCTGTACCTCCTCATCCCACCACCAAGTTTCTCTGTCTAATCGAGACCCCCCTACTCGTACTGTCCCTAGTACCTCATTTCCACAATCACGGATCTGTTGTGCTACCCTTGTCCACAGCTCTCCTGCAGTGCCATCTAAATCCCATGCTATCTTACCTGCCATTTTCTTAAACTCTTCCACCTTGTCTGGTAATGCCCACCACCTAATTGCTGTCTCTCCTCTATGTCTGACCACCTGTTTTGCACCCCTAGGTTTTAGGTCTAACACTACTAGCCTATGTTGTCCCGCTAAGTTTTCACTCGGTATCACTTTACAATCCTTGCACTCGTTTCTATCCTCACTCCGAATCATGAAGAGATCAATCTGGGATTCTCCTGCCCTGCTCTTAAAAGTAATCAAATGTTCCTCTCGCTTCTGGAATAGTGTGTTTGCTAAAATTAACTTATGTGCCACTGCTGCCTCCAGGATACTCTCCCCTGCTTTATTTCGCTCTCCATAGCCCCACCCACCATGTACCTCTTCATACCCTTCTCTACCTCTACCTACATGTCCGTTAAAGTCCCCACCAATTATGACCCGTTCCTTCCTACTCAGGCCCAACATTAGGTCATCAAACTGTTCCCAGAATGCTAGCTTCCTGGCTGTATCTAATCCAACCTGGGGGCCATATGCACTAACTACATTTATAACAATGCCACCCCAAACTACCTTTACTACTAACAGCCTACTATTTATCTGCCTAACCTCAACCACACTATGTCTGAGTTCCTGATCTAGGACAATTCCCACTCCATTTCTACCCTCCTCACTACTTGCATAAATTAATTTATACCCATCCCCAATGTCCCTGGATTTATCCCCTTTCCATCTTGTCTCCTGCAGACATGCAACATTTACCCTCCTAGCCTTTAGAACACTAGATAACTCCCTAGTCTTCCCTGTCAAACTCCCTATATTCCAGGTGCCAAACCTAAGTTTAGTACCTCCACTTCTACCACTACTTCCAAGACCTCCTTGTTGTTGATGCTGGACTCGCTTCTTTAGCCCCACCCGTCCACTGTGGGGTAGCCCTTGCCAATTTGTCACAGCCACCGGGCGTTGCAGCTGCGCGTCGCTTATGGCGGGGGACGCCCTAGCCATATTCGGAATACTATTTCGAACCAACATCATATGTTTTGGCAAATCTACCCATGTACCCATGTACCGCATATTTCGTGTTTTATTTTTTATGTTGAAATGAAAATTGTGCACGTCTTGTGACATCACTGGTTAAGATTCTAGCAGTACATACTGGCTACAAAATCCTAGGTCAGGAATATACGCCAATATATTAATACACGTAAATTTACGTATCACAGTTATGCGAGGCTCTCGTGGGCCACCCGAGGGCTTCGAAAATCATTGGTTGAAGCAACAAGAAGATGTTACAGAAACTCGAGTGATATATATTATATATGAGTCTTGCATTGTTGTGGGCTTGTGGCTGACAATCACAAGGCCATTTTATTGTCTTTCATTTATGGTTAGCGCATAATTCACATTTTTACGTGACTATAATCAGTTTACATTAAAAAAAGTGAACGTGTATCAGCTTATAGTTCACAGTGCATCGAAGAAAAACTTGTTACCTTCACAAAAATGCAAGACTTACGAGCGTATTATCAGATCATTTTTCCTATTCTTCGTAAAGAGGTTATTTTCAATCAAATCTACTTATCTTTGAATGAGTGTGATTTGCAACGTTCTTTAATCTTTTTAAAACCCGAGACACTCGGGCCATAGATCATAGATGTAATGTTAAGTGATATTTGACATTCCTAAAACACAACCTCGATTCTAATGCAACTTTATTTGCTAACTGAGTATAAACAATTATTGAAGTAAATGCTGTTTGATTCGAGAGCATGCATTTTGGAAACGTCAAATTTCACTTAACATTACGTCTATGGCGCGTGCACACGGGATAAGAAAGGCACAACAACGAGTGAGTCTCGAAATTTTGCACTTTGATACTATACACGTAGATTAAATAACTGTGTTCTATTCTGTCTTGTTCTAAACTTTTGTTCGAACAAATCCATTCAAGAGAAGAGAGAAAACGTGGAGAGAAAAAAGAGATGAGTAAGAGAAGACAGAGACAGAAGAAGACAGAGAAGAAGAAGGGGAGAGGGGGAGATAACTATGGAAAAGGGGAGAAAGGAGAGGTGAAGACAGAAAGGGGAAAAGAGATAAATGGAATTAGGAAGGTGTGGAACTGGGAACTTGGTTGTCATGGACACTGGGGCATTTCGCGTGCTAGGCATTTTGGGCTCTGTGGCAATGTGACCCCTGGGGCATCATGGGCTCAAGGGGTATTTTAGACTACAGGGGCAGCATGGGCTCCAGGGGCGTCGTGGACTTCAGGGGCATCATGGGCTCCAGGGGTATCATAGACTCCAGGGGCATCATGAGCTCCAGGGGTATCGTAGACTCCAAGGGCATCATGGGCTCCAGGGGTATCGTAGACTCCAGGGGCAACATGAGCTTTGGGGCTTCATGTGCTCCAGGGGCATCATGGCCTCTAGGGGCATTCTGGGCTCTGGGGGCATCATGGGCTCCAAAGGCATCGTGGGTTTTAGTGGCATAATGGGTTTTGGGGCATTGTATGCTTTGGAGGCTTTGTGGGCATCTAGGGTTCTATGAGCAATGTGTGGACTCTGCGACATTTGTTGCTCTGGGAACATTCTGGGCAGTTGGGGCCTAACAGGGAGTTGGCTCATTACATGCTCTGTAGGTATCATGCTCTCAGGGGGCACCAGAATTTGTATGGTGTGGAATTGGGAACTTGGTTGTCACGGACTCTGGGGACACTGCAGGTTCTGGGAGGGGGCGTCGTGGATTAATCGACATTCAATGCAATTCATATCATTGCCAATGTTTTCATAGAATTCATTTTTTTATGGAAAACCTCAGGCAATATCAAATTTTGTTTAAGATGCTATCAGTATGAAGAAAATCAGTATGATGCAATATTTGGTATATCCGTTTAACATGGTGTGTGTTTGTTTTTGTTTAGTCATTCTTTTTGCGTATTTATTTTTTAAACAATATTGAGACGTTTTGGGCCGCCGCTTCTTTTTATTTTTAGCGCTATTCGTTTTTGGACTCATTAAACTGGCATTCACTCTGTAATCTTGTATGTAGCTTCTGGGCCACGCGGTACTTTTGTCTACCGATTGACCCAGATTCTATTTTTGTATTGACCTTTTCGTTTTTCCCCTCATTTAACTTCTACGTACATCACTTCTACAATGTGATTTTAATTGTTTTGTTTTCGTTTTCGTCTCTTATAAGTTATCACTTAGGTGTGATAAGAGATGATGAGTCATGGTTTTGGCCAGATAGACCAATCCTTTGATTGGTCTATTTGGACCCTAAACTTTATTTAACCAATCAGACGTTTTTGCCCTGAGAATCTGACTTGTGGATTCTCAGGGTATATAAAGAGTGATAATTGTCTGTTTGGGGCCGATTCTCAAAACACTGAACCTATGCGATTTTGGCTAAGTTCTTTTAATTAATTTTCGAATGTTATTCTAAGTGTTGTGTTTAACCTTAGACTATTACTCTACTGGACTGGCAACTCCCTATCTTCTACATGTTAAAGCGTTAAATGCATGTTCATAGGCAAAATTAATAAGGCAAAAGTGACGCCAGCTCCGCCTGGTGGCATTATTTTAAAAGAAAATCGTTGGCTAGATTGTTTTTTTTTTGCAAAGGGGAAGATATTGGGGGTGAATCATGTACTGTATGGCAAGTTATTTTAGTTTTTTCATGTTTTACTGGATTTTCCAATTTTAATTCTATTCTAGGAATCCAGTAAAATGCGGATAAAAAAGTAAAATGAATTTCCATATGTGATATTCTGATGTGAATTTGTGTAAATCTTAGTGAATCTCGTACATGATTTTTTTTAATGTCGGCCCAGTTGTCGTTTCGTCTCCTAAGCAAAAAATGGTTGGAAAACGTTGTTACGGTGTTTATGACTTGCGTTTTCCTGATAATAGGCCACAACCAAAACAGGTAACACTTTACAGACACTTTTTTGACAGAACACAGCTGTAGTTCTTCATCGGCCATACTTTTTATAATAATATATATAAAAAATCCACCCTATATAACTACAAAATGAACTCGTCCAAAGTTTGACTTTTGATATTCATGTTCATATACCATAGTCCCACTAGAGGCGCCACTTCAAAAACGACGTCACGATGATTCAAAACTATCCAACACAAAATTTCGGGAGTTGCCAGTCCAGTAGATTAATAGTCTAAGGTTTAACCAAGTTACGATTTTCGCGGATTTTAACTGTTGGAATAACACTTCCATTTTTACTTTAAACTAAACCAGTGGTGTTCTTATTGTTCATTCCATGTTGGATTATCTTCGTAAACGCGCTTTTCATCATTACATTGCAGCTCTTCACCATTTGGTTACTCCAAGGCTTCAAACGGGTGCAAACCTGCAACACAAGATTGTAAGTATATTCACACTATTTTCTGTTGCAAATTTACAGAAGAAAGTCCGAGAGATACAGAGACTAAAAATTCTCAAGACTGTGAAAGTCTTTAGCCAGAGACTAGTGAGGACATTAAATAGACGTTATATTGGTCTAGTCCTCCCGGGCCGGTAGAATTAGTGACCTAGCCACTCACTATTAATACAAATGTAAACTCGCTCGTATCATTTAAAAGAGCAGATTCTACCTGGGGAAAAAGGTCTGTCACAATATAACGTGTAATAAGCAATCAAATATGCTTTGAATCCACTGATACCTTTGCAAGACTTAGTAATGATTCCTTTTATGTTTAAAGACAGTTTGAAAATAGCTTACTAGCTAATTTCTTAGACGAACAGTTCGTTTCTAATCGTCTATGGAAATTAACATGTAGGCCATTTTCAGAATTATTTTAAAAATAGAAAAAACCATAACTGGGTTTCGCAAAAGTATCAATGGATTCACAGCATATTTGAGTGATAATTGTACTTTAAATTACATTTCAAAAATAACTGTGCGTGAAAAAAAAAACCATTGTAAACGAATACCAAACACACCATGTTAAACCTTTCAACAAATAATTAAAATGTCAATCGATTCTTTAATGTTGTGGCCATGTTTCAAGGTCTTTTGGTTGCTATATTCTAAGGAATTTTAATTATAAACACTTTTTGAATTATGCTCATTTTCTTGAACCATGTCAAAGGTCATTTATACTTAGAAAGGTCCATTTCGCTTAAAAAAAATTTCTGTTCTTTAGAAACATCTTTCAGCTTTGTGTGTATTTTCTATTATGTTATTAAGGTTTTAACTCATTTTCATAACGTTTATTCAAAACACAGTTTGAAGAAAATAATTTATATACAGAATGGAGACTATGTTTTTGGAAACACCAAGTCATTGCGTCTATGGCGTAAAGCAGTTCGTGCAATTTTGGAGTCTCCAAACTCGTAATTATGATTTTTTTTGTGAACTATTGAAGTAAATTGCAAGAAATTCGGAAGATTAATTTAATTTGCTTTATTTTTTTGCGATCAATTGGGATAACCAATCCAAGGATAATTGGTTGGGCATTGATTACAAGCATTCATATAACGTTCTCCACCACTTGGTGTTGGTGTTGTGCGGTAGTAACATACTCTAGGTTCACAAGTAGATGAAGGAGGAGGGTTAAGGGTACAATTCCAAGGCATGAAATTTTCTAATTGGGAAATGGGTGTTGGATCCTGAATCCATGCTAATGCTTTCTGAATAGGAACAATATAAACGTCTGTCAGGTTGTTCAGATATTGAATAAAGTTCAAGTAGCCATCAAAGTGGACGGGATCATTGGCAATGAACCATGAGGCATGAGTGAACACTCCGAAAGGAGCACGGTTACTAGTATAATGTCTCAGGAAGTTAAACTTTAGAAAATCAAAGGTTTCTTCTGCCGTAGAAGGTGATGGACAAGTGTCCAACATAGCACAAGGAGCTCCGGTTGTACTGTTGTAATCGACTAGAGGAACTTCCCAAAAGTTGGGATATGATTCTTTAGGACACGGTTCGATCTGACAGTCCACTCCGCCGTAGTAATCCATCGAGTAAGGCCATAGTGGTGGGCTAACGTAGTGTCTCGTAGGCATTGAACAGTCGTAGCTGAAACCAGTGTCGTGAATGGCACGAAACATTTCGTCGCCTCCGACTTGTAGAAACGGAACTCTCGTTCCTTGGATGTCCGTAGTAGGAATGTTAGCTATATCTGATGCAATCCCTCTCATTCCATTAAATTCTTCAACGTAACCCGTATAGTTTAGGGTCTTCCAATAATCAGCTGGAGTTCGGTGCCTGTGTAGTGGGAGTTTAATAAATGTATCACTGTAAGCTTAATAAATTTAAATCAATCAGATTATAAAATATTAGAAATATACTTTTATTTTTTTTTTCTATGTATAATTTTAAATCAATTTCAAGTTTATTCTTTAATTTATTTAAAAAGTTCATTATTTATTTTATTTAAATATTTGAATTACTAAGATTAATTATTGAAATTGTAATTTAATTTCTTAGTTTTTTGCCAATTTAAAACATTTTAATTTTTCCAATATTTTATGTTTTGAATTACTTTGGTAAATAGATGTTTTAAATTTTTTTTAATTAAATTTTTATAAAAAAAAATAATTTTTAAAACCTTTTTTTCTAACACTTGATGAAAGATACAAGGAAGGAATGTAATAACTCAAAAAAGATTTAAAATTGAGAATTATCTTCTAGGCATTAATTTCAAGAAGAAAATTGGCTCTTTAAATTCAACTTGAACCGTCAGAAAAGGGAGTTCCAACCAATGAAAACTCCGGTATATTGTGGATCCTTAAACCGAGTTTACTCATGCTTGATTCCAGTTCTTAGGTTTCAAACTGAATTTCAAGTATTAAGGTATCTTTTTCAATTAGAACCTTATGATCCAGAAGAGCAAAGGTGTTTTTTTGGCAATTACAAATTATTGATTTTAGTAAAAAAAAAAAAAAAAAAGCACAAGAAATTTCAAATTTGGTTCGTTTACATGTAAAACTAATAATTTTTTTGGTTTTAAAGTGTAAACGCCTCTTGTACTCTAATATTATATATTCCTTCTTTAGGCGCAAAATGAAGAAAAACTTAAATATGTGTTTTAGAAACTGGAAGGGTACATCGATCACGTTCGAGTATTTTTATGTTGGCATCTTTCAAACGAGCTTTTTATATGAGTTTGAAAATGACCTAACTGTTAAACTACCTTTAATGACCTACTTTTAAATTTTATTTATATAAAAAGTTTATTTTGGAAAATCAACATGAAAACACCCGTAAGTAGTTGAGCTACTTTTCTAGTTTCTAAAACATGTTCTAGTTTTTCTTAATTTTGCTACGTAAACACAGAATTATCAAGAGTTGGAAAATCAGCTGTTCATAAACTATGTTAACGTTAAAAATTAACTTTGCTTTTATTTGCTTTTAAACTCTTCTCGTTTCTGAAATAGTATGACTTTTACAATTTTAAAGTGCACCATCCACAACGCAAATGCATTGTGTTACGAGTTTTATGTAGGTTTTTGACATTCTAGTTAATTTAGCTCTAAATACTATTACAATAGTTTTATAGGTTTTTTTGGGGGCGGGTAATTGCTTGAGTTTTTCCTTAGTACTTACGTTATTGAATGAGATGCAATTTCGTGTCCTCTTTGCCAAACATCATGTACCAATGTGTAGTCAGTATACTCATGAGACAGGAAGTAAGTGTGTCCAATGTTGCAACCATTTGGGTTTTGAAAATCGAACAGTTTCCTATAGTAGTTGTCGTACAGGAGTTTTGTGAGGGCATCATCGAAAGATAACATAACAATCTGTGGGATTTGGTTCACTGTTGTTGGAGTAAAACCCGGAGGTAATCCCGTGGTTGGGCAGTAACATTTTGGAAGTTGGCATAAGGATGGATCCGATGGACATGCTAAGGGATCGCAACTTGCGAGTGCATAAATGACCACGATACAAATTAACAGAAATTTTGCAGTGGATATCATTGCTGCTGATTTCTATAATATTCGTTCGTTTCTTTGTTTCCTATCTACGAATGGAAATTATTTCTTATCCGTTTCTAATTTATATTTTAGATATAATGTATGTTATCACGATTATGCATTCAGCTCGAGGAATCGTTATCGGTATCATTTTACTGGTAAATAAATGAGTTCACACTGAATAACCTTCACTCATATAGTTAGTTAACATGCCCAAACTGATAAGGCAACCAGAAAATCTGTTCAATATAAAAAAAATACTTCTGGTTTGAAGAAAAAGCTTTTATCATGTTTTAGATAGAAACTTAGATAAAAAAAATTGATAAACTGACATGTCAGATAAAACAAACAATACAATTACTTTAGAATTTTAAGTGATTTATTTCAACTACCTATCACATCCCTCACATGAGGCTACCAAAGTGACTGGCACCAAATTAAACACACCTGATACAAAAATTCAGATGAAAAAAATCAAGAAAGTAGAAAACGCAGAAAACTTCAACAACATGCCAAACTTTATATTTTTTACTGTCGAAAAAGCGTCTGCCGATCCCGGTCGGTTAGGACCCGGCATGGGGATGGGCAACCCCGGGCCCACTTGTGACCTACCGTAGTCATATGTGGACCGACCGTGGTCAAAGGTGACCACGGGTGCCATAGGTTGGGTAACGGTAAAAAGAGTTACGCCTCGGGGGAGTAAACCCCTGACAAAATTATGACTTGGTTACTCCTGTTCCATGGTCGCAGACAGGATATTTTGCAAGGTGGTGCGGTGCATATGGAGAATGATTTTTTTTTTCACCAAATTTTCGAATACGTGCAATATCTTAACTAAGAGATTATTTTGTTTTTAGTTTGAGACTATGTAGTAGGAAAAATGGGCATGTCGATTTACACTAAATCTGTTTTAAGTTGAGTCAACATTGTTCAAAATACACTGTAGATTACTTCAAAATAGGATTCTTAAACTAAACATAAATTATGTTATTGCATTATGCGAGTTTTTAAATATCCTGTTCAGCATAGGGATTTCCCAACTTTTATCACTACAGTTACGATTTTCGGCATTCATACACCAGGCACATCTTATGGCGACCAATATTGAGGGACACCCAAAAGTCAAAACTTTGGTCAAAAGTTTATGTAAAAAAATTGACAGTCATTTATTTTTAATTTCTTATTAATTTAATGGGTAAAAAATTGTCAAACACCAGGGGCTCCAAAATCGTACATTGCTGAGGAACCTCTAGGAACCTTAATGTAGAAATGTAGAATTTGTATTTCTGCCCATTTATGCAATTATGCCAAGAAATTGAAGAGCACAACTACGAGGGATACGTTAATAGATTTTTATAGATCAGTTTCTTACCCATTAGATGTCAGCAATGGCTTGATGAGACCGGGTGACATTTTGAACACTTGAGTTATACTGGATCATTTAAACATAAAACATATAATGCTCTTATACCTAATCTTTATTGTAGCATTCATTCTTAATTAAAAAATTACTAAATTAAGTTTAAGAAAATAAACAATGCAGTTATTAACAACCAAAATGTGTATGTATATTTTTGGGACACGCTGTATAAAGTGTTTATCGAATCCAAATTAGAATTAAAGAGTCCATTACCTACATAAATGTGTTGTTAAAATATTGTCAAGACATACCCAACTATTGCCAAAATGATTTTCAAAATTTAAAATTGTCATTAATATGATTAAAAAAAACTAAATACTAATTGACTTATCATAAACGAACTTTTATCAGATAGATGCGCCACTAAACAATAGACATTGGCAATAAAAAAAGCCTACCTATTTACTCAGATGATGATGTTGTCACCTCACATTACTTTTAATTCCCTATTCAAATACGTGTATTCTCTGTTCATATCAAAGTACTATTAATTTATTATTTGAATTATCCCAACTGCCACGTGATTCTCGAGCTGATTGGCAGGTTGTATTGAGTTGAATGTGAATAGCGAATACATGTGTATGAATTAGGAATTATGAAAATGTGAGGTGACAACATTGTTAACTAAGTAGATGGGTGCACTTTCAGTTTTTGAAATTAAAAATGGTGTTGCTTTGTGACTCATGAAAATTCACTTCATTTTGAAATTTTTTTGTGATTTTATTCACTTTTTTTATTTTAAAATTTATTTTGGGAATTGTTGGGCAAGTCTTGACAATATTTGAAGAAAAAAATCCTGGGGATTATGGTCTCTTTAAAATTATACCTATAGAAATCCAAATCAAATCCAAATCATTAAATTTGCAACTCGGGTAAATCCAAATCCAAATGTGTTTGTTTATTTTTAAATCCAGATGTGAATTAAAATGATGTGATTTGGTTACAGGATCTATGGGCGCAAACTCACCCAAGTAATTATTATTGGAAGTTGAATTTTAAATATTTATAGTATTTATTGACAAACCATTTGTTCAGTGACTAATTGCAGATTAACAAAATATACTTTAACGAAATCCAGATAACATTTTTAAATAAACAACTCGAGAAATTTGTTTTTTTTTTAATGTAAAAAACATTAAAAAATCGTGACAAATTAATTTATTTAAATCATTATACATAAACTGTTAATTGTATTCCCTTTTCAAGATGAAAAAATCTTAGTTTAAAAAAGTCTAAAAAAATCGGATTTTGAAAATTTAAATCAGATTTTTTCATTTATTCAATATTTCATCAAATTATTTTTTTTATTTTCTTGTCAAGCACATTATTATAAGAAATTCACTTCATGAAAGAAAAAACCACATTTTTTTTAAATAAAAAAGAAAATTCTAAAAAAAATTAAAAATGTAATTTAAATCACTTGATTTTTGTGGTGTTGCAATTATTTTTTTTTATTAAATCGTGATTTAAAATCAATTTGATTTAAATCAAACCACTGTGTTAACTTTTAATTCCCGTAAGGATTATTCAACCAGGGATAATTTGGTGGGCATGAATCTAAACATGTCCCCATCCATCGTTCTCCACCAGGAACTGATTTGTCCCAATGGCACCTATTATGATTTTGGTTGCAGTCCGATGTGGGTTTTGTGCAACTCCAAAAATTTGCCATGCCGGACAGAGGTGTAGGCTTCTTAATCCACTGCAATGCTTTTGATACAGTTACTAAGTAAACGTCTGGTAAGCTGTTGAGATACTCGACAAATTTGATGTAGCCTTCATAGTGGTTGTCTCCTTTCAAGAACCAACTAGCATGCAAGAAAACACCAAAAGGAGCTCTGTTTCCATTGTACCTAGGTTGAAAGTTGCTCATGAACCAGTTGTAGACTTCGTCAGTTCCATTACCTGATGCACAGGTGTCTATCATGGCACATGGAAAACCGTCCGTGCCATTATAATCGACAAGAGGAACTTCCCAAAGACCTGGGTAACTGTCCACAGGACATGGTCCAATTTGACAGTCACCATTACTCAAATCATTTTGATATTCGAATGTGAATGGCCAGATGGCTGGATTGACTAATTTTCTGCTGGGCATGCTGCTTTCCCATGTGAAGTTCAAGTCGTGCAAGGCTTGCATCGTGACATCGCCGTTGATTTGAAGGAAAGGAGCTCGAAATCCAACTATGTCTTCTGCTGGGATGTTTGCAAAGTGAGAGGCGATCTGTCTAAGACCCTGTGCTTCGGCAACCCATCCTGCATAGTCCATAGTTGCCCAGTCTGATACAGGAGTTTTGTGGCTGCAAATAAATAGAGAATTCTGGCACATTTTCAGGCTTGTCGGGGTAAAGGTTTTCACGATAAAACACTGTCGCACAATCAAGCAATAAAATTAATTGTAAAGCTGGGATTACACCGAGGAAACATTGTGCAACATGTAGCATGCGGATTGACGCACAGAGTAGTCTCTGAGGCACGCAACAAATATATGTGACTTATGCGTCATGTTGTACCAATTGTTTCCGATCCAAGTGGAAACAAACGGACGCCGTCTCTCTATGCCGCAGTCTCACTGGACATAGTGCAAAGGACAGAAACAACACTAATAAAATTGACACACAGCACAAAAGTGGGAAGATTTTGTGGGTGACGCATGCAACAGTATGCTACACAATGTTGCTTGCCGCAATCCGCATGCACTAAATGTTTCCTCGGTGTAATGCTGGCTATAGACATTGCAAAGCTAGGGAATGGATATGTTGCGTGCTTATTTTTGTGTTGTGCTCGTGACAAACTGTAGAATTACTTACGTGATACTGTGGTCAGCTATTTCGTGTCCTTTAGTCCAAACATCATGGACAAGAAAGTAGTCAGCATAGTCATGAGATAGGAAAAATGTTATTCCAATGTCACATTTGTCGGGATTTTGGTATTTGAACAGTTTGCTGTAATAGGTGTCATACAGTGCTCCTGTTAAGGCGTCATCAAAGGATAACATGACGATCTGTGGTGTATTTTTGGGTGCAATATTACCAGGTGTGTTTGTACCGGAGCAAAAGCAAGATGGTAACTTGCATACAATTGGATCGCATTTTGTTGCAGGAGTTCCACTCAATTGAAAGACTCCTTCAATCATTGATGACAAAGTCACAAACAATAAAAATGGTATTAATTTTTGATGTGACATGCCGACTAGTTTCATGATTTAAAATATTTCTTTTGTTACTTGTCTAACTATATTTTTGACTATAATTATGTTTTGAAGAAAATAACTACCACTATTTATATAGAAGCAACAGGCTGTTTTTTTTTCATCCTTTTCCCTAAAAGATAATTTTTTTTCAGACTATCGTATCATATACGATGATCATATCTTTTTCGAATGACATTTCATGTGATAGACTCTTATTATAGTTATGATAATATAATATGGGGTTGTTTATTTTTATCATTTGTAAATGTGCCAAGGTATGGTAGTGATTAGAAAAGCTTGCATTTCTTAAAAAAAAACTTTAATACAGTTAAGTAGATAGACTAAACTTATCGTAACTGAGTGACAAGTAGGTTTAATCAAGATGGAAATTTGGGTGGTCATTACACAGAGATAATCATTGTCATATGAACCTCATAAACAAGTAATGGTTACAAAAGCAAATTACGAAACTATATTAAGACAAATTAACTGTTATATGTGCATCATTTTTTATGACTGTCATTGAATGGTGTACAGCCTAATAACAGGACTTCATATAATGATAATCACATGCAATAACATCCTACGATATGACTTAACCATGTTATGATTTTTTTATACTAGATTTTGAGGCTCATATTTCATAACCACGAGAGTGGACCTTACCTCTTGGCTGTAGTAAGCAAAATATTTGTTCTTTGCATATACTTTATGAGATTTATGATTTGACATTAGAAGAGTAGTTGCATTTTGTTTCAAATATTATTCCCTCTGCCATAGGCCATCTGGTCTGCTTCCAAAGAATAACTCAAGAGTTACTTAAGGTGTTTCTGTTAATTCCGTCTTTCAGATGCAAAATGAAGAAAAACTTGAATGTTGACATCTTTCAAAATAAGCTTATGTGAGTTTAAGCATTTATTTTGAAAGATATCAACATGAAAATACTATGGGCAATTTCATGTTGATTTCTTTCGAAATAAGTGGTTGAAATACCCTTCTAGTTTCTAAAACACTTTCTAGTTTTACTTAATTTTGCTTCTGAAACACAGAATAATCAAGAGTTCTAAAATCAGCTCTTCATAAACCATCTTAAGTTGAGTAACTTAAAATAATAACTGAAGTTACATTTACATGTATTACATGTTTTTGATAATTGATTGGAGTTGCAATTACTTTCCAATGTAACTGAATTTGCTATTTGTAATTTCTAACAAGTTCATTTACCAGGTGATTCAGAACCAACAAACAACTTGAGGTTATATTAAGGAGCTCTAGAGGCATTGTTGAAACTGATACTTTTTATTTTGGTGAGATATGCAGCCTATGCAAGATTAAAGCTGCTTACGTGCAATATTTAAATAATTCGTTATCCATTTTTTAAAAAATAATTGTGAACTGTTCCAATATTGCATCAAAAACAAAATTTATTTCACTTAGTTACGCATTTGTTTTTACATGTTTTTGCATGGCAGCTCTAAATCCGCATAAGCGCTACATGAAAATAAAAGCACATTTTGATTTATTTAATAGTCTATAACTGCTGCCACATAGTCGGAATGAACTGGCCCGTTTTCCCCAATTGTAGGATGAAACACAATAAAAGTTTAAAAATTGCACAAGAAAAAGATCAGGAAAAGCTGTTTTTTTTTAATAACATAAATTCCAAAGAATACACATTTTGGTGGGAAAAAATGAAAACTAGAAAACAATTAAACAAAATAGACAAATAAATTGACAATGTTATTTTAGGTGAAAATGAAAATAGAACCATTTGTCATTCAATCTGGACATTTTTGGAGTTTTTTACTCGTTAGGACCAGGGAAATATTTTTTTCGTGGCCGTTTTTTTCCTCGTCCGCCCCTTCCCGGTAATATTGTTACATTTTTGTCCAAAACTGTGTTCTTGTTCTTAGCCACTCGGAACAATGTATTTGTTTTTGTTGTCGAAGAGTGTCTGTATGACAGTTTTGATTTTTCTATTCTTCCTATTCTAGATTTTTAAGTTCTGAATAGTGAAAATCTGAAGTGGTTTCTGTTTTAACAATTAAAATCCTCATATCTTCATATCGATGCCATATTTTTATTATCTTGTTGACAATTTTAAAGAAAACGCAAATTGACATAATAACAAAGAAACATTTTATTCAAATACAAGTACTGATAAACGCTACTTGAACAGAATGGATTTCCAATAATAATAAATGGCGATTCTCTTTCGAACCCATAAAATCAATAGCTTCCGTAGTGATTAAGCCTGTAGCAAAAGAATAAATAATCTTGTTTTGAAACGACATTTTTTATTCAATCAAATAATCAAAGTCACACCTGAATAGATTTGCGACTCCTTGCGTTGTACCCGCAGCCAAGAAGCCGCTGTTTGGAGAAATGTTGAGGCAAGAGACAGAACCCAATTTCCAAGCATGGAACGGGATGTTTTTGAACACACTCATATTCGAACAATGAACCTGTTATCACAATAGACACACAAGCAAAACATTAAAGTTCGACTCTCGTTTAAAAAGCTTTGAAAGTAATTATAAAGATAATTGTGACCAGTTTGAATGCAGCGGGTTTTTCCGAAGAAGCCATTGCGAGTAACTCGGAGCTCGAGTTGAATTTCAGTTCTGTAACTGCTGTCGTAAGGTTCAGAAATGTATTGTAGGGTGTGGGATAAGACGAGGATTGAAGAGATGATGTGTCGTAAATGTTGACAACACCTGTGTCAGAACTGAAGACAACATATATTGACACTTTTATATTAAGGGTAGCTAGAGAGCAAGATAGTAAGCGATCAATGATCTGAAGAGAAACCAAACAAAAAATGGTTAGAGGCTAGCGTTCTATAGTTAACAGATACTACTTTTATGCCTGCCTCATCGTAAAATGAAGCTTGTGACATCAGAGGTTGACAACAATTTCAGGATTGTATCATTTAGCCTGGTAGAAAAGTGTTGATAACAAACGTTTTCAACAATTGAAACAAAAGATTTTATTACCTTTTTTTTTCTCAGGCAAAATGACAGAAACCGAGATTTTTTCGTAACTTCTCTGACGCCATACGCTTCATCTTATGGTAAGGCTACTATAGTAGTGACTAAAAACAATTCAGCGTCTTTGATAAAAAAGTGTACTTGTAGTTTGTTGATCTAATGATCTTTAAGTAAACAGTTACTGTGTAACAATAAATTTTGAAAACAGGTACACGTTAGTCACTTTTAAACAACTCGTTTAATCGCGTGTAATCTTTTTTTTAGAATTGGACTTGGAAAGAAACTGCAACATTTTGACATGAATGATCATTTAGTTTGATAACTTATGTAGTTAGTTACTCTAAAAGAATCCAGTTAAGAGTTGCCCATACAGATGCAACTAGTGGAGACATTTTGATCTTCAACATGTTTCTGAAACTAAGTCGCCAATTGTTGATGAATTTCTCTAAATGTTTCCGTTGCTAGTCTCCTGAATATTCCATATGGGAATATGTTTCTCTAGTGTGGACGGTTCTCTCTTGTCTTGTTGACTGTTTTTTTTTTAGATTTTATTTCAAGCAGATCAACAAACGTTTGTTGCACTTAATGGGTACTAGGTTTTTAAGGCATTGAGCAACTACTCACAGGACGCCTTGTGACGTTTTAACCTAATGTGGCCAACCTTGTTGTATAAATGCAGTTTCATTTAACTCTTATTTTGGTAAAATTTAACTGATGGCTTATTTAACCACATTTGTTTCCAGTACAAGATTTAGAATGGAAACAAGGTATTACTGGACACTTTGTGACAAAAACATGTTTCTATTGTATGAACACAATGGTTCCTCTTGACGCTATACTTAGTATACTGGATATTTGCATGGGGAATTGTTATAGTATTTTGACAAAATACATTTTTATGCTACTTTTTGGACTATATAGTCTCTCTGGGCTGCTTGCAGAGCCATTATTACAATTCAAATATAAATGTTTCCACTTGTCGCATCTGTATGCAGATACCTTTCCTTGTAAATGCATCACATTCTTGTATTACTTTTAAAGTAACTTTTTCATTTGTTCATTGAAATCAATGATGAAAGTTATAGTGACAGTTTACTTTTTTTTTTTTTTTGGGTTGTGATCTTAGATTGTTAAAGATAAACTTCCCTTAAGAAGTTTTCTTCTGTAGTAATAAATAAAAGAGAAATGAATAAAGAAACGTTTGAAGGGAATTTTTTTACGTTAACTTAAAGGTTTAACTGAGCTAATACAACGGTTTTTTTTTTATTTCCCCGAAGTTAAAAGCAATTTTATTTTCCTATTTTAAACCTTTTCTTTATTTTTTCTAGGTTTGAAGGTTGCCTTTAAGAATGACTACCTTCGCATTGGTTGTTGACGATGTTTGATGGGAAGCTTTTGAGAATAACGGTAGTGGAGACCATTAGTAGGAGCGAGCATACAAGTGCAAGTGATGCTGTAAGAAAAAAGATGGCGTTTGTCGCGGCTACACGCATGTATCAATCCACAGATCCACGCTAGCATACCTCGCTACGGTAGTTCCAGTTTTTGTCTTCCAGTGTTTTACTCCAGATAAATATAGACAGGTAACTCTACTGTGTGCCATAGCCGAGTGTGACCAATAGATGGCGCAAACTGTACTTAGTGCTTCACTTTGCAATACAATTCAATGAAAGTATACAAATGATTGGCCTTTTAAGGCAAGATCTCTTCCTTCTAGTTTCAAAAAGCAGACGATTCTTCACACAGGCAAGTGTGCCCAGCACTAAACTTTCGTTTGCCCCGCCCTTTTATGAGCGCCATCAATTTCTAATTGGTTTGTTACTTGGTCTGATACCATAAAAGGGCGGGGCAAACGAAACTTTAGTGCTGGGCACACTTGCCTGTTTCTTCACTCACTTTTGGCAGTTTTTTTTCTAACGTAGAGTTGCTATACTTTTATAAATTTATCTTGATTTTAATAACTTTAATAAGTATCCATGTTAAAAGAAGCAACTAGTCTCC
Source organism: Brachycybe producta (assembly GCA_036925085.1). NCBI lineage: Eukaryota > Metazoa > Arthropoda > Diplopoda > Playtdesmida > Andrognathidae > Brachycybe > Brachycybe producta. The sequence goes on from JAUPFP010000064.1 coordinate 822,773, forward strand.
TACAATACTTCTACCAGTGCAGCAAAAGTAGCCATTATCAAAAGCATCCTTACACACTTTTAATTTTCTTTCTTACAGGAAGTTCTTTTCTTTCTTTTCCACTAACGTGGGCATAAGTTTGGTAAAAAAAAAGGATCTTACCCGGTTGCTAAATATTGTTCGCTTGTAGACAAAGCGATTGAAGTTCCGTGAATGCAACCATCATCTTGAAACTTATGCAGACAGTTCTTCTGTCTTACATCCCAAATGTAAACTTCTCCCTCATCTTATTTCGTTAGATAATAAAAAAAAAACAATCGATTGAAAACCGTGCCAGCAATATTCTCTACATATAGAAGTATTGGTACCGCTGTGTGTGTACATTCGTGTTCCTTCCGGACTGAACGTAACGCCACGTAGACTGCTATTCATTTTGCTCGAGTAAAGATATTCTTTCGTCTAACGAAATTTAAGAGATTAGGTTTGAGTCAATATCGTGAGTGGAAAGCAATTTAAGTTTCGAGCTTGTTACTTTTGCCGATAACACGTAAATATAACCGTCGCTTCCAGATATGACCATCAGTTGACCGTCAGGCGACAAGTGAAATTTTTCCATGTTAATTTTTCCTAAGTCTTTAAAAAGTTACGACAAACTGTGTTTTCATAACATTCAAAATATAAAGAAAAACCACCAATAAGCCTACTTCTGTTAGATTGAACTTTGCTAATATTTCCTGTCATCATGTCGTAATTATAGAAATGTTGAAATCGATCAGAGCTAACGATAAAATGTTCGCCATCGGCCGTAAATCGAGCACAAGTGATCGGAAAACCATTGATCACCACTTTCTGAATGATCGGATTATTCACTCCATCGACCTGAACAAATAAAAAATGTCGATAAAAGTTTCATTTCTAACGGGTGTAGAACTCTCTTAAATAGGTTTACCTGTCGAAGGACAACTTTTCGTTTGGAATTTGCAACCAAAGCGACTTGTGCTTTTGGATGAAACTCTAAACCTATTACAGAACCCTGAAGAAAAAAAATCCAAATTTTTAGCAGATTACTTGCGACAGGATTCTTTTGCCTTTTACCCTTTCGTCTAAATCCGAAGCAAGGTTCTTACACATGTTAATGTCGATCGTTTCTGTTGCCAGTTGGTTCGTCTTTTTGATGAAGTTTCCGACTCGCTTCAGAATATCATCTGCAGAATAGTTATCCAAACTTTAAAACAATATCTGAAGATGTTTTTTTTTTTTTGAACGGCTGAATTTTCGAACTCTTGATTATTATTTCAATTCAGGAGTAAAATTTTGAAAAACTAGAAGGGAAACTCGTTTACTTAAGGGTATATCGTAGTTTCTAACCAACTTCGAATACAACTTAAGACAAACCGTTTTTTGCAATATTGTAGAGGCCTAATCGTAGAGTTCTACTTTTAACCATTGCATGGTAATGATGGTTTCTATAGTTGTACTTACCATCTTTTGAAGACTTATTTTTGTCCAATTGTGCCCAAGACGGTGTTCCAGACACGGAAGCGAACTTATTCTTAAGTTCTTCCGTCAATTCCTCGCAATTAGTCTCTTTATTTTCGTAATAAAGTGTTCCCGTTTTACTTCTTTTTGGGATCTTTACTTGACTGTGAAAGTAAAACAAAAAATTGTGCGAAATATAAAAGAAATGTTGGAATTTCTGCTGTTGTTATTCATATAATACGTTTCTGTTTGATCAGTTTCGTCGTTCCAGACAGGTTTTCTGACGACCTTACTAGCAGAAGACTTCTTCGTTCGTTTACGTTTATTTTTTGTGGTCCAAGCGAAGTTGTCTAATTTGTTGATTACATCTTTACCTTCGCCCAAAATTGTTTTTTCCAATTGTTCTTCTTCTTTGCTCTTCTTATTTTCAGTTGTCGCCGCCACATTGTCGTGTGTCAATGGCCTCGAGAACTTAGATTTGTATTTCGGCGATTTACCCTTATTTTGAGACATTTTCGACAGAAACTACTGAAGTAAACCAGAAACGTAAAATTAATAAAGTTAAAAACACGTGGTAATTTTAGCAATAGCCCTCGATAACGAATTGCGTGACGTCAACGTCCAGTTTCAAAACAAATTGCACAAATTTGCCTTTTAATCATCAGGTGGCGCTACACCGCAATTATTTAGGAACCTATTGTTAGAATTTTTTATTGTTGTAGTGCACCTAGCGGTAGATTTGGTCAACTATGTTTTAGACGATCATACTGACGTACTTCTGTTACAATTTTTACTTTTATCTCGTTTCCGGTGTTCACTGTTTCTCTTTTCGGCTGTTCTTTCTCTCTTGTTCGTTCGAGTGTTGAAGTTGAAAGCGGTGTTTCGTCTTCGTGTTTATGGTCATTGGTTCTGTTCTATCGTTTTTTTCTTTGTTTTCATCTAAAATGTCGGCTAATAGGGAACGTACCTTCATCTGTATTAAACCTGATGGTGTTCAGAGGGGTTTAGTCGCCGATATTATCAAGCGTTTTGAACAGAAAGGCTTTAAATTGGTCGCCATGAAGCTTATGCAGGTTCGTCATTGATCATTATGATGATTTGGGTTTTATTCAGTGCTTTGCAACACATTCTACTGCTAGAAAAAGGGCGTGAGGATTTTCTGCATTTCAAAAGATAATACGAGATGTTTCTAAGTGTATTTGTTATGCGGCAAAGGGCAGATAAGGTCACAAAATTACGTGGCCGCCGCCATCTTTCAATTATGCGGCTTCTCAGTTCAAGGTCCGAAAAGTAACAGGTTGGCTCGTAACCAAGGAGTTTTCCTCCAACACCAAGCGCTTGTTAGAAATAGGCGTGCAGGATGACCTAGCAATATGGCGAGAGCTGCGTGGCTACGTCACCACGCATCCTTATTATACTGTATAGGAACGGGTGGGGGGTGGAGTTTACTGGAGGTAACTGGCCAGTGGCTAGCCTGTTAATCTACGCACTTTGGCTCAACGTTGCTCTCAGCTTCAAAGTTTTACAGTTCTAAAATGGTTGTCGTTTGCGCGTTTGAGTCACCAGGTGGCGCGCATTACACATGCATATTTTGCAATTTTTCGTATTTTTATCTATTAATAGACAAAATTAGCATATATCGCTCAAAACACAAAGAAAATTAATCAAATTATTTTTAAATTATTTTAAGAGCCTAGATCCACGTCCATCTTGTTGTTTTGAGCAGACGACAACGAGACAAATGAGTGTTCTTATATGGTGTTACCAAAACTGAAAGAAATCGCCTCACAATCGCTCAATTCAAATACAGTAAAGCGCAAAATGCAATAAAATGTACACGTGCTCGATTTATATAATTTTTGAAAAGGTCCTTCTATTTTTAAACAAGGTTCAAAGTCGTTCGTTTTTTTAACCCCATGTTAAATCCCATTGGCCCCAAAACCGTTCCACAAACATTTGAAAAACTCTCGTTAAAAACGATTTAGAACAATAACAAAATAATTAGCACATACATTCATGTATTGGCTTTACGATGTTTCCTTTTTATAAATTTTGAAAAGGTCCTTCTATTTTTTAATAACGTTTAAAATCGTACGTTTTTAAACTCCATGTTAAGTCCCATAGGACTAAAACACCGTCCAACAAAAGTTAAGAGAACTGATTAAAAATGATTTAGAGCAATCAGAAAAATTAGCACGTACTTACACGTGTTTATTGCTTTCAGGATTATTCCTTTTTCTAAATTTTAAAAGGGCTTTCTATTTTTAAATAACATTTAAAATCTAACGTTTTTTTAACTCCATGTTAAGTCCCATAGGAGCAAAAAACCGTCACCCAAACATTTGAAGAACTCCCGTTAAAAACAACTCAGAACAATAACAAAATAATTATTACGTGCATTAATCTACTGGCTTCACAATGTTTTCTTTTTAGAAGGTTAGCACGCGAAATTATTTTTCTATTAATTATTATGTGACTTCGAACCGGGAGAAAAAACGTTAAAAAACCGTTTTTCAATCAGCAACGATCGCAGCGCCTACATTCGGAGAAATTTTGAACTAAGCGATGTATCTAGCCTCTTAAACACGAAAGGGACGTTGTTTAATTTGAAACATTTAAAATCCATTTTATGTAATATTAATTTATTCATGTGAGAAATTAAGATGGTTTTAAAGTGTGTAAACGCTTTTCTAGCTCTTAATTATTCTATTTTTAAACTGCAAAATGTAGAGAAACTAGAAAGGTAGCTCAATCCCTTAAGGCTGTTTATATGTTGATATCTTTCAAAATAAGCTTTTTTATGTGAGTTTGAAAATGACCCCACTTTATTTCAATTTTTTTTATATAAAATGTTTCATTTTGAAAGATGTTCGAACCTTAGACTAGTAAAGTAATAGTCTTAAGGTCAGACATCAAAATGCCATTTAGGGGGTCAATCGACGTTAGCCTTTAGTTTCTAAAACACCTAGTTTCACTTAATTTGGCTCCCGAAAGACGCAAAATCAATGTTTGAGAATCAGCTGTTCATAAAACCATCTTAAATTTATTATAAAAAATAGAAACCCGTTTTGATTTTTTTTAAAAGAAGTTTGAACTCATTTTAGAGTAAAATGTGTAATGTGCATTTTATATTTTCAAAACGAAATTAGTCTCATTTACAATGTACATTGTTCTTCAATGAATAAATTAACATGTAATATAGGCTTCCGAGGAACACTTGAAGCAACATTATGCGGACCTCTCAACCCGTCCGTTCTTCCCAGGTCTTGTTAAGTACATGGCTTCCGGTCCTGTTGTTCCAATGGCAAGTTGTTTTATTTCTCATAACTATATGCTGTTGAAGTTGGATGTGTGGGTCTTATGCTGCCGAGGGTTCCTTCCTTAGGTCTGGGAAGGGCTGAATGTTGTTAAAACTGGACGTGTCATCTTGGGAGAGACCAATCCGGCTGATTCCAAACCAGGGACCATCAGAGGCGACTACTGCATTCAAGTTGGGCGGTGAGTTTCGTCTCTCTGTCTCTCATTTCTAGAAGGTTAAGATTACGCGGTGTCCTGTCTATGCTCGTGGTTGTTCTTGTTATGATGCGTGTGGGATCGTTTTCCAGAAACATCGTTCACGGCAGCGATAGCGTCGAAAGTGCAAACAAGGAAGTCGCTCTCTGGTTCACTCCTCAGGAACTCATCTCTTGGCAACCAGCTGCCCAAGGATGGGTCTATGAAGACAACTAAAAAGAAAACACCAACAGCGGGAGGAGAAGCTTTTATACAATGAATTTAATGAATTTACAAATGATTTTTTTTTTTTGTTTCAATCATGAGATTTAAATAAAATGCAAACAACTAGATTCGATTTTACAATTTATTGTAGGCGATACGAATAAAATTAAAATACAAACCAAAACAGTTTAATTTATTTTTTGGCCTTAGTTTCCTTTGTTGTCTTATGACAAGACCCCCATTAGTATTTTTTTAGAACGTTGATTAGATGCCGAAGTCGGATTTGCAAACTACTAACCTGTCCGAACCCCAGTTTTTCGATAGAATAAACTAAATGAGTTTGTGTAGGAACTGGACACGGTGTAGCATTAACTAAATATAAGATTATATTGCATTCTGAAGAGGAATTTAGTCCTCAAAGTTAACCTAACCTTCACTAAGTAACTTCTTAATTATTTTTTAATTTCAAAATGTTTCATACAAGTTACACATCACAAATCTGAAAAGTTCTTTATAAATGCAGCGAACCATGTCGAGGCTAAAGCAAATAAGTGATTTAAGTCTGAAATAATTTATGCAGCTTCTCATTTAGTATGTGATAAGTAAAGCAAAAAGTTATGCTCTACAATCGAATTTACTGGTTAGAGGCTATAATTAATCTACAACTCTTAGATCAGCTTTTTTAATTGTAAGAAAACTAGCCTCAAAACAGTCGTTTTGTTTTCAAAAAATATAATTCTGTTCGCTTTAATGATAAGTTAGTGAAAGCCAAGGTCACACTGACTTAAAAGGAATTTATTTGAAGAATTCCATCCTATTGATTTTTTGCAGAAAGTATTCATAAAAGCGGTAACGATGAGGGACATTAAACAACATCACTTATTCAGCTTGAAGTATCGATATACTGTATGTCTCTCTACACCTAATCCATATGGGTACTCGTATCATGAGACAAAATGAAAGGATTGTGGAGCCTAGGTGGAGATAATCGATTGGGTAAGTAGTGCCGTGTAACAAGTCTTTCTGTTTCTTCCTGACACACAGGATTATATTTTATCAGTCAATAGGGAGGCTTAATTAGGATGCCATTATTCTTGGTTCATGGTTGATCGTTAGACCTTTACATAATAGTCTATAGTTCTTATTCCCCCTTCGCCTTTTCTATTAACGAAAATGACCTTGAAATGTTTTCTATCTTAAACGTGAAGAAAAGCAGAAATGTAGAGGAAACTATTTCTATTTTCTGCTTTTTATGCATTTGAGATCTACGCTTAGCTTTTTATCTAATGAGGGATATTATTTTGAGATCTACATTTCTGCTGTTGTTTACAATTACTGCTACTACATCTATATTTGGAGTAACAAGGCAACTCCAGCCAAAGCCCACTTGGAAGGCTTTTCTTTCGTCTTTAGATTAAATGTCCAGACGTAGGTGTCTCCTCTCTTCCGTGTCTTATACACTGGGCATTCGTACATACTTCTAAGATCTTGTTTCTCAATGTGTATTGCCTTGATGTAAATGACTGGCATTGTAGGATACAGTTCCTTTAACCTCGGCTCCACGATCAATCCTGCCTGAACGTCCCACCTAGCTCCATCCATATACAATCCATGAACATAAGCTCCCTCTCGAGGAGCGCTAGTTATCTCTTCTTGGTTTTTCTTGGTGACATCCACTTGGAGGCACATTTTGTCTAATGGCATTTCGTTTTTTCGTGCTGTCGATTGCATGATGGCGGTCAAAAAGGACTGAGGGTTAAAGAATCCAGAAAGCCACACCACGGCCGGCAACTATTGTAAAAATTGCAAATGTTGAAGTATATTTTCTTATGAAGAGAAACTTCGGGTTGATAATTTTTATCACCTGAAAATCATTAGTCCAGCTTTCCATTTCTTTGACACGCATTAGAAAGTCGGCATACCAAGCTGACAATCCTAGCATGGATGGGTATGCAAGCTGGGTCCATGTAGCTGGGATTTGGTCTAAGTACAGGGCGTTGCTTAAAGTTTCCATGTCAGTTGTGATGGTTAACTCGCCCTTGAGAAAATGAAAGTTAGATTTTACAATCATGTCATTAAGTTTGCAAGTTGCGATAAGTATTTGCAAAGTGGACGTGCAGTTTTTTGAAGCAAACGTAAAAAGTTAGAAATGTCTGATAAGGTGTGTGGTAGCGATGATATTTTAAAAAATAATATTTTCATTGTGCTTAGAAAAATAATGATTTTCACCGTTTCACTACTTTTCAGTGTTGGGAATTAATGTGTAGTAAGTAACGAATTATGATAATTGAGTACTGTTTTCAAGTAATTACTTTTGAAACTAATTTTTAATTGTAATTACCATTCTAATGACCTACTATGACCTACTTTAAATTTCTTTTATTACTTTTCAAGTTTCGTTTTTGTATTTTGTTCTCGAACTACTATGATCTTCTTGCATTACCTATTCTATCTGGGAAAAAATGAGTGGGCCTACACTCATACCTTGCTTAACGTCACCGCTCAGAACGATACCTCGCTATAACGTAATTAGCAAAACTATATAGCTTTGTACTCTAAAGTATTCAGTTAACAATGATTTAATTAACGATACCTATCGTTAAGCGAGGTATTATAATTGCAATTATTTTTTTTTATTTTTGTGATTTTAATTGCAATGAATTAGTAATTTGCAATTGGTAATTCTAGTAATTTACTTTGAAATGTAACTGTCCCAACACAGCTATGTTTTTCTCCGTAAAGTTTATTTTAACCTAATGTGAAAATACTCGTAGGATTCTAGTTGGCCAATACAGAAAGGTAATAGAACTATCATATCACAGTAGAATTTCATATCAACATCAGCTCATTAACTAGTATGTCACAAAAGCAAATTACAAAACACTATTATGTGACAATGAGGCTTATTACACGGCACTAATCCCGATTGAAGTGCCGATCATATGTCCTCCTATGCAAGCTCCACACCTAATGCATATGAGATTTCACATCCCAAGACAATTGAAATTTGAAAAGAAAAAAGGGTATGGATCTGCACAAGAGGACATAGCGACACTTTTATCGGGATATGTATTGCCGTGTAATAAGCCTCACTTATTGTCATAATGTGTATCGTATCTTTAGACTGTCATTGACTAGTGTACGTATGACATAACATGACAGTCATACAATGATAACATCATAAGGTTGTGATTGTCACAATTTTATTACTTCCTTTGTTCCGAAATAGTTGTCACATTTGCAACAAAATTCAAATACTAAATTTGAAAACTATTTCGGAACAGAGGTGGTATTTTTTTCACTAATGGAGGACTATAGTTTCTAACAAAAGTTACTTCTGAAAAATATTCATCTCCACTTTATACAAATATAATAATGTTATCAAGCCACCTTAAGACCGAGATCGAGTTCCTTTAACGATCGACGCATTTCTCTTATGAGAATATTCATTCTCTCGCATTCCTGTAACGCGACGATCACATATGGTGTCTTTTCTTCGGTCTTTCCAGATAGTTCAACCATGTTGAACTCTTCGGGTAATTTTTCCAGAATATCGTCTAACATTTGTTTGATCTAGAAAGACGGAAAGGTTCTAGTAAGTTAAATTTCGTTACCAACAGTAGGCCTACTTGTATTATGTTTCCTTTTTTTTTTACCTTTTCTTCTCTTGTTACCATTACGCCACCAGTGCCACTGGCGTTTCTCGGTTGCAATTCTAATACAGTCTTAAATAACATTTCGGAATGGGTAGCTAAGAAACCTATCTCTGCGTTAGGATGCAAGCCATATAAGTAAGGGTTCTCGGGTGGCAATGCTTCGTCAATATACTGATGGTAGCATTCATAATCCATGTTTGGAGGACATTGAAATTCTGGGGCTAGGTAAAGTTCTCCTTCCAACTGAAATTATAACTTAGTGTTAAATGCTTGAATGTTTTGTAATACAATATATGAATGAGGTTATGTCGTGGTAGAACCTGTTCTGGTCGTAGATATTCTTCCAGGTAGACTCGACACAAACGGTTATCCCAATCATCGGTGATGTGTCCACCGTACATGATTTCTCCAAAGAGGTAGCGAAGGTCTTCCCAAGGTACCCTATTACTCGCTTCCAAGTAATTATGCAGAACGTGGACACAGATATTCAGGTCACCTGATTAATACAAAACCCCAAGTAAATTTTAATACTGTATGCAAATATTTATGGAACTCTTAAGCTCTTGGCTAACTTGACAATGAAAAATGAAAATTGTCTTCTTTAAACTAGCATAACGTTTTGAGATTTTAGTGTGTTGGCATAAAAATACTATTTTTTAATTTAATTTTAATTAGAAAGAACATATTCATTTGATTTCTTTTCAATTATTTTGAGTATCGATGTGTTTTTTACACATTTTACCTTTGTTAAACTGATAAATTTTATTCCATCCCTGTGGTCCAAACTTTGATCTTTCGGAGATGACAGCGTGGAAATAACAGAGTGAAAAAAGGATACTTTTAAATTCTGCTTCTTTCGAACACATTTCAAGAGTTTCCTAGAAATTTGTATAAAATATGTGTAGGTTATTTAACCTGGAAGCATTTTAAAATGGAATAAATTAAGAATTGTGGTACTTGTGTGAAGTTGTCTAGAGCTTTGTGAAGATTCGCTTTGATTCCCGATGGTGGCTCATTGGTAATCTTGATTGCTGACTCCAGTATTCCTTGTGGAAGGATGTGTGCCGTTGCGGATTTAGCAGGTTCGGCACTAAGAAAGACTCTATACTTGGGATGACTGTTTTCACTCATTTCTTCCAATTTCTTCTCAAGTTTTGGTAGCCATGCCTTCACCAAATGTATGTTCTGTTTAAAAGACAATGTTTCTTATAAAATAAGTTATCCTTATTTGCGGAATCTATCATAAAAAATGACTGCCTCATTGCAGAACAGTTATAGTTTCCGACTTTTTACAGGTAGCTTTAAAAAAATTCAATGTTTGTGAACTAAAAAAGTAAAAAAAGTTGTTATTTGCAGCATTTTGCAATATTTTTGAAAATAACTTTTTTATTAAAGAATATTGTTAACCAACTGGAAATGAAATAGAAAATACGGAAAATATCCTTATATAAGCCAAAAATCTACTATCTAGCCGAATTCAGGGTAGGCTATGTACAATGCATTCTAAGCTTTCTTTTATGTATTTTTAAAACTTGGGACAAACATTAAAATATCGGAATATTCTGAAAAGAAGACAGATGACAATATGATAGAACGTGTGTCATATGAATGGATATCCAGAGTATTCATATTCGTAAAATAGAGCTGTGGTCTCCAAAGTGGCGTGTGCAAGATGGTCCACGAAGGTGTGCGAGATCCGTAATAGGTATAGGTATTCAATTTTATTGCTAATTGTGCGAGTAATTTACGAGAAGATGATGTAGTGGATTTTCCATAGACTTTAATGTTAAAATCTCATCTGTCCCAGAGAGTGCGCAGAACAGGAAAATGGCGATTGTCAATTATTCTGGGGTGCGTGCTACGTTTTTCTATTAAGTAAGGGTGTGCAACCAAAAAGGTTTGGAGAGCACTGAACTAAGTATTAAAGTTCAACCTGCAATACGACCCAGTGTCCATTTTTTGCAGCTGTTTCCAATGCAATTTCAGCCACTGTTTCTTGTCCTTGTCCCAGTGACACGTTATGGAAGTTTCTGTAATATATAAATAATTTCTTACGAAGTTAGTTTTCATATAAAGTAAACTTTTTAAAGCTATTTCTCGAACTGTATACTTATTTTCAGTTGTGAACCCTTGTTTTCCACCCAGTGTCTCTACATCTTTTAAGGGATCAACACCTGGTGATAGGATGAAAAAGAAAGGTGTTGATGGACTAGATTCTTCGAAAGATTGTGCCAGATCTAAGCTTCGAGATTGGGCATATTTTCGACCCAGTTTCTCTGCAACAAACTCACTGTATAGTAAACGCCATTACAGATAAAATTAGCTTAGGAATTCCTCAATGCCATACAAGAAGGCTGGTTTTATTATAATTATTACGTGATGGCATAAGTCATTCGATCCGGTCTCAGCGTTCTTAGCATGCAGAGATTCTGTAATGCTGTCTTGTTTTTCCACTCTTGAGGAAATTTTTCTTTTTCTGGACTTTCGCTTTCAACAAACTTGAGCCAGCGTTTTGGTGATGCCTCGATGTCACGGTCCAAGTTTCGAAACTCTTCAAGATTGGACAGTGCCTAAAAAAGAAAGTCTATGATAAAATGGAATAATTTGTATTTGTTGTAAGGTGTAGGCTACTTTAACTCCTCCCCAACACTGAGTGGACAGGAAGTCTACTGGCGAAGTGACATTTGGTTGGATTGGATAACGTAATAGGAAATCCAGTTCAGAAGGGTTGATTTCACCATTCATCAATAGAATCTTTGTTGAAAACGGAATGACTTAACTGGAGCTATTAAAATGTTACTCATAACGAAAGGTTCTAGTCTAACCTGGAATGCCATTTGTACAGTAAATGTTAACTTGTCTTGTTCGAATAGTCCTCGCGTAGTGTACAGAAACACTGAGTATGTTATACAGTCAATCAAATTGTTCACTCGAACTTTAACATCGGCACTCTTTTCCGCTCTTTCGATGGCCTTGTTGAAGACCACTTTAAATGCCTGATAAACAAATACACTGTTTTTTACAAAGGGAACTATTAAGCAATTCTTCATAATAAATAGGCAATTCGGAAAGCCACTAATTCGCTATTAAATTTGCAAAATTGATAGTAAAATAGGCATAGCTGTAATTAAGGGTACACGAGTGAGGTACCTGCCTCGGGCACTCAATTAAAGCTCAGCTGCGCAGACCGATTTTTAGATGTACATTACCTAGAATACTATCAGTCTTGTAGATTTAGTAGCTAAGTGCTGATTTTGCAGGTTGTCTAGGAGCGTATAGTGAATTATCAAACACTAACCTTCAGAGAGAATTGATAAATGGAATTTATTTTGCACATATCGTTTAAAATAAAGTAAAGTAGCGAAGCTCTAGCAGCGGCCGGACGATACAACTCTCGAGCTTCGTTTATCTTGGCTTCAGTTTTTTTTGCTTCAGTCACTTTCTCAGATATTTCGTTTGCAGTCCTTTTAGTAGTTTCTAAGTTCTCAACTAGTGCTGAATCTCCCAAGAAGTTTCCCTTGGCCATAGATAATCTCATGAGAAGAGAATCTTCGAGTTCTTTTAAGCTGATCTTGAAGTCGTTTTGTTGTTTCGTCAGTTCTGCTTTCATTGTTTCCAGTTCAGGCCGTTCTTTGTTTACAACTTCAGCAAGGAGTTGGTCCTCCAATCCGTCTCTGGTTACTGTAAAGTTGATGAGAGTAGTCTGTGCTTGTAGTTCCGGTTTGTAGTGAGGGTTGCCGAGCTTTGTGTGTAGTATGAGTTTGAAGTTCGAGTTGTATTCCACTTCTTTGTCTCCAACCTTCATAGCTCTAGTAAATTTTAAAACTTCTTAAGTTCTTATATTAATAGGTTTGCATTAGTGCACTTTTACACAGATATGGACGAGCATTGACTTGAGTTCAGATCATGTGCTTCCAACTAAAATTCACTAATGCTACAACGTGGTTACGTCTTGCTGCCCAATGGGTCTTGAAATTGTGTCCCTCAACAGTCGAGCTTAGGGACGTACAGTACTTTCCCTGGGCGGCAAATGCCTCCTGCGTCGGTTCTTTTAGGCGAAAGAGCGCCAAACATTCACTCTTATACACTACGAAGTGGCGCATGTACAATGCATTTTGTTTAAGAATATGTATTTCGAAAACTATAACACGTTTTTGGTGCTATACTTATAAAATGTTGCTAATTTATATGTCCCGTTTCACTCGTCACTAGAAGAAAATATCGTGAGGAGGGCCGAGGCCGATATTGCCGACTTAGGAGTTTGTAACCAGTACGTGCCTGGTCTAGCTTACTAGCATAACCTTGAACGCGATGCAGACTGAAGTTATGTTTTGGGAAAATGCACAAGTCTGTACCCAACCTTAAATGTTCAGTGAGCAGTGATTTTTCAGGGTCAAGGAAGTGCTTAAAGAAGAACTACTATGACCCTAGTGGTTTTAAATATAAAATAAATCCAAGTTAAATAAAACGAACAGCTTACGTTCCCTTCTTGATCGTGTTCCGTCCCAAAAGTGGATCAAGGACTGGGTCTATAGTTTCTGCAATGTTTTCAATTAACGTGGCATTTCCTTGGCTTACGGCTTGTTCGATGGCATCCAAGTATCTGATACAAAATTAAAATTTCATTTGTATTGGGTTTTGGGTAGAGTTTATTATTTTACCCTTTCTGTCCCAATTGAATGATGATCAAGTTTTCTTTGTAGTGATTCTTAATCCACTTAATGCCTTGTAGCTGTGGATCAATCATTAGTGGCCATCTTTCTGAATTCGTCAATATTGTGGCGTTTTCGGTTGACATTCTATCGTTTGGTAAACTCTCGTTGTTCCATTCTGCAATTTTAGCATCGTCTGTTAGCAAACCGATCAAATCCAATTCCTCAGTCACTGGAATCTGAACCTAAACAGTTTGAGAAAGTATCGATTGCATTAGTAGGTTATTTGCCCTAACAGGTAACTTAAAAAGCTTTTAAAATAACTTCTTGCGCTTTCAGATACAAGAGCCACTTCTTTTCCAAGAGGTCGAGTCGATATTGTTTTGTGAAACAGCCGACGTACGAAACGAATGCCGACACGAGTAATACATCTCCCGGCAACGTCTTTTCTTGTTCTCGATAAGCTGAAACCGATTCTGCCCAACGGATTTTTTCTGAAGCCAGCCCTCCGATCAATCGGTTTGCTAGTTCGATAGTTTTGTACGTTTTTTCAGCTTCCATCTGACAGCGAAGCTTTTCACCTGTTGCTTTCTCAAATTCAGCGGTTAATTTTGAAAGAGCCTCTTCCAGTTCCTTGAGGAGTTATGTAAGAAATTTTAAGTTTATTTGTATCTTCCTTTGATAATGTGCGAGGTTTTTTTATTTCAAACCATGATTCTTGTTCTAATATGTGCGAGTTTATTCTGAGCGGCTGCAAGTTCTTCATTGGCTGCTTTAAGTGCTTGTCGTTTCGGTTCAACGTCGCAGAAAATCTCGTAAAACTTAACAATGTTGATCACCCATGAACATAACCCTGCATGTAAAATTTCAAGGAGTTTAATAGAACACGTCATGATTTAGTTGTTATGCAGACGTACGTGGCTTTGAGAAGTAACTTAACGAATAAATTGAAAGTTGTTTAGAAAATAAAATAAGAGTAAATTGAGGCTAAAGGTATTTTTAAGGTGATGGATTATGGCAAATTAAAAAGTTCAGCTTTGATATTATTATTTGCAAGTTGGTCAATAACATGAATTTGATTATTTTAAAACTTCGGTAATTGTGAAAATTATTAAATTACTTCGAATTTATCTATTTGTGATTTGTACTTCAAACAACTTAAAAAGTTAAGAAATCCAATTTATATGTAATTTTTCTCTAATCATAATAACTACTTGGTTTTTATACAATAATTGCTAGCACTTTAGTAGAAGCAACTTTAATTATAACTTTATAACTATTCAGACTGTAATGCCAGGTTGTCTTACTAATTAATATAAAATTATTAACCAGAAAACCTAAAGTAATATTTTTAAAATTAAAATTAAATCTGCATAAGTTATTTATGTTTTACAGTTATTGACATAAAAATACTTTTAGCATATTCTTCTGCTATTCTAATTTCTAACCATTTTTCTTTTCTATCTCCAAAAATTGCTTATTAAAACGGCTTATTTTCACATTGTCGTAAAGTTCCGAGTTAGCAAATTTACAGACGAGTCACTTGGAACCAAATTAAATATTGATTTTAACCTGATGCAGCCAAAGATTTCGATCTCACAAATTCCGGATTAAATTCTGGACTTTCCAAATACGGACGAATTGCTTTGAGAACTTCCGGGTGAATGTTTTCCTTATCAAATTTGATGAGGTCATCGAGAAACTGGTCCACCTATAATATAACAAGCATGAGCAGTAGTAAAATAGAAACGATTGTTCGAGGGGAGCAATGACTATACCCTGGCCATTGTGATTTTAACTGTTTTCCAACTTCTATCTCGCGGAACTTTGCCACCTGGAGCCATTAGCACCATTACTGCCGCAGTTACGTTGGTCACTGCAGATGGTGGACTTCCAAAAGACTTCAGTTCTGTTAGATTATTCTAAAACATACATTATATAACTCAAGTTTTTATTATCCATCGTTTTATACGAATACCTTATTCAAAGTGTTGAGAGCTTCTTGTGCTGCAAACAAAGCCGGTTCAGCTTTGACCAAGTCTTCTTCGCAATCTTTTTGTTTTGCCGAAACTTCGATGTTGATTGCGGCTACTTTTTCTTCCTCTTTAGCTGCTATTGCCTTTTCTTCGCTTACTTTTGCAGTTTCGTGAGCCACTACCTAAGCTCAAACAAAAAAATTATATGGACAAGCACACTTCATAAACTTTAACAATCTTTTTTGACGTGTGTTGCTCTCTAGAGCAACAAAGTCATATATGGGATGGCGAAAAAATTAATCAAATAATACATGGATTCCAAATCTTGTGAACAGAATAACTCGTGAACTAAAAAAGATAATTGGGATGTGCTTTTGTGGTTTGACTCCGGACAAAAAAAAAATCCAAAAATTCACCAAGTAGTTGTTTCTTTATGAATTTTTTTAGAAACAATTTTGGAATTTATTGTCCTTATGGAGTCCTTCAGATGTGACGATGAATATGCCTCAATTTCGAAGTTTGATATTGATCAGATACATAAAATTTTGATTTTTGACATGCTCTTAATTTAGTAGTTTCTAAGAGCCTTTTCACACAAACCACTTTTTGATGTATAATTCAGTTTGACTGCAAAATGTAGTCAATGAATCACTGTTGTGGAAGAAGTCGGTCAACGACAGCCCAACCACTGGTCGCCGTTTTTGACTTCAGAAGCTACTTGTGTGAAACGTTTTGGTTGTCGTTTTCGACCACATTTTGCAGTTGAAAAGTGGCTCATGTGAAAAGGGTTTTTGACATGATTGCATGACTTTTATGATTCTGTCTCATGATTTAGAATGTTCTAGTATACACAAATGTAAAGTAACAAAGTTCTATAGATTTCTTGAATCTCATATTTAGATATCACATACTTGAATCAACTTATCAGCATCTTCATTTTTTTGTTTCAGCTCCATTTCTTGTTCAGCGAGTTTTGCTTTTAAGTCGTCCACCTACCAAAGAAAATGGAAGTGATACGTTACAGGTAGCTCATCAAGATCACTGACAAATTAACGAACCTGGCTTGCTGTCAGTTGAAGTTTTTGCAATCCATTTTGTAGACGTTCAATTTTGCTCTGCAATTCGTCATTCTTTTTATCCAGCAAATTTCTGTAAAGGTTAATTTGTTCCAAGAAACTTTTCGGGGTTGTGTAGTTGTAACGACAGTCGGTTTGAAGGTAGAGTTTGCTCATTTCATTTACAGATACGTGTGAATAGGCCATGAATTGAGAAATGGATGGCACCAGCTCACGCTTTATTAATGACAAAAGAAAAAAACCCCAAGACAAATAGCAACAGTTGTGGAACCACAATGGTGCTCGTGAAATTTGTTTGGTGCATGTATACCGGCAAGATAGGAATTTCTTGTAAGAACCGTTGGCTGACTGACACGAGAGCATCCTGAGGCCACTCGTGGAACCAGTCGATGGATGTGCAATTGACAATGGCTGGAAATTTTCGGCTGCGGACTCGAAGTGTGTCTCCAACGGGAGAAAAGCACAGAACAACCTACAGTAAAAGTCACATTTTTCATCTGTACTTTGTACATATCATCATGTCTCATAGTCGAACCCCATTTAACATGAATTATAAGGGACTGGAATATTTTTTCGTGTTATAAGAATTTAGTGTTAAGATGGTTTTAAAGTGTAAACGCTTCTCAAATTCTGATTATTTTCTGTGTTTTGTCTGCGAAATGAAGAGAAACTTGATTGTGTTTTTAGAAACTAGAAGGGAAGCTCAATCACTTAAGGCTGTTTTCATATTAATATTTTTTTTTGGAAAATAAGCTTTTTATGACTTTGAAAATGACCCAACTTTTATCAGTGAGATATTTTTAATCTTTGTCCATAAAAAGTTTATTTTGAAAGATATCAGCGTACAGCTTGACAATACCCTTAAGTGATTTAGCTACCCTTTTAGTTTCTAAAACTTTTTTTAGTTTCTCGAGATTTTTTTTTGAAAGACAGAATAATCAGAGTTTGGAAGTCAGCGGTTCATAAACCACCTTAAAAGAAAGAATTTGTATACTATTCTAATTAACCAAACCAAAAATATATTTCGTGAAACCCGATTTTTCGTGTTCAATAGTTTTCACTGTGTTTCTATAAGTCTAGTAGGCTACATGCCTTGAGTTGACGTCGAACTCTATCGATAAAGAACTTCCAACAGTTTTCTTTGGTGTCGACTATGCCTGTAGCTTTAACTTCACTTCGTAATGCAGACACGATGTTGTCAACTTCATCATCAGAGAACAAATCCGATATTTCGCCCGATGCCAAAAGGTCATTGATTAGAACCAGAAATCTTTCATCTGCCACTTGAGCATCTGTCATCAAAAACACGGTGCCCACATTTTTTAGACCAGCTTTGATGTGCAGAGCTGCCAAGTCCGCCTGAAACAATAGTTCAGCTATGTCTACATGTTTATTATATTGGTCAAAAAGAGGCATTACAATAAAATCTGTAACGTTGTAACTCTTCTTCATCGTCAGCTGTGCAACTTCGAGCCCACTTATGTATGCAGCTAATCTAGCTAAGCTTTGTTTGCCGCTACCACCAACTCCCACCAATAGGGCATTCCCTTGAGGAGATTCCAGAATGCGATTAATTCGGCACCTATAAATTATGGAAAGAAACCCAATGAATTTCTTTTAAAGTACTTGCTTTTAAGGCGGTTTTAAAGTGTACACGCCCCTGCAACTCTGTTTATTCTATCTTTAAGAAACAAAATTAAGGTAAAGTTGTATTTTAGATACTAGAAGGCGAGTTTAATCACTGAATTGTAATTTCATGTTGATACTTTTTAAAGTAAGCTTTTTACGTAAGTTTGAAAATTTCTCAACTTAGAACAGATATTATTTTGAAATTTTTATGTAAAAAGTTTATTTTGAAATATATAACAACACGAAAATACTATTAGGTGCTTCAGCTACCGTTCTAGTTTTTGACAGACTTCCAATTTCCTCTTGTGCTGCTCCTGAAATGCAGAATAACCAGAGTTCGAAAATTAGCCAGTGTAGAATTTATTACACATGTTGCATTGCATCCTCGAATAGAACAAGGTTCATGACTGCATTTATTTCATTGTAGCTGACTAAAGCATCCTGAAGCAGTTTGGATAATGATGGCCAGTCATTGATTCTCATGTATTTAGGTTCACCGATACCTTTTGCAAAGTGACAGTAAATCATCGGCTTCTCGTGTAAAACTGTCTCGTCGAATTCCTACCAAGTGGCAATAAGATTTTTTTTGGTTAATTGTTTGTGATTATTGCATGTGTTTGCATTCTGTGTTACCTCAAAGTTTTTCTTGACGATGTCTCGTAGAATTTTATTGTAAGTGTCTATATCCTTGTCGTCCACAAGTTTGTCTTGATAAACTCTGCGACTCTCGTGAATCAGAAGTCGGATTAGATCAACTTGTGTCTTAATGCTATCAGGTGTGCTAAACAAAAGCCCCTGAAAGTACAATTCTGTTACAATAAACACGTGAGATTTACATCTAATTTTATTGTAGACTGGCTAAACTGGATTGGTTAGGCCTAATTATATGGCTCAGGGCCGTAACTGAGTGATTCGAGTGAGGAACTTGTTTTGGGTGCGCAAATCTTAGAGGCGCAAAATTAGAATCATCATAATAGTAAAGTGCGCCAGATTAATTCTTGCCTCGGGCGAAAAATTAACTAATTATGGCTCTGATGTGGCTCAACAGCAATTTCTATTTGTATGTTATAAAGCAACTTGTTTAGCAAAAAATAAACAATGAATAGTTAGGCAAATGTGCCAACAGTGCCAAATACTTTCATGAATGAATGATTAAGTTTAGCTGCTTTTAAAGTGTAAATGCCGTTTGAACTTTGTTCTGTTTTTCAGAAGAAAAAATATGAGACACTTTGAAAGTGTTTTAGAAACTATAACTGTATTCCAAGTTTCAAACCGACGAACCGTTTATTTTAAAAAATAACAGTATTTATATTGATATTTTTTAAAATGACCGTTTCGTCGGTTTGAAAATGTATTTCTTTTCAACACGATACTGTATAATTTTGTTCTATAAAAAGTTCATTTTGAAACATACTGAGTGTTTCAGAAACCATTCTTAGTGTTACTGCTGAAACAGAATAACCCAGAGTTCGAAAATCAGTTCTTCATAAAATATCTTAACAAAGAACAACACTTTGTTCATATTAATTATGACCGTAGATCCATTCCAGTACTGACCAGTCCACCCCTTGCACATTGTATATTTATAACCTGAAATATGTTCGAGAGGTCACGTAGATTGAAAACGTAATGGAATTTGACTGCAGTTGGTAGAAAACATTGAACAACTTTCTGATGAAGAGCCAGAATTGTTTGACTAATAAGAGATGCCAATGGTTGAACGTTCTGATTGAATTTCAGTATTGGATTGTCCAAATGTTGACTCATAATGCTGTTGTAGATTGTCTGAAGGGCTGACGAACTTGGAAAGTTTACAGCAAACACACAGAAGTGCCGCTGAATATTGTAAATAAAAAAGAAACAGTATTAATTGTGAGTTTTCACATTAAGAAAATTTCATTTATTTTTAAATTACCAGCAAACGCGAACTTATCGTAAAACTTCCAGCTGTTGGATTCATGCACGAAACATATTGACAATTGTGGATGTCTTTGAGTGAGAGTTTCTGTCTATCGTACCAATGACCGTAGTCAAGATGTTGACGGATTAAGGTGTGAGGTTGCACAGTATCGTAAGGGTCCACCTGTTAAGAATGAGTATGGTGGTTTACTTTTGTCAAACTAAAATGTTTATTTTTGTATTAAAATGTTTAGTGCGAGTGTGTTCGTTGGAAGTAAATTCCATTGTCAAATCACCCTAGGTACAAATGATCAAAATAAGAGGCTGATAGTGCAAAAAATTCTCTGATTTTTTAAATTTTTTTTTAGTGTGAAGTGAAGTGTGGCGTACGAGCAGCTAACCTGTCCCAAGCAAGTTCTGATATACATTTAAGTATACTAAATATTTTATTGCATTCGTTTTTATGGAGAGAATCTCAAGTTTTACTAAACCCTTTTGTACACAGATTGTATCGCATGGTACTAACTTCAGGCATATTCATGTCATCAATGAAGTAGACTAGACGTTTGTTGCCCGATGGACCAAAGTTGCGCCCAGCTTTCTTCTCGAGTGATTTCTCTAGTATTTTTTGTAACATTTCCGACGTAGTGTAGAAATTGAAAGGTACTTTAGTGATAGCATATTTATCTTCATTAAGGTTAGCCAAGATCTCGTTGATGAGCACCGTCTTGCCACAACCTGCGTTACCAACCAACATTACAGGGCGGCGATTTTGCATAAGAAGATTGACAAAGTGATAAAGCCGGATTGTTTCCGATGTGTGCACGAGGGTTGCCTTCATATAATGTCCACAAAAAAAAGCCATAATAAGTTAGATCGTAATACCAAGAAAATCAAAGGTAGAAATAAATATTACTTGTAAAGGACGTTCAGGATCCAGTTCAAATTTTACCACTTTCTCGGACCAGTTTACGAACTTGTGAGACTCAGTGTCAATGAAATAATCAAAAATTGTTCCTTGGCTTGGAAATTTAACTGCTTTGAACTCGTTTATCCACCACTTTGAAAATTCGATTCTGTAGTCTACTGTCTGTATTTTAAAGTAATATAAAGGATTACTGCACTTTCCGTAATTTATCGATTATTGGTGGGTGCTACATTTGAATTTGAAATATTACTCTGCAAGCAGCCAAGAAGGCCTGTAGCAGAGGAACAGAAATCCAATTACTGCACGCGAAATGCATTGTGTAAATCGAAGATATATAAACCCAATAAAAGTTGCAACGTGTTCTCATGCAGAAAAATGAAGAGCCCCATAATACAAGTTTATTTTCGTGAGTAAAATCCTCTGCAAGAGAGTTCTATTCTTTTACCATCCTAGGAACAAATGATATGATATGATAATTTTGTTAAGAGTGGTCACCCCTACCTAAATACCCAGCACAATTTACTTGAAGTTGATTTAGGACTTCTATCATACGTTTAAAAATGTTCGGACTAAAATCTGTCTTCCGTGCCGTTAGTCATTAAATTAGTATAATATATCTGACCTGATCGTGATACATTGCTGCACCGAACGCCCATATACAAGCAAAAACAAAATACAATTCGTAGAGCTCTTTTGGGGAATCAGCAGGCACAGTTACTTCTGTGATGAGGCATTCGAGAAAGTAACACAGAGTTTGAACTTGACTGATCTCGGTCACTGGAGTAATCTTCTTGAAACGGTTTCGAAGTGTCTCTACGCATGTGGGAACGTATTTGTCGAAGAGTATCATGAGATTTGACTTTTCAGACTGAACTTGTCTTTTTTCTAGCCAGCTTGACACATATCTGTAACAAAAAAAAAAAAATAAACACATACGGAACCATGTTCTAAAAATCTTCATTCTCGAGTATGTGTTGACACTCACGGATTCCATCCTAGATCTTGAGGATTAATGTAAAGTATTCCTGCTCGAGAAACAGTAGCTGGTGTCGCACATTTCAAGCTACTTATCTCAAACAACAGTCGCATGCTCGGTGTTAACGCAATCCTTTCATTGCTTGCCAACGTTAAAACCTAATTATGGCAAAAGTATAGTTTTTATTAGGGTGGTTTTAAAAAGTAAACGCCCGTCGAACTCTAGTTATTCTGTTTTTCATGCGCAAATTTAAAGTAAAAGTGTTTTAGTAACTTGAAGGGTGGGTAGTTCAATCACGTATGGGTATTTTTATGTTGAAAAACAGTATTTTAAAATGAGCTTTTTATGTTAAGTTTTAAAATAAGCTTTTTATGTTAAGTTTCAAAACATTAAGCATAAAATATTTTAAATTTTTTGTATATAGAAAGATTATCTTGCAAGTTATCAACATGAAAATGCTATTAGATCTAAATGATCTAGCTAGTCTTCTAGTTTCTAACACTCAATTTCACACTTCAATTTCTTCTTAGCCCAGCTTCTGAGACGTAGAATAATCAAATGTCGACAGCTCTTTATAAATCACCTTAACAGTATTGACAAAACTCAGTATTGGAATAGCTAAGTTTTAGAAGCACATCTACAAATAACATCGTCAAAAATTTGGCGAACATTCGTCAAAAAAAATTTCGCGAACATTCGTCAAAAAAATTTGGCGAACATTCGTCAACAATTTGGCGAACATTCGTCAAAATTTGGCGAACATTCGTCAAAATTTGGCGAACATTCGTCAAAATTTGGCGAAGAAACGTCAAAATTTAGGCGAACATTCGTCAAAAAAAATTTGGCTAACATTCGTCAAAAAAAATTTGGCTAACCATTCGTCAAAAAAAATTTGGCGAACATTCATCAACAATTTGGCGAACATTCGTCAAAAATTTGGCCAACATTCGTCAAAAATTTGGCGAACATTAGTCAAAATTTTGGCGAACATTCGTCAAAAAAAATTTGGCGAACATTCGTCAAAAAAAATTTGGCGAACATTCGTCAAAAAAAAATTGGCGAACATTCGTCAAAAAAAATTTCGCGAACATTCGTCAAAAAAAATTTGGCGAACATTCGTCAAAAAAAATTTGGCGAACATTCGTCAAAAAAAATTGGCAAACATTCGTCAAAAAAAATTTGGCGAACATTCGTCAAAATTTGGCGTAGAATCGTCAAAATTTTGGCAAGCCATTCGTCAAAAATTTGGCGAACATTCGTCAAAAATTTGGCGAACATTCGTCAAAATTTGGCGAACATTCGTCAAAATTTGGCAAACATTCGTCAAAATTTGGCAAACATTCGTCAAAATTTGGCAAACATTCGTCAAATATTTGGCGAACATTCGTCAAAAAAAATTTGGCGAACATTCGTCAAAAAAAATTTGGCGAACATTCGTCAAAAAAAATTTGGCGAACATTCGTCAAAAAAAATTTGGCGAACATTCGTCAAAAAAAATTGGCAAACATTCGTCAAAAAAAATTTGGCGAACATTCGTCAAAATTTGGCGTAGAATCGTCAAAATTTTGGCAAGCCATTCGTCAAAAATTTGGCGAACATTCGTCAAAAATTTGGCGAACATTCGTCAAAATTTGGCGAACATTCGTCAAAATTTGGCAAACATTCGTCAAAATTTGGCAAACATTCGTCAAAATTTGGCAAACATTCGTCAAATATTTGGCGAACATTCGTCAAAAAAAATTTGGCGAACATTCGTCAAAAATTTGACGAACATTCGTCAAAAATTTGGCGAACATTCGGTCAAAAATGTGGCGAACATTCGGTCAAAAATTTGGCGAACATTTGTCAAAATTTGGCGAACATTCGTCAAAAAAAATTTGGCGAACATTCGTCAAAAAAATTTGGCGAACAATCGTCAAAAAAAATTTGGCGAACATTCGTCAAAATTTGGCGAACATTCGTCAAAATTTGGCAAACATTCGTCAAAATTTGGCAAACATTCGTCAAAATTTGGCAAACATTCGTCAAATATTTGGCGAACATTCGTCAAAAAAAATTTGGCGAACATTCGTCAAAAATTTGACGAACATTCGTCAAAAATTTGGCGAACATTCGGTCAAAAATGTGGCGAACATTCGGTCAAAAATTTGGCGAACATTTGTCAAAATTTGGCGAACATTCGTCAAAAAAAATTTGGCGAACATTCGTCAAAAAAATTTGGCGAACAATCGTCAAAAAAAATTTGGCGAACATTCGTCAAAAAAATTTGGCGAACAATCGTCAAAAAAAATTTGGCGAACATTCGTTAAAATTTTGGCGAACATTCGTCAATAACTTGGCGAACATTCGTCAATAACTTGGCGAACATTCGTCAATAATTTGGCGAACATTCGTCAAAAAAAATTTGGCGAACATTCGTCAATAATTTGGCGAACATTCGTCAATAATTTGGCGAACATACGTCAAAAAAAATTTGGCGAACATTCGTTAAAATTTTGGCGAACATTCGTCAATAATTTGGCGAACATTCGTCAATAATTTGGCGAACATTCGTCAAAAAAAATTTGGCGAACATTCGTCAGATTGTAGATCTAAGATCATAGATCTGAGTGATCTAGCTAGTCTTCTAGTTTCTAACACACTTTCAATTTCTTCTTAGCCCAGTTTCTGAGACGTAGAATAATCAAATGTCGACAGCTCTTTATAAATTATACTTTATTGTCATCCATAACAGTGTTGAGTGATTCTATCCACATTGGATCAATGTCACCATCCAAAACTATCCATTTTGGTCCATCACCAGGTGCAAGTGTCAACTCTCGCATCAAAACAGAGAAAAGACCTGGACATATTATGGTTATTTATAAAAAAAAATAAGAGATTAATTTATTGAAGTTCTTAGTCTGATGATCACCGTCTTTCCACTCTCTAGTGGCTCGATTGATGACACCAAAGAGTTCGTCATTTGTGACTGCTTTTGGATCCAGATCGTGAATTAAAGGTTTCAGTTTCATATTCTGATATGTTTTGATTAAGGTCTTCCAAACTTTAGTTTTTCCACTTCCAGCATTTCCTATTATGAATACCGAATGACGAACACGAAGCAACTCTGCCAGTTGCACAACCTGAAACGGCACATGCATGTATGTTATTCATTTCTATTATTCTCAGTGAAAAATGTTTTTACTTTTAGTATGAAGTTGTCTTCTGCTTGTAATTTTAGACAGATGCAGGCTTCACGAACAGTCGCTTCGAAGTCGAGTTCTCTCTTTCTTGGAACGTCCAATGAAGGAAACAGATCTCCTATCAGTCCCATAAAGATGGGGACATCTTCTGTAATAATTTTCGGTATGTTGAAGTCACGCAATGCTCTCATGAGAACCTTTTTTTTAAAAGAAATTTTCCTTTGTTATTATATTTATTTATTACAATATTTCCATTTTCTTAAAACCTGATCTTCAGGTCTTCCTGGGTCGCCACGTTTTAATGATCCTGCTACTACCAGCACAGATTTAATGGCCCTCAATCCCCAGTCATAATGATCCTAAAAATACATGTATGGTTAGATTAATATAAAAATATTTTTTTTAAAATATGTTGTGGTAAAATTGCAGAGAATATTGTGATTTTTTTAATAGATTGATGTTCAGTTTCCAGCACCTAGAACTTTGATTATTTTGCTTTTCAGAAGGAACATTAAAAAAAATTTAATGTATTTTAAAAACTATATTAGTATATGAATCACATAAGGCTATCTTTGCATTTTTAAAATGACAAAATATTAATGATTCATTTAATCTTCTAGTTTCTAAATCACTTTCAAATTCTTCATGTTATTTCTAAAGCCTGAATAACTGGAGTATGATTAACACCTTTATTTAAATCACGAGATTCAAAACCATTTAATTGCTATTATTTTAAACATATATTTAAAAAAATTAAATTAATATTTGTACATGCAGTTTATAAATAAAATAAAATAAAATAAAATTCGCAATGATCTTTTTAGATCATTGAAAATGTTTTTTTTTAAATTTACAAGTTAATAATAGATTTCCAAGATTTTAATCAAATTAAAATTTTACTATTTTTAAAATTAAAAAAATTGCTTTTTATTAAAAAAAATCACGCAATTTAAATTGCGAGTAAAATATAATCAAGAACAAACTTGTTGTGACAAAAGTTCTTTACAAAGAGTGTAAAGAGTGATGAACTTCCTTGCTAATTTTTTGGCATCCAAAAATCCTTCAGCGATCAACATAATTTCACAAATTAACTCGAAATCGGGCACCACCATAGCACAGGGTCTGCAAAAAATGTTTACGATTTTTATAATGCTGTCTCCCTTTTTAGACTTTGTATTCTACCTGAAAAGTGCCTTGACGTTTTCCGGCAGCTCTGTTCGTCCAGCATATCCTGGATTCATTGTTATAAATAGTCCGACGGCACGATTAATCGGAATTTGTTCTCCCACAAAGTTAAAAGTTTTCTTCTTGTCTCTTATAGCATCTAGAATGGACTTAACCTGAACGGCCACCACTGAGAGCACTTCAACGGATATCCGATTGAATTCGTCAAAACATCCCCAGGCACCGGTTTGTGCCAATCCTTTGTAAAGACTGGCACAGGACTAGATCCATGCGAACATATTAGATCAGAAAATATTAGACCATGCTAGCCTCAATAAAGGTTTTAAATTGTTTCACAAAAGCCACATAATAAAAAAGGGATTAAAGCATACTAAAACGCCATTTAAAAAAAAGTAATGCACACAACATGCTCAGTATTTTTTACTCAAAATTTTACGTGCAAGTTATAATTGCCGAAAAATCGTGTGTTATTATTTGAAAAAAAGTGTAAAATATGTTATTCATACATTGACCCCAACCAGAGTCATACCTAGGGTGAGGCGAGGAAGGCACTTGCCCTCGGGCGCAAAGTTTAGTGGCACAAAAATATTAAAGGGTGGAAAACTAGCTAATTACGGCTCTGATCCCATTCACTAGCCTAATGACCTATGACCTATTTCACGCGCCATTGTTAACTGTTGAGTATTTACACTGACAACGATTACTGGGCAGCAACATTTTTTGGCCAAACGAACCGTCATAGCTACATGTGGCTAGTGCGAAGATAGTGGATAGCGCTTATAAAGCCTATGAAACACGGCCAGGTCAATTTGATTTTCATTTTTTTTCATCTGAAATGGACAATAAGGACTCTACCTTGTAGTCCATTTGTTCCGAACAATTAAAGACGTAAACCATAATTCCCAAAGCTCTTCCGAGATCTTTGGTCGTTTCAGTTTTGCCGGTTCCTGCTGGACCAGCTGGAGCTCCTCCCATGATCAAGTGTAGAGATTGTGTTAATGTTATGTAACACCTGTAATTATAGTGTTAAATGAGTTGAAATCTAGTTAGCATATTAACAGTGTTTGAGTACAAAACCTGTCTGTTAACGGCGTGATGACTAACCGAGCAGCATTACCCAAGTATTCGTACGAGTAGCGAAATTCGGCATCGCATATGTTTGCAAAGCAATCCATTTCCACGTCATCCCATCTATTTTTTTTAAAAAAAAAATTATTTGTAACAATTAAGTTTTCTTCCATTAAATATATTTGTAAAATAAACTTTTTAGTTGTGGTTACCTGTGTCGCAGTTGTGACTGCCACAGAAATGCTTGAGCGTTTTCAACCTTACTGTGTACCATTTTGGCAACTACATCTCTGGCATGTACATCCACGGTGCAGATTGTCATAATTTTTTGACGATCACCAGAGCTCAATTCTCCAAGTAACATGGTAATCAATGTGTTCAACTGCTGAATCTATTTTACAAACGAGTTGAATAGTTTTTTAGTTCCTCAAGTTAATTTTCTAACATAGTTCTAAGAACTATTTACAAATTGGTTGTAAATATTCTTTAGAAGCAACTTTAGGAAAAAAACTCAAACTTTGTCACAAACTGGAATTATAGATGAATGATAAAAAAATTACTTATAATTTTCCTTTTCATGGCAATTGAAATTGTTGTATGCAAACTGACAAAATGGCATATTTTTTTTAAAAAAAATGTTTTAAAATTTTCTACTAAAACAATTTAAACTAGAACTCTGGAAACTTATTAAGTTCAAAATTATAAGTTGACATTTCAAACCTGTTTTTTGTAGTAGTCTTTCAAGGCATTATCAAAACCATCTTCAAGTCGAGCAAAAGCGTTGTTAACTTCGGCAGTCCACCACACTTGAGTGCCACAAAGTGACACCTGAGCCGGATAGTCAAAAAGCCACTGCTCACGAGGTTTTTCTTCGTAAGCAAAAACTGCTTGTTGTAAATAATTTTTGAGGGATGATTTAGTCGTGGACAGTAAACGGTTTAACCAGACTTCTACTTGTCCAGTACAATCACATTCTTTGTCGAACGACACGTATTCACCATCTTTTGCAACCATGCCGACAGCGGCAGTGGCACTGTCACCTTTTTCCTCATCATTGCTAAATGTCAGTAGCGCAAGGGAATCAAAAAGCTTTGTCATGTGTCTCATAATCTAAGAATAAATGAAAAGCTCCTGTTTTAAATGAAACATTTTTTTAATTCCAGATCGAAAATGACTGACTAATTTTGGCTGTGCTCCATTTGACAAGATGTCCAACAGATCTGCTGAAGATATAAAGTAGAATCTTGGAAATGCCAACCTCTTGGTGTCTAAATATTCTGCTAAGGCCTTTTCGCAAAGTATCAATTCCATTTGGATTCCTTCGAGCTTGGATAGAAGATCAGGTCTGTTTGTTGCTTCGATAACGTTTTTGCAATGTCCAGTTTCTTCGAGAAGTTCGCGAAAGGTTTTGTCGATAACGTCGAATCGAGAAGAATCTTCTGGCAGTTGTTGTCTCAGGTCTTCTGATCCAATGAAAATACTTTCCAAGTGAAGCCAAGTTCGTTGAATCTCCAACCAGATTGTAATTACTTGATCGGCTGTTGCCAGTTTCTTTTGCCAGTCAGCAACTTGTTCCAAAAAGTGGCTTACGTATTTTGATGAAAGAATGTTTTGCATTTGAACCTATATATTTCCATATGATGAAGTAATTTTATATATTGATCTTAAAATATGTAACCAAAGTAATTATAACACAGAGTTTCGTTTTCCTTTTGTGTTAATCAGGGTGACGCATTTTCTTTTATTTTAAAATTAGAAATTTGGGTTTTTAAAGAGGTGCGAGTGCCCGTTGCCTGTATTTTTGAGCACCCGTGGGTTTGACCAAATACTGAAACATGTTATTTATGTCAGTAAAGTTTAATAACATTTAACTTTCAACTTCCAAATGCTGATATTTTGTAAAAAATTAAAAATAATATTCTAGAATTATTTCTCAAAATTCGTTGTTGGCCGCACACAGAGAGACTGCGGGCCACATGTTGTGCAAACCTTCTTTCGTACACTACGTTTGTGTACATTGCCGATACTTTACTTAAATTCTAATTTTTAAATAGAATTTAAGTAAGTGGCCTAATGTAAACGAACGTAAAAATTTCTTTAAACAAAGCTCTGAACTAAAATCATTGTAATATTTGTAAAAGTGAAATAATTCGAAGCATATTTTAACCTGATTATCTTCCAGTGTAGCTATAAGATCCTCGCTGGCCTTAAGTAACATGCAACCTGTACGTGGATGAAGCTCGTGTTCGAACTCCATGACAGACCATGTGGCATTTAACTCCTTGAGAACTTTCTCCATGGACATTTCCTTTACGGCTTTGTCTACAATGCAACGCACTTCGTCTTCATAGTTGTGTAAGTTGAGGGCAAGAAGATCGGCTAAAGTTGTTTTCTCGTCCATTACGAAGCGAACCTTTTATGATGAATGTGTCAACAATTTTTTGTTATTTTCTCATGCAAGCATAAATAGGTTAACCGTACCCCGGTGGCAAACATAAGGTGGTTCCAATGCCTTTCTCGAATGGCCGGATTCTGAAGATCGCTGACGGCTCTTAAAGCCGTTGATAAGTTTTTGACAGTCATCTCGAGGTCGATGTATGCGTCCCATGGACGCATTTCTTTGTGTAGAGCACGAATGTCTTTGGCAAACTTTTTGCTCTCTATATCCATTTGCTCAATGTCGATTTTCTTCCACTTTGTTTTCTTCCATTCATCAATTGAACTTCGTACCATGAGTGTATAATCCCACAGTTGCTAAAATAGAAAAAAACATTCAAACTGAGGACCGTTTTTTGTAGTTGCTCTATTTATTTTTACTTTTAAGAGTTTTATATCTCTTCTACAATAGCGAAGATATTTGAAGTCTGCTATGTTAACTTCGAATAATGCGGCTGCTTCTTGGATTCTGATCATTTCGGCTTCCATTTCAGAGACTTCAATGTGAGCCTAGGTAAAGAAAAAGAAACTCAGCACGTGAGTAAAATTGTTTGCAAATTATTTTAGTGCGTTCACAGACAAGCGAGGTTTTAGTTGTCGAGCTTTAATGAAAAAAGTAGTCGGCGTGTCCCCAAAACCGATCACTCGAGTCGACTTCAAGTGATTTCGAAGTGTTCCCAGTGTAGTAGGGTGAACTGCATAAAGGGGTCGTAATAGACAACAGAAGCGGCCTCAGTAACATCTCAACCACACCCACTTTTGAATTGAGCTAACTTTTGAGGCGCTCATTGCATACAGGAAATGAAGACATTAATGTCTTGCAGGCTTCACTGTGACATTGCACACACCATTTTTGTTTCCGCTCTTTCGGTTCACATGTAATGAGCTTTCGAAGTTGTATTGTGCCGACATCTATTGTTTCTCGCTTTTCATAGAAATACATTGTCAGCCACAGCATGGCCACTAATCGTCGTTTTTGACTATTTTTGTAGTCCAACGTGAACACTAAAAAGTCGCTCATCTGTAAAGGCTCTTAGTTGTGAGTGAACATGAATTTTCGTTGCCTTATTTAATTCTTCGTATGGTGTTGAACAGTTTGGACCATAGAAAGGATACATTTTGAAGTTGTCTTTATATTGAAGTAGTCTTGCCTGTTTCAAATTAAATAAAACGTTAACTGTGAAATATGTACATTAATTTAGAAATTTGTTTATTGTGTTTTTAAATGCATCTCAATAATTAATCAATTGAAGTACCGTGTATATTATGTAATATTTTTTAAAATACACACTTTTTGTCAGTTTGAAACATTCAATGATGTCGTCCCATGCATTTGCTATTCTACTTTATATTGCATTATTTTTCTTAATTGTTTCCTAAGATGATTTATGGGAAACTGAAAACTTGTTAGAAACTGGAACGGTAGTCGAATTACTTAATAGTAGTTTTTATGTTGCTATATTTAAAAATAAACTTTTTAAAGACAAAATTAAAAAAAATGTCGTCAGCTTAAAGTTGGATCGTTTTCAAACTTACATAAAAAGCTTACTTTAAAAGATACCAACCTGAAATTACCCTTAAGTGATTTAGCTACCCTTCTAGTTTTTAAAACACTTTTAATTTTTTTTAAAGTTTGCTTCTGAATGATATTTCTAATTTGTTCCACAGTGACTTACATCAAACGCGGCGTAATTTGCATTGATGTTGCTGACTTCAGTCGTTTGCATTGGAGTCACTTGTTGTTTTACGATGGCTACTAATTTCTTCGTGCTATTCCATTTTTCAGGCAGTTCCTGTAAGAAACATTTTTTTTTATAAATGATTGGAAATTATTATAGCATAGTCATAACATACGACTCGTATAACTTTTAAGTAAACTACGGGTACTTTTAATATGTAGAAATTCAAGAAGAAATTCAAAATACGAAAAACACTAGAAGAATTAATTGATATTGATGAACATAATTTTATGGAAGTTTTTTTTTACAAACAGTGAACAACCCTGAAGACACCTTCGCCCACTCAGTGACAATTATATTATCTTGACATAGTACTCATATTCTCATTTTTTTCTGAAAGTTGTTAGTAAAAAGCTGAGCAACAAACTTTTAGTTTATTTTTCTAGTATGCAAATCACAAGTGCAAGAAGAAAACTTTGTGCTTGAAATTCAACTTGCACTTTCCGAGCAAAGATTCCAATACATTAAAATTTTGATAAGATGATGGAAGCCTGACTTTCGAACTCTTGATTTTTGTGACTTTGATGTAGAGACCTACATTGAATAAAATTTTGAAGCCCAGCCCAGCCCACCAGGCCCACGAAGCCCATAAAACCCACCAGGCCTACGAAGTCCATCAGGCCCACAAAGCCCACTAGGCCCATGGGCCTTTAACATAAATATGCCGATCCAACCCCAGCCCAAAAGCCCACCATCCCATGAGATTTGTGTACTTCTCTAATTTCCACGGTTCACAAGTTTGCATGCTCACCAAGAAAAGAAACTGCCCCATTAACGGCTTTAATACGTTTATTTTATTGATTGGTCAGTGAGGAATATGTTATACTTTTATTAATGTGTGAATTCACACATTAATAAAAGTATAACACTGACCAATCAATAAAATAAACATATTAAAGCCGTTACAAATGTATAGAACTGAACCATATATAATTTAAATTATATATGGTTCAGTTCTTTACATTTGTAAAGAACCCCATGAGAGAAATGCTGAAACGCCTTCCAAACCCATGATGCGCACAAAGACCACCAAACCCACAGGGCCCACAAAGCCCACCAGGCCCACGAAGCCCACCAGACCCATGGACCTTTAACATAGAAATACCGGCCCAGGCAAAAGCAAAAGCCCACCGGCTCATGGGCTTTATGTAGGTCTCTACTTTGAGGAGCAAAAGTAAGAGGAACTAGAAACTGTTTAATAAACTAGGAGGGTAGTTCAACAACTTAAGATTATTTTCATGTTGTTATTTTGGGAAGTAAACATTTTATGGACAAAAAAAATTAGAAAAAGATAATCATCTGTTTAAAGTTGGTTCTTTTTCAAACTGGCATAAAAAGCTTATTTTAAAAGATATCAACATGAAATCATCCTTAAGTAATTAACCTACGATTCTAAGAGTCTGAAATACAGACTAGCCTATGGTCATGGGGCGTTTACATTTTAAAAACCAGCCTAAATGTAGACCTACTGAACAAGATTGGTTTTCCATGCTGAAACCCAGTTTTCAGTTTTGAGGCCAATTAAGTTCTTCTTGAATTTGCTCGTATGATTTCTGTGCCATTTAGTTAAAATGCGTAAGTTTTATGCTTTTCTTTATTTATGGTATTTTTATTTAAGGTTTTTAATTTTACTTTACTTGTAATTGGATGTGGACAGAATCTGGAATTTCCTCGTCGAAAGATCTTAACAAATCTACGGTATCTTTGAGGGGTTCGAACATCCCATCTGTTGCTTCCTGCCTCTCTCGTACACAAAGCAAGTGCCTCATTACACTGACCAGTCCGTTGTAATCTCCTTCTGCAATTGACTTACTGAGACCATTCTCTGTCTCTTTCATAAAGGAATCCAAATCGTTTAGGCTATGCAGCACACACGGAATGGTATTTTTTGTTATTTAAATTAAAACAACTAGACATATCAAAATACATGTACTTTATTTTTACCTGTTAACCACTTTGTCCATTAGATACGATTTGAACATAAAAATCCATTTATTAACCAAGCGGATGAGTCCATATTTAAACGGTTTCAAATCAACTTTTAGCCATTTGTCTAAAACGATTGTGTTTGTTATTTGTCCTGTTTCACTAAGAATCATTTGGTAGCTTTCGATCTGTAATTGAAATTTATAAATATTATTTCTTACTGTTTCAATCGTGTTTACAAGTAAATAAACGTTGGCACTTTGTGTTTGAAATCTTTTAGTTGTGGAGCAACGTGAGTAACTGTCTTGTCGGACTCCATGGATAATTCTTGAGCAGTGAGTTTGTGTCCGTGACGAAGAAATTTTTCGAGATATTCCTTCTGTTGTTTCGTCCAAATGGATTTGTATTTATTGAACTGCGCTGCGTATTCGGTAGCTTGTCTTATGACGTTTTCAGTACGGATAAGAATTTTTTCTTTGATTTCTTGTACATCTTTCCTACGTTCAATTTCATCCTGTAAACAATCAATTAGATTCGTATCTTTTGATTACTGTTTCATTTTTTAAAACATAAGATTAAATCTAACTCGAAAGCTTATCATAATGTTGGATGGAATCAAAGTGGCCATTCCTAGAATGTCTGTAATAAGTTTCTCCATTATTTGCATGAATCCATTGACATGCCTTGGATCCAACGACGGAATGAATATTTTTTCTTGACAATCCAAAGATAGTTTTATTTCAAAGAGTGGAGCTGATATAGTATTTGAGTCAGTGTTGTCCAATAGATACCAAAGGCTGCAGAACATAGTAAGAATTTTAAGTGCCTGATGAAAAAGTATTTTTTTTTTCACATATAACATATTAAAAAAAAATCGAGAAGTATTTTTCGAGTATTCTTAAATAAACTTTATAGCAATTTAAAAATGTTTATGGGTTTTATATCAACGTTGATTTTTAGGAAATTTAAAAGAAATTTTGAAATGATTTATAAGTAAATATTCACCATACTATATTTTATTTTCAAACAAAATTAGCATTTTATTTCTTAAAGTCGCTTCTAAACATAGTTGATTTTTTTAAATAAAAATAAAAACAATTATCGAATTTTTTAAATCTAAAACAGATTTGTTATTTAAACGAAATTTCAAATTTTGTTTTATTTTTTAATTTTATTTTCTCTGAAGTATTCCGACTATTAAATTCTATTCTATCAATCTAGCAGATGTTAAGACAAGTTCAATTTGCATGAATAACAATCTTTTATGATTGACAGTTATTCTCAGCTTCTTCTGGCCCATAGCTCACAAGCACAATGCAAATGTACTGAGTTAAATTGAATTGAATTTTGCTGTAATGTTAAAAGATAATAAGTCTAATAATAATATATTCTAATAATTCTAAGATGATAATCAACTTATGTTATGGTTTAAAATTAATTGGAAACTGATAAATCAAGTAACTGCCACTTTGTTTTTAAAAAGTTAATGTGGTTAGTCTAAACATTATTAGCAAATTTACTTGTTGATCGCCACATGTATTTACCTGCATAAAGTAGCTTTATGGAAACAGTTTAAAATTTGCTCATCGATATGTAAAAGATATTGTTTCCATTCTTGAGATTCGACGTTTGCCACAAAGAGTTCGGCATTTCTCTGTTAAATTAATAAATGCGAATTATTTGTTTTTATATTTATACCCCTCTATAGCAATGAATACAACTCCAACCTTAATCATTTCTTGAAGATTTTTCGCAGCCTCTTCAATTTCTTTGTAACGTTTCTTAACTTTTTCTTGACGATCCTCCAACGATAATAGAGATTCTTTTCTAGATTCTCTTCTTTCGAAGAGTGGTGCCGCATTCCACTTGGACATCAGCAGCCTCATCTGTTCTTCTCCGTGTTTTGCTTTCAGAACTTGTTCATGGAGATGATGGACCATATTTTTGACTTTGGCAATGTATTTCGAAACACCTTATAAATGTAATTTTGTTAAGACTAATTGGCATTTATTCTTTTTATATTTTAATTTAGTTTACCATCTGTTTGCCAGTCGTACTCTCTCTCTGCTTTGCCCAGTGCCTGGTCTATTTCATTCATTTTTTTCCCGATAAGTTTCAACTCAAGAGAAAGAGTCGACTGTCTGAGATTGTTGTACCAAGAGGCCACATGCTCAAGAGCTAATCTGTTTTTCTGAATGTCTTGTTCTCGATCGTACACCGATGTGGCAACTGTCGGAATATCTTTTCTATCTAACATTTGGAGGTATTTCACTTCACGCAATACGACACTTAACTGAAAAAAAATTAAATTGAGAAAAAATTAATATAGTTAATATAACTAATAAACTTCACTGTTACTAACCTTTAGGTCGAAGTTAACCAAAATACAATCAGTTTCTTCGTTGCGAATTATAAGTTTGTTCTTGAGGGAACTTCGACAAACATCTCCAACAGTTTGTTTAAATTCGTTATACACTTGAGTTTCAATTCTGATTGAGAGAATAAACAATTCAAGAGGTGTGTTTCATGAATTTGGTAATCTAATAGTAGGAAAAGCAATTTGATGCACAAAAAAAACTTAAGAGTGGTTATATTTTAAGGAGGCAGGTAGACAAATGTCTGCATCAGAAATCCCTCACAGTACTTTCTATTAGTGGCATATATGAATCCACTGAGGAGTACTGGGATAAATTTTCGCTGCAGATAATTAAACCCTTTAAAGACAAAGTGGTGTAAGTCGTTTATAAGAAGTACAGTATTGTTATAATGAAGGGTTTGTAATGACATTACGCCAATTTGTATATGAATTATCTGGTAATATTCATGTTCACCTAATGGAAGCAGCAGAGTTATGACTTACCCTTGTTTTTAATAGATGTGCATATATTTATTGACATATAACTTGCTTTAGTTACTATTTTTCAAGTTATCCAAGTTTCAGTTTGTTAAAAATTTCTTGAAAATGTTTTAATCTTTTTTTAAAACGTGGCAAGATATTTTCAAAGTGTTTTAAAGATAATATAATTTATGAAGTTGCATTTAAAAAATGAAAGTTTTGAAAGAAATTAGAATTTTTTCTTGTTAATAACTTCACGAAAAAATAATAGAAATTTTCAAGTTCCTTAAATTTTTCATTTCCACTTTTTTTTTATCTGGATTTCCAACATAAAAAGCTTCAAAAGCACTTTTTTGAAGACGAAAAATATTTTTGTTTTGCCATATTTGTGAGATTTAGTTGCCGGACAAAATGTAAAGTTAATTGTTAACTAGAAGGTAGTTAATTTAAATAAATGAATGACTGTCAGAGGATGTGACTTGTTATAAAAAAGTGAATGAATTGATGAGAAGTGCATTTATTTCTAAAAAGAAGTGGTCTACTGACTTATCCAGTTGACCCATTAGATTTCTGTATTTCTTGAACACCGATTTCGCTTCATCGCTGGAAGTTATTCTGAAATGAAATTTCTTTTTTTATTCAGAAATCTCAATCAAAACATTCTTCAGTGAGAAATTATATTCTTACGGATGTTCCAGTAATTGGAAAGTTCCCATAGGAGCTGATATTCTTTCTCTTAATTGATTTGCCCAAAAAAGTTGGCTTGAAACAGGTGGCATGTTATTAAAATTTGGGTATTTCCCTGTAGAAAAAGAAATTAAACAGCATGTCAATAGCAAGTTACTGTAAACTTTATTAAATTGTCAAATTGATAAAAGTTTATCT
Organism: Brachycybe producta; assembly: GCA_036925085.1. NCBI lineage: Eukaryota > Metazoa > Arthropoda > Diplopoda > Playtdesmida > Andrognathidae > Brachycybe > Brachycybe producta. Next base: position 860,000 of record JAUPFP010000064.1, read on the forward strand.
GTTGACTTCTGATAATATTTTTTTAAAAAGTAAAACAGATAAATAATTTGAAAGTTTGTTTATTCATTGGTTTCTCTGTTTAGTTTACTGTTGTTTATGGTATCGCTATTGCTCAATTTACTAATAATATGGTTCAACATTAATTTTTCTAAAAAGCAATGTTAGAAGCAACTTTAACTGACTTCACTGACTGTTTGTAATTTTTTTTTTCAATAAAGTTAATGGAAAAAAAATTAATGTCTGAAATATCCAATGAAAAGGTTTTTAAAACTATCTTTTCATGAAAACGTTTTTGTCGTATGGAATTGTTTCTAACGAGACGTTTTCACTGATTTGTAAATTTTTGCCAAACCTCTGTTAATAAATTTACTTATGAATTAAAGTCCAGGAAAGTATAAATTTTCTTTAAAAATGTGCACGTTATGTAAATAGAAAAAGAACAAAAAAAAATGAAAGATATACAAGAAAGTTGTTTGTTTTATGCAAATTCAAATGTGTAATATACTAATATACGACAATTTAAAAACAAATACATAATCAGTGCAAATCGGCAGTAAAAACTGTTTATAGATTTATTTCTTACCAAATTTTTTTGAAAAATATCAAAGTAAAATTATGCTAGTTCCAAAGATTATACAATTTGTCATTTTTATACGTTTTTATTTGGCGTTAAAATGACTATTATATGTATTGGGTGTATCTCACATAAGTATAAGGGTATCTCAAAGTGGTTGTGATTGTTTTGTTCATTTTATGCAAACTTTTGGCCTTACTGTTGAGGTTTTTTTATAAGTCATTTAACTTCTCAATGAATTAAGAGTCTTATTAACCTGAATTTTTAAAGTCTTGTATATGTTGATCAAAGATATATTTTGCATCATCCATTTCTTTCTCGAGTAGTCTGACAAGTCTAGGATATTTGACATTACAATCTCTCTTTATTATTGGACGGTCCAGTAATGGTTGTACCATGGCAATTAGCTAAGAATAAAAACGTAGCAATACAGTTAATTCAAAACCAGGGTTGGAACAATTAAGCTCTATACTTTTTTAAAGATCACAAAACCGTTTTAATTAAATTAATTTTTTTTCAATAAATTTGAGTTTTTAATTAGATTTCTTCTTCAAAGTTGCAAAATTTAAAAATACTGAAAAAAAACTAATAAGTTGCATAAATAGCTTAACCAATATTATTAATTATACAAATATTCAAATTAAAGGCAGTGCATTTATGGTAAATTTTGACAATGGATTCACTTTCAATAAAAATTAACTGTCAGTCTTGTTAATAAACTTTAATAATAAATTTTGAAGTAAATAAAGTCCGAATTAATTTACATAAAATAAATTTGAAAATAAAACTATTTGATTTTATTCAAAAACAGAACCATGTAATTTAAATGAACCTCTGTAAGTTTTTAATTTTATACTGCATAATAATTGCATTTGCATGCCTTGAAAAAAGACGTTGGATTTCCACAATCGTCAAAAGCCTGGCTAATAATGCAACCCAGCTTTTTGTCCCAGTCTTCAACTCGTGCCATCATTTGGTCACATTCTTCCAGGAATTTCTAAGGACATAAAATAAAATTGTAGTTTGAAAATGATTGGAAAAAGGAAAAAAGAATTTCCATGATTAAACATGAACATGAACATGATTTGTACCTTATTTTGAGTGTCTAATGTGTCATCACTACGGTTTGCAAATGTCATGTAAAACTCCAGAAACTCATGATAAATGTGAGTCATGGAGCTGCTTAAGATCCTTCCATTTGAATTTCCAATTTCCATCTTTTCCAGCTTCATGAATTCGGATGCTGTTTCAAAAACGCCCTTGATGTAAAGAGAGTACATACAAAAAATTGTTATCTAGTTTCATAACTTATGATTTTGTGAGGTCTCTCATTTACTTTAATGATATTTAAATGTTCAATGAAGATATCTGTCTGGTGAAAAATGATTTGGGGTGGGAAATTCCACTCTTTGGGCGGAGTGACTCTGAAGTAAGTGTTAATGTTAGCCTTGCTCTCGTAAAACAGTTTGTTGAAGTCATCAAACAATTGCAAGGCTTTGACAATCTTTTCCAGACCCTCAGGAACTTCCAGTTGAAATATAGACATTGGGTCAATGTAAACTTTGACCTGGACAATTTTTCATTTGAAAATAGAAACAATATTTTAGTATATAACTAGAAGGCGGATTTCTAGGCAAAAGGGTGGATAAAAATTATGGTTTTTTATTGGAAATATTTTATTTAACTCAGATTTTTTAAATTTTAATCACGTTTTTTTATTTATTTTAAATTTCATAAAATTACTCTTTTATTAACTAAAATTTGATGCATTACGAAATATTTAATCTGTTTATTCACCTATCAAGCACATAATTATATAGAATTAATATCATAAAATAAGTTTAAATTCACTTTTTTTAAAAAAAAAAAAAAGAAAACTGGGAAAATTAAAAAATGTGATTTAAATCACTTGATTTTTATGATGTTGCTAATGGTTTGATTAAATTGTAATTTAAATTACGTTGAATTTAATGAAAAAGAAATCAATTAATTTAAATCGCAATTTAAACCAGTCATTTAAATTAATTTGATTTAACCGTGGTAGGCACAGAAATCAAACAAGGGTGTTCAAGTGCAAAGCAAAGTCAATCCTCCTTTTTAAATGCCATTGTTTTGACTTGTATGTAGCTTTTTATGTGCCTAATGTTGAGAAACACTTGCTTGGTTTCTACCTAGAACTGCACCTGAACTGCCACCATGAAAGTCTTGCAACTTCAAATTTTTTTTTCCCAAATTTTAGACCATAAGGTGAAAATTTAGATACATGGGCTCTCAATGATGGATTTCGAAATTTGTTACATTATCTCAATTTATATTACCTGATGAATGATTTGATTGTTAATTTTTTGCAAAAGAACGATGATTTTTTCTGAAACACAGTAGTATTTGGATCTGGACCATACCAAACAAACCACGTGCAGCATAATCCGTAGTACAGTTGGTAGTTCACAGAATTCGGCTGTTTCCAGAGCACAAAAATGATTCTGTAGTGGGTTTAGATGGATACTGATATCTTTGGCCTCTTCGAATGCTGACATACAAATTGTAATTAATTTTTGAAGCTACGGTACTATTTTTGGATCTCTATTTTACCTCTGTTAACTTTTTGACGAATTTCTGTCAGTCCTGGATAATAGCTATTGTTTGTTCTTTCCATTATTCTTATTATTTGTTTGATTTGACAATTGTCCAGCTATATAAAATAATTTTTTTATTATTATTTTAAGGTATGGGTAAGGTCTTGCTACTAAAAAAAAGTTCAGACAAATATTTACAAAGTAAATGAAAATCGTTAATTTACATTAAACTTTAAAAAACTTTCAAATTTTATTTGAGATAAAAATAAATATGTGGAATTAATTACTTTCAAAGTATTTAGAAGGAACTTTAAAAAAAATAAATTACTAAAAATTAGAGTAGACTATGACAAAAGTATTTTAATAATATTTTTAAAAATAAACTTTTTAAAAGCAACTTCAAAAAGAAATTCTAAGTTTTATAGAAAATAGAATATTAGGTGCATATATTAAAAATTAGTTTAATAACAATATCATTAAAAAACATTTGTATGCGAATTTCATATTAGTTTTCATCTTTCAATATACACTGTCACACAAAAATAACACCAACTCATTTTCAAATTGCCATAGTTTATTTTTTTGGATATTGCAAAAACATTTTTTGGGCATTCTACAATTATTATTTTACATAATAATTTCTAACAAACTTTGATATTTGTCTTAAAGTTAGTATTTAAAATTTTTTACATTCATTTAAACCGTTTGAAATAATTGTATAATCAAGTGGAGCATTGTTCAAAATAATTTAATTTGTTTCTTACTTGCTCTTGTATACTTTTCAGATGAGTTCGCCTAGTTTTCCAGAACTGCACTTCTGTCATAGGCCCGGGACTGAGACCCAGCTGCAGTGAGTAACCCGAATTCTGTTCTAAGATCATTTCGATTGTATCAATCCATTTCGGAACGACTGACTCAATCGCCGAAAGGAGATCCGGATCGTTGACGGCACTTATACAATGAATAGACTATTCAGTGGTATGTTTAGATTTTTTTATATACAGTATGTTTTAGAATCAATGCCCCGATCTATACGCAAAATAGAATGAGCAGCTAAATCGTTTAAATTGTAATTTTTTACTAATGGAAACGATTTTTTAAACACCGTTTTTAAATGCAATAACTTATTTAATCATAATTATTTATAAATCTGTTTCGTTTTTTGTGATGTATAATTATATTTTGATAATTAATTAACAACCTTCATAAGTTTTAATTATGTAGCTTCTTTAGTTTCTAAGATATATTTAATTTTAAACAATAGAGTCTGTCACTCAAGTGTACATTGGTAGACTGGTGGATCTGGTAGACTGGGGGCGTTGGTTCTGGAACATGTATGTACAGTCATACTTCGTTTAACGATAGGGATGCGTTAATCAAATCATCGTTAACCTGGCCATCGATTGAAATGTAAAGGCACTTAGGTATAAACCTATAAAGTTTGTTGTACTACGTTATATCGAGGTTTGACTGTACTGTATTTGTGACAATGCATTGAATGAAAATTATGTTTTGTTTACTCTTGTGTGGATTCGTCAGTGATTTTGTCAATTCCTTGAGGCAGGGGTAATGTTGGATTTCCAACTACGAGACTGTGTACTTGTTCTACTGTTGTTCGCAGGTCATGTAACTGGAAGTGGATGTCTTTAACTACAGCTGATGGCCAGGTATCATTCAGTTGCTTGTTTGTTAAGATGGGTAGAAGCACCTGAACGTTTCATACAAATCTTTAAACTTGAAAGTGTGTTAGAAACTAAAACGGTAGCTGAATCAACTTTACAATATTTTCATGTTGATATATTTCAAAATAAACTTTTTATGGAACTATAAAAATATTAAGATGAAAACACTGTTAACTGATAAATAAACGAACCATTCTAGTTTCTAAAACACTTTCATTGTCTTTGAATTTTTTTAATGTTGTTTACTGAAAGGCGGAATAATCAACGTTTGAGGAACGTTTACACTTTAAGCTGAATAATTCTTAATAAAACCTTAACTGACATACTCCATTGACAAATGCTGGTAGAATTTCTATAGATGATCCCGGTAAATCTCCATACATTAGTTCCTTTTCAAAATCTTCCTTTGGTAAGGCTCCTTGTTTCTTTTTGATAAAATACACGTATTTGGGACGGCGACTGGACAAGTTAAATTTGTGTTCAGCAATTACTTGGTTGACTGAGGCCTGAGAAAAAATCAAGTTGGTCACAGGTTCCTTTTCAAAAAAATCAAAAATGACACTTTTGATATTTTCTGCATTTATCATTTTTAAACCAATGTCTGGTTTCAATTTGAGTAATTTTAAAGTCCAGTCTGTTATGAATGCCATTCGAGGATCGAGGTTGTCAGATGCCATTTTTTTAAATATTATTTTCTTTGCTAAACAAAATTGTATTTCACAGTTTTGCACATGGGCTTTTTTGTTGTTGCTACAACAACTTTGTAGTTGCTATGGTAAATATTGATTTCAAAGTTGGATTTGGTTCATAAAACACATTTTTAGGTTGTATTTGCTTAAATTGGTTTTCGTTGTAATCAGGCGCATCTTGACTGATACTGGAACACTTTTTGATTAAGAAATACAATAATTTGTTACACAATCGGGTTTTTACGTAAACACAGGGTCTATATAAAAATATATTAAATAAACGCTTATCTCTATGACAAATTTTACCAATTATGAAAGAAACAAATTCATTTTAAGCAAGGTGCCTACCAAATAGACCTTACAAATGTTTTCCTTCTATATAGAAGGCAAATATTTGCAGGAAAAATTCTTCTCAAAACTTTTTTATGGAAAGGGGCAAGTGTCCTAAGATGAAAAGTATTGTATTGGATTTGTGCTACAGAACTTTGTCTTTTAGATGGATATATGGCCCATTAGGTTGTCTAACCCCTTTTCTAGGGGTGAGGGTGTTAAAATAAGTTTGAACAAGTTTGGGGTGAGGGAAATTAATTTTAATTAAATGTAGGTCAAACAGGTGTGGACAGGAAATTGACACTTGTAGGGGGGAATGGGGTAAAACAAGTTTGAACAAGTTTGGGGTGAGGGAAATTATTTTTAATTAAATGTAGGTCAAACAGGTGTGGACAGGAAATTGAATTGACAAATAGGGAGAATGGGTGGAGTTTAAGACTGAAAAGTGCCCTCTACTTTTAGAAAATACAAGTCTCTTCAGTAGTGATTTTATTTTCAGAGAGGCAACATCGTGCAATTCAACTAATGGTGCACCATGGACTTAGAAAAACGATGAGTCTCTTCCATCACGGATAACAACCAGTACAACCGACTCCAGCAAACATCTTGGTAATTGTCAATTACATTGAAAATTTTGTACGTATCGCATTTTGCTGTAACAGACAATGCGATTAAAAATTTCGAATTTATCACAATTTGTAGCTGACGGGCCACATTTTGTGGCTCTCGAGCCACATTTTCATTACCATTTCGCATTAAAAGCATTTTGGGGCCCCAATCGCCGACATGCCAGCATAGGGCCACATTTGTGACTCGCGGGCCGCACACATAATTCGCGCCACCAAAAACCAATTTAATTCCACCTCACACCACCCCCTTTTAACAATTTACGCTCTCATTTGCAGCCGTTTTGTTTTTGTTTTTTTGTACCTAAAAAATTACACCAAAAACACAATTTGGTTTTTTTTGGGGTGTGTGGGAGAAATCTAGAAAATTTGCTAACCCCTTTCGCCACCATATTGTTAATTTGGGGGTGACCTTAAAAATTTGCCAACCCTTTTGCCGCCATTTTGTTTTTATGGGTGGGTGGGGGTAACCTAAATAATTCACAAAACCTCAGTACACCTGTATAGCCCCGGAAGTGACGTCATGAGGGGTTGACAGGCCACGGCCCCTCATGACGTCACTTCCGGGGGCTATACAGGTGTACAGTACTACTTCCGTTGTAAGCTTAACTTTATACTGACGACCATATTTTAAAATGGCAAAGCTAAGCTTGACCATCACTATTGAGAGTTTTGTAGTGCATCATATTTCAAGCTTTAGCATCGTTTTAAAATACGCTTTCAAGACTAATCAATTAAGTTAATAATTCATTCATGTCAGACTGTCAGTTCAAATTATATACATGTATAATAATGCTTTTTGCACTTTGTACATTGCTCACGTCTCTTTGTCATTATCACGTTCCATATACGAGCTTGTACTGTGTACTAAGTTCAGATTTATTTTTCTACAAAAAAATTATTGTATAAACTGAATGTTTACCTGTGCCATTAACATTGATATCTATTTATTTCAAGGACGATAACGCGATTATACTGTACAATATATTTTATGAGTCTGCTCATCTAAATAACATAATTTTTCTCGATTAATAATTTCTTTTGTTTTGTTGATTCGCAACATTTTTTAAATTTAAGTATTTTTATATTTTATGACCAAAGTAAATCGGGTGTTTTTTAATTAATTTTTTGTATAATGTTGTTAGCTAAGTTGATTTCTCCTAAATCTTCAATAATTACTTTTATAATTGGTGGGGTATTATTACTGGCTGGTGGCATTGTTTATGTATTTATTCCAGACATTATAACAAGTGTAATGGCGCAGGTAAATAATAATAATAATAGTAATAATTATAATAACAATAATAATTATTATTGCCAGTAACGAGAGAAAGTCACAACAATGACAGTAATTGGTAAAAAAGAATTTCGTACATGTAGTGTACACATTTTTGGCGAACATTCGTCAAGATTTGGCGAACATTCGTCAAGATTTGGCGAACATTCGTCAAAAATATGGCGAACACTCGTCAACAGTTTGGTAAACATTCTTCAAAATTTTGACGAATGTTCGCCAAATCTTGACGAATGTTCGCCAAATTTTTTTTGACGAATGTTCGCCAAATTTTTTTTGACGAATGTTCGCCAAATTTTTGACGATTGGATTTTGCAAAGAAACACGAGCTTTATTTTATGTATTTCATTTCAGAAATTGCCATTGTCTCCAGATTCGATGGTTTTGAATATTTGGAAAGATATTCCGATTGCCATTTATCGTCAGTTTTACATGTTTAACTATACAAATGCTCCAGAACTGAATGTTAAGTGGAATTCCAGTGTTAAACCTCGAGTGCAACAATTGGGACCCTACACATACAGGTTCTTTTTAAAAGAAAAATTGTTCAATTTTTTTTTTCATTTTTGGACATGGTGCAACAAAACAAACAGAGCTCTTTAAAAATAACTTGTTAGAATTTTAAGGTTTATTCAAATTAATTTTAATTACCAGAAGAATAAACGAAGACACAATAAACGTTTGATTTCGATGGGAAAGACATTTAAGTAATTTTTTTGGGCTGTGACCCCTGGCCAATCTGCTTCGTAAGGTTGTTGATTAGCTATTTATTTTGTTTTTGTTCCCCCGGATGGCACCATTATAGTGGTAAATGCTAAACTCCGTAAATCTTTTTGGAATATTTGGGCGCAAAAACGTTAAGTGAACTTTTTTTAGAAGTTACATAACGAAAAAATTCAAATTATTTTCAAAACAAGAATGATAGATTATTCTAAAGTTTTTTCGTGGCAAGTACATTATCTTAAAAAATAAACATTTTATCGCAGTTTGAAAATGACCCGTTTTTACGTATTTTCATTAACATTTCGTGAAAAATTATTTTCGCCTTTTTCAGACTGTCATAAAAGTTTATTTTTTAAAGATATCATTGTGAAAAAAAAACGTTTAGCACTAACACTGAGAATTCTAGTTTCTAAATCACTTTGAATTATTTTGTAATGTTTCTTCTGAAAAATGTGACACCCTGTATCTGCATACTTGCGGAACACCTCTTAAAAATTCCCTCTTGCAAGAATGGCACCCCATTGAGCACAGATGTCCAGACTTGGGTGGCCCGAATTCTTAGTGAATTCGAGGAACCAAATTGAACCGTGAGAAATTGGGAAAAGAATCCCAAAAATGCCTTTCCTTAAAAGGTAATATTCTCAGCCTAGGGCAATGATTGGCCCAGTTGGCCTGTCATTGAGCCCTCAGGTGACAGTCTCCCCTCCCTTGAGACAGAACGAAAGTGCCGTGCCACTTATGTTTGACAATAGTTCAGTTCGAGAGTATCCAGAGAGACAATTCGATGAAAGAGTTCGAATATAGTTGAACTAGAGAGTTCAAGATAATAACTCTGAACTTAGAGTGAATGTAATATTTCAGTATTTAGTCAATAATTGTATAGTAAATTTAAAGAATATAACTATGTAATCGTACAAAGTTGCGATAGATAAAAAGAACCTTTTATACCTCATAAAAGTGTTGTGTCAGTTATTTTCTCCACAGTGGAAATAACGAAGAGGAACTTTGGCCTATATCTACAACACCAATAGAGGCACTCAAAAACGTTCTCAGTCCCTCTGGTTGGCACCTTCAGACCGGGCTAAAGAGGACTAGTATCGTCGACGTCTGTTATGCGACTATACATAAGATTTCCTAGTCGGGACTGAGTGTGTTCCTGCTCGAGAGCGTGAGGAGGGCCACGTTCGGCCCCGGCTAAATCAGTAAGGTCTTTTTGTGGGCCTTTAAGACGGCTGTTCGCGAGAGACTGTGTGCTCGGTTAAGTACCTGAACAATCAGAATATCGCGCCCGGTTAAACCAGGGGTTGGTTCTCAGCCCGCACCACCTAAAGGCACCGCTAAAGGGCCACCCTCGTCACAAAAACGTTCAATTGAAAAACATAAATTTTCTCAAAACCGCGGGATTGGATTAGAGATCTCTTATAGACACATCTTAAATTATTTTTTTTTTACTAATTTTTATGATTTTATCAGAGATATAAGACATAAAGTGTTTTTAAACTGGGACAATGACGAAGATAAGGTGTCTTATTATGAAATCCACAATTTTCATTTTATTCCTGAACTGTCCAAAGGAAGTGAAGATGATTTGATTTACATTCCAAACTTGCCACTTTCGGTAACAATTTTTTTTTTCTCCTAGAGTTGTTTCTTTTTTTATTGAAATTAGTAATAAAAATGAAATGTTTCTCTATTTTTCTCGAATGTAAAGGCGATTGTTCCGATGGCTGATGACAATTTAAAGGAGACTTTAAATGAATATATCAAAGCGATGAATCTTTCATATTTTGCTCCACTTCTGAAAGTTGGTGATTTGCTTTACAGAGGCTACCACGATGATCTTGTAGATCTTGCACAACAACTTAAACATTTCGAGTTATTACCCGGTGCAATGTTTGCCTTTTTCTACGGTGTATGTATTTTAAATTTTATGAAATTTTATTTGATAAATAAGTTAGTAGCTTTATATTTATATGCGTTGACTGCATGGCTGAGCTGGTGCTCAAACATCTAAGGAAACTTTTTTAAAGGATAGGTGGGCAACCTATTTTTCAATGTAGCCATAAGTGTAGTGAACGGGAAGTGATATATTCGTCATTTTATTTAAAATTTGAGAAATTTGGTTCCGTTAACTGTTAACTAGTTAACTGTTTGAACAAGTTTAATCAGTACGCTTACTTTATCATTAGTTGTAAGTTACCCTAGACGCAAAGGATGAAACAAGTTGAAAAAAAAATTAGAAAATCTTATGCTATCAACTGCAGAAGTGTTGTCCGAATTGCTGAACGTAATGCATATCTCAATTCTGTGTGGCAGAAAATGTTACACCAACAAGAAAATAAATTCATCTAATTTTATTTTTTGAACTGAAATATTGCAAAATAAAATTCGCTACATTTTCATAACCAATTTTCCCACATGTAGTTAGTGATTGGCGATAATGATATACATTTTAACTTCCAAGAGACTAAGGTAGTGTTTCTCAAAGTGTGATACGCGAAAATCGTCGGTCAGCATACGCGCGCAATCTTTGTCATTTTCTTTTCAGCCAACTTGACATATTCATCTCTGTTTCATACCTAAATACCATTTGTGTGCTTCAGTTTATGGTAAATTTAGCATTTTATGTTATGATGCTGTTGTCTTGCATTATTAGCCCAATTTGCAACAATCACTCAATGGTGGTCCGTGCTGTAACTTTGAAATAATTTGCACTTCCATTAGTGTTTCTTGTTTTTATTTATATCAGTATTTATTTTAAAAGAAAAATGGATCCGATGATGGCCTGTATCAAATTCGCAGAGGTAAATGGAACCTTGGTGACGCCTTTCAAATATCAATGTGGAATGGTTCCGAGTACGTATCTAGTTTCCTCTTAAAGTTGACGTTTTTAAAATAACAATGAGTTATTTTTATTATAGAAGGCTACCTGAATTTGCAGGGGATTGTGGAAGGATCAATGGAAGCGGTAATTATGACTGACCACAAATCAGAGCCGTTACTTAGGCGAGGCGAGTGGGACACCAACCTCAGTGCAGAAAAAACTTAGGGGCGCAGAAATGAACAGCACTCATTCATCTACTCATATATTGATTAATTATTTTTAACAGATTCTTTTATTATTGTTCTTGTTTTAATATTTTACTTCTTTTCCAATAAAATAACTAACGTACGGCCGCCCATACTGGCAAGTGTGGCGCTTGTCCCCTTTCAAAAGTGAAATTTCTTATTTTATAAGAAAATTTAAATTTTTTAAGAAATTTATTTGCTCGCTTTGTTTGCAGAAATAATGCACAATGTAGTCATTTTCAAATTTAACCTTTATCACTTGCCCGGCACATCCACCCCTTTTCCATTTGAAACAACCTTGTGGGCGACCCTGGTCACCCCAATGTTATTCTTACCTCGGGCGCAAAATTACTTATATAGTTACGGCTCTGCACAAATATACTGTACAATCAAAATGACAAAATATATTCATGTACGTGTATAATTTTATTTCTGGATTGGTATTGAACAGATGGAACATTTTTTTCGCCACGTACAAACACTAAAGATAGAATTTATGTTTTTGTTTCCGATATATGCAGGTGAATTGAACTTCAATATTTATTTTCTTGAAATTATGATGTTTTTTTTTTGTTATAAAAATAATGTTACGTTTTTAATTCAGATCACTTTTTCTTGAGTATTCCGACGAGACGGAATTTCGAGGCATCAAAGGATATCGCTACACGTCAACCCTTGACCTTTTTGCTGATCCGAACATGAATCCGGACAATGCTTGTTTCTGTTATCCAGGACCAGCGGATTGTATTGCAGCTGGAATTAGTAGTGTATCCCAATGCAAATTTGGTAGGTGATTGTGTCAGCACTTTTTTTTTTTAAATTAACATTGATATGGAGCCATTGTAATATATCAAAATGAAAGAAAATATTGGAATTAAACTCTGGGTTTTCTTCGTTACAGAGGAAAGCGAAAATGTTTTAAAAACTTGAAGAGTCAACTTAAAAAGTTAAATGCATTTATTATATATATATAATATCCCAGGTCTGTGTGTTTGTGTGTGTGTGTGTGTGTGGAGTAACAAAACCCATTGAAGCACGTCGGAATTTATATAAATTTGAATAAATGAACCGTTTTTTTTTTCTCAAGGTCAACTACTGTATATGTTGAACTCTTCCTTTGGAAAGTGTAGAAGGGGAGAGAGAGAGAAAAGTGGGAGGGGGTGAGGGGAAAAGGTTGGAAAGTGTAGAAGGGGAGAGAGAAAAGTGGGAGGGGTGAGGGGAAAAGGTTGGAAAGTGTAGAAGGGGAGAGAGAGAGAGAAAAGTGGGAGGGGTGACTGAAATTGAAATGAAAGGAGTAATGAAAGGAGTAAAAAAAGGAAAAAACGACGCGCATGCGCACAATTGCCTGTGAATTTTGCTCCCGTCATTTATGACGGGTTACCCCACTAGTAATTTATATTAAACAAGAATACATTTACAGTATATTCAATTCAATATATTTATTTATGATGTTTTTTAAAGTGTAGATCTAAACGCCTCTGAATCTCTTGATTTATTTTTCGTTTCAGGTTCAAAATGAAGATTAACTTGACGGTATTTTCATGTTATTATCTTTCAAAACACACGTTTTATCTCGGTTTCAAAATTACCCAACTTTAAGCAGATGATGTTTTTAAATTTTTGTCTATAAAACGTTTATTTTAAAAGATATCATCAGGAGAATAACCTCAAGTGATTGAACTACTTTTACAGTTTCTAAAACACTTTCAAGTATTTCTCTCAATTTTGCTCCTTGAAAGCCAGAGTAATCAGACTTCAGAAATGAGCTACTGTATTCGAAATCCATAATAAAAGATCCCTATATATTGAGTTATTTAAATATATTAACGTATGTATCTAAATATTTGTTTTAGTATTTCACGATGTTCAGATTTTAAAGAATGAAGTCAGTTTTATTTTGTTAGTTCCTCAAGTGGACTCGGTATAATTCAACTAAATAATGTATAATTAACTGGAATGCATTTATCTGAAGTCTAGACTAGGTACCAAGGATATTTTCATGCTTTTTATTTTTGAAAAATAAACATTTATGGCATTTTCAGATTTTTTTAACTTCAAAATGCCACGGTTGGTCCAAAAGTTGAAAAACTGGCTTATCTTGCAAAGTTTTTCAACTTTTTCAAATTCTAAAAACTTAAAATTTCGTCATTTTAAACTGCCATAAAAAGCTTATTTTTAAAGATAAGCATGAAAATATTTTGACTCGATTCAATAGCTATTTTAGTTTCTTAAACAATTTCAATTTTTTTCTCAAAAGTTGTTTTCAAAACGGGGAAAGTTAGGAGTTATTGTCTTTTTTTTAGGTGAAAACTCTTTTTATAGCGAAAGCAGTTCATTTTTTTATTTTATACATAGTGAAGAAATATGACGAGAATGATTTTTAAATCAAAACTAAAAACTAGAGGAGTAAACGAATGTGCGCATATGGCTCGTATATATTTTCATAACGTTATTAAAATAACATTTTAAATGGCAGGTTTTAAAAGATGATTTCTCTTTTTTTTCATTTGAAGTACAAATTAGTTGTCAAAAAATAATTTAATTTGAATTTTATAAAATAAACATTTGTTAAATTTTTAAAATGTTTTCTTTAAAATTTTATCGTGAAAACAGAAAAAAAGCTAATAACTCTAGCTAATGAATCTTGAATTGTTTTAAATGACTTCACAAAAAACATGTACAGGCAAGTGTGGACAGCAGTAAAATTATGTTGGCCCAGCCCTTTTATGAGTGTCAGACCAAATATCAACCAATTAGAAATTGAAAAGGGCGGGACATGTGACATTAGACCAAGTAACAGACCAATTATAGAAATTGATGACGCTTATAAAATGCCAACAAAATTTTTACTGCTGGGCACACTTGCCTGTCAATAATGTTCCCCAAATCAAAAATCAAATACACGATTCAATTACAAGGTCAAAAGTTTATTATTATTGTTTTTTTTCTTTCTTACAAATATGAAATGTCAGGTGCTCCTGTGTTTATTTCTCATCCTCACTTCTTAATGACTGACTATAGAATTCGTGATGCAATTGATGGTTTAGAACCGAATTCAGAACAACACAAAACTGTCCTCGACATTGAGCCGGTGAATACGAACAAAGCACAAATACAAGAAAGAAACGTAGCACTTGAACTTCAACTAGAACTCTCAGAACAGGGTGAGCAACGAAGAAAATCATGTTTTAAGGAGTACCCTTAAACTCGTTTATGAACAACAGGTTTGTGAACTCTTGATTATTATTTCAGCTGCAATATTTATTAAGAGAAACTAAAAAGTGTTTTAGAAACTAGAAGGGTCGCTAGCTCAATCATATTGGGAGCAATCAACGACCTATAAAGAATAGATTGGCAATTTCATAGACATCGGCGCCCCCAAACTGAGGCTACTGCAGCTACGCACCGCCATGACAGTTATAGGCAGAAAGGACAGTGATCAGCAGTCACATACATTAGGGGTCATACTAAAAGGCAGAATTTCGTTATTTCTGGGCAGGTCGCAATATTTTTATGCAGGTGAGGGTAATCGAGGGTAGGTGGGGGTACTACCTACTAAACTTAACCATTACCTGCCCGAAAAAAAAATTTCCGGAATTTTCCAAAAATTTTGAAATTTTTTGTATAGGGCAGAATGGGCAGAATTTCGTTATTTCTGGGCAGGTCACGATATTTTTGGGCAGGTGAGGGTAGGTGGGGGTACTACCTGCCAACAGTGAAAAAGCGAATGACTGTAACAGCAACAGCTAACCAAATTATTTTCAAAGGCCATTGAATAAA
Source organism: Brachycybe producta (assembly GCA_036925085.1). Lineage (NCBI taxonomy): Eukaryota > Metazoa > Arthropoda > Diplopoda > Playtdesmida > Andrognathidae > Brachycybe > Brachycybe producta. The sequence continues at coordinate 875,343 of JAUPFP010000064.1, forward strand.
TCACGTTTATGTACGTATTTTATTCATGTTAAATATGTGTATTTTGGTATTTAATTGTGTGAAATAAACAATTACATTTTATTGTATTGTATTCAGTATAATTTTACGAGTAGGTTACATAAATAATGAACAAATACATTAAATGTGCAGTTCCTTTTCTGAAAAAAAAAATAATATATGAGTTTGCTATGAGCAGCCCATAGGCAATTAAGAGCTTTTTGCCTTTTACTGTCATGGCCGCCATAGTGTTGAATTCGCCTCAAAATGGCATCTTAACTGCCAATTTATTCTTTATAGATCGTTGGGAGCAATCATTTAAGAGTATTTTCATGTTTTTATTTTTCAAAATTTTTTATAAACAAAATTAAAAAAAAATATTGTCTACTCAAAGTTGGGTCATTTTCAAGCTCACATAAAACTGATTTTGAAGAATATCAACAAGAAAATACCCTTAAGGGATTGAGGTACCCTTCTAGTTTCTAACACACTTCATAGTTTTTTTTTAATTTTGCGCCTGAATGACAAAATAATTACAGGCAGTTGAAAACAGCCCTAAATATCCCCGTCCTTTTATGAGGAAGGGCGATTTCTATTTCTATCTCGCTCAAAAGGGAGGGGCAAATGAATTTCTTGTGCTGGTTCATAATGCCTGTGAATAATACAGGCATGTGTAGACAGCTTCAGAATTTCTTTAACTACGCCCTTTTATGAGCGTCAGGCCAAATATGAACCAATTAGAAAAAAAATGGCATGGCATGTGACATCAGACCAATTAACAAACCAATTATTTGTGTGAATAATTAGTGTTCAAGAGGCGTTTACACTTTAAAACCACCTTATAAACTTATGATTTGGAGCCGTGTTCTGAGTGTTGAAATTGAACTCCCAAGTGTCAACATTGTTCTTTCGCTTACTTGAGTCCAATTTTTGTTTTTTATGATTTTCGTTATACAATCGTTTTTAAGGTCGTTGATCAATTTAATATACACAGGTTACTGGCATTCCACTATCAATTAATGCTAGGTTTCAATTAAGTCTTCGTCAGCATCCAGTGCAAGGAATTGAGTAAGTTCAAAGTTTATTTTTTTTACATTTGGGTTTATTAGCACATTATATAAATATTACATTACAATATGTACCGTACCGTAAATAAATAACAAACTTTCATGAAAGGTTTATTTTTTAATGATATTAACATAAAATTATCCTTTTCACAGATTTATATATAATCTTTTTTAAAAAATTGATCTGATTAAAATCAATTTTCACCTCCTATTTTGACATAATTGAAAACAAGTCAGTAGAAAACGTTTTTTTAAACAAAAATTGAAATTAATTTTAGAAAATTTTTGATGTGATCAGTTTTTTTTTAAAGACTATGGTAGGTTTATATGAAAATCTTTAAAAATGAATCCAATCAAAATTTACTTTCACCTTGAATTTTGACCTAATGGAAACAAGACATAAAAAGGAATGTTTGCAATTATGGCGACTCATTTATACTGGCGTCGCCCTTAGAAGAAGCTTTTGACGTCAGAGATTAACAAAAATTCGGATTGTTACAGTATTTTGTCGGACAAAAAGGGTTAATAAATGTTTTCAACAATTTAAATAATAGGACTCTTGGAATCTTTTCTTATTACCTGTATTTATTAGACAGAATGACACAATTATAAATCTTTGTTAATTCAGGGCCGGACTGGCTAGTGGTTGGCCCCACCGGCTATGAAATTGTGTTGGCCCCATTTTTTAAATTTATTTATTTTTGGCCCCCATTTTCTTTTGGCCCCCAACTGACTGGCGATTGCCGGTCAGCCGGCTGGGCCAGTCCGGGCCTGTGTTAATTACTCTCCCACCATAAGCTTCTTCCAAGGGCGACTCAAGTATAGGTTTTAAAGAGTATTTGAAACAATAAGTCAAGGACATACGTGACAATGAAAATATTTTCTTTGCATTCATTTGCAATTCTGATTTGTTAACATAATTACATAATTTGAATTTTTTGCTTCTAAATATTTGAGTAATCATTTTTATTATTTATTACACTACACATTCTTTGCTTGTTCAATTATTTAGGATACATTTTAAAACGTTGCTTAAGCAAGTTTCTTAGTTTTTATTGACGTGCTTTAGACAATGTTAAGGCCTTGTTTTAAATCTAGGGTATACTGGAGAGGGTGGGGGAGGGATAAAGTTTTATTTTATTTTTTATAAATTCTAAGTTACACATGCCTCATTGTAAGAAAACGTTTGTGACATCAGAGTGGTAAATTTACAAAAAAAAATAGGATTGTGTCGCACTTAGTCTGATGGAAAAGAGATGATAGCAAATATTCACAACAAAAGGGTTTCTGCATTCGATTATTACCCCTTTTTATCAGTCAAAAGGGCACAGGCCCAAATTTTTGTCAACCTCTCACGTCATCAGCTTCTTCTTATAGGGAAGCAAGCATACAATTGATGCAAATGAAATTCATTCATTTTTGTTTTGTTCTATTTTATGAAGTCTGTATGAAAATGCGCCGGACATTTTGTTGCCTATTGTTTGGATTAATGAAGTAAGAGCACATGTCTGTAATAATCAATTTTAATATTTTGTTATAATAATGATTTCTTAATTTCAAGACTGGTTGTTTAGATGACGAATTACTGGACATGCTCAACAATGAATTGTTCACTCCAAGGACTCTTGCTTATGTGGCACCAATTGTTGTGATGTCAGTTGGGGGATTTTTGACCGCCTTGTCTATCATGTGTTCAATGTATCTAATGCGACCATTTAATCAATAAGTAAGTTTGAACGTTTTTTGGTTTAGTCATTGAATTTCTATTCTATAACTAACTTCTAACTTTTCTTTTTTTCAAAGAAAAATTAAACAATTTTATCAGGTATTATGATGATACGATACCTCCACCAAAGAGGACATTACACCTAAAGCCCACATTTAAGCTTCACTCACAAATTTCTAATTAGTTATGGGATTTTAACATTGTAACAAATCTATTTTATTGAGTTTTCCCCCAAAAGGTTTTTTTTTCTATGTTGGGACCAAGGGTTAGAATCCTGTTGGGAAGTTTTGAGTTTAAATTGAAGTGCTGAGTTTCCTTCTTGTCGTTAAACCTACTGATTTTTAATAAAAAAAAAATTAGATATTTTTCTATACTGTTTCTTGAGCACAAACCTATTAAGGTCAGACAAAAGTAACAAATATTTTTGTTTCATGCTAATATACATTACTTTTGACAAATGGTACATTTAAGTAGAAAAAGTACAAATGTTGCACCGCTAATTTATTATGACAAAAAAAATTAACTGGTTATGCTCAACAACAGTGTAATTTTTACTGTATATACAAGTATAGTGACTATGATGTACATTTTTCATTGGCATTTTCTTATGACATCACCGAATTACAACCAAATCTAATCAACAGCATTTACAAGATGCAACATATAAATTAATTTCATCATATTAATGTACATTTTTTCAGTTTGCATTAGTTTAGTTAATGTAGACAGTGAGTTCAGACTTATAAATGTGACAGTACTAATATTTACATTAACTTGTATAACTACATGATTTATACATTTAGATGTATAACGATAGAAAACCATTTTGATAACGAGAACTCAAAATTGGCCAGAACTGATAATGACCGGTCATTGTCAATATTGGCCAATTTCACTAGTAAAAATCCGAAAAATATATAAATTTAAAAGTTAATTTTGAGCTTTGACTGATCACTATAAGTAACAGCCAAGACATTGTTGGTCAAAATACAATGTCTTTGGTCTACATGTATATAACTTGTATTTTGGGCAACATTGTTTTACGTTTTTCTCTGCTAATTTTTGAAGGTAAGAACTTGGAATTATTTCAGGGTTTTGACCAATTAACATTGATTTGTATATGTTAATGTGACCAGTCATTAACATATACAAGATATTTTTCTCAAAATAAATAACTAGAGTATGTTACAAACAGTTTATCTTTTCATATTTTAGCTGCATCTGGAGAAGTATTTTTTTTTACTAATTACTAAGGGATATAAGGAGTTGTTGTAAGGATTAAAGAGGGTATTGCTAAACTCACGAATTTTTGATAAAGTTTGATATATTGCATATATATTTATGAGCTAAAAGGTGTAAGTTTTAAGTCAACTTAGCAGTTTCAATGAAAGCTTACAATTAGTTAACATTGTTAAATACCGCTCTAATTTTGTATGAAACACTATTTAACAGTATGTCATTAATTTGTTTAAAATTACCATATACATTTATAAAACATCAAGTATGTTAGATGAAAACGTGCAATTAAATATCGGTTATTAATAATTATAAAAATTAAAGAATAAAATTAAGATAATAATGTATACAACATAAGTTACATAACATTAATCATACGCATAGACGAAATGAGCATTGAAAATTTTGGTGAACAATATTTGTTAATTTGAAAATCTGTACATAATACAGTGGAGGACAATTAGATTGCAAACGTAAATGTGAGCAAACGTGTATATTGTCTTGTAGCGAAACACAAAAGATTTTTTTGCTTTTCTTAAAGTTTTCTGTTGCAAACTTAATTTTAAACTGACGACCATATTTTAAAATGTTTCTTAAAGAGACCATTACCTCTAGAAATTTCTACTTAAAATTATGAAGGCTTACCTTTTGACTGTAAAAATGTTTTATTTTTTAGCACCATTTGCGCCCCCAAACATGAATCTGGACTAAAGCAATAAAAAGTGTACTCTTATACTCAAAAATATCGATATATCGATATTTAAGCCTTTTGCGTGTGTTGTCGCTGCAAAGTAGTATAGGAAAGGTCATTTCTGCGCCACTTCTTCCCATAGGTTAACATAGAGCCTCTTATTTCATCATGTTTTGTACCACATTCCATTGAGTGTATAGACTAGCATGAAGACATTTCTGTGCCACCCCATTGCAATGATGATCCACTTCGATGATGGACTGGTAGATGGAATAAACGATGACATTCACCGTTGTGTTCAACGGATTTTTAAATTTCATGAGCCGTAAAGATCCATTTTTACTCAAGTTGAAATGGGATCCTGATAGAGCACTTTGGTCATTGGTGAGATCGAAGGCATAAAGAGAATAGCCGTTTTTAAATTTCTCGAACGTCACATCTACACCGTCTGTGCCATAATACTTGCGGCACGCAGAAAATAGCTGCTGATAAAGATGACCGTATTCTTTCGTACTGAAATTTGGACTGAATTGTATTCCCGGAAACTGGGTACCATCTACCTGTAGCTCGAGAAAACTGAGATCCTTGTAATGAAAATGAAAATAATTCTTTTTTAAATTTCCAGCTTGTGCATCACTATCAACGAGTCCGATCATAATGAAACTCGGTAATATGCCGTTACAAATGTTGATGTTAATATTGTGGCCGCCGCTAGGTTCGCTGAAAGATGTGCATTTGATTCGATTGATGGGATAAATAAAATTAGACTTCAACAACTGCTCAATATGCGTTTTAACGGTAGATGGATTTGGTATCACTTTTCGTACATAGAGGGTAGCAGATCTAATTTCCACTTTGTAATCATTTTTGTCACTATCTGGTTTCAGTAAACAAAAGGCATCTTTTTGACGAATTAATTTAATGGAGAGATCGAGCATATTAGGTAAGAGCCGCCCCTGATGAAAATTATCTCCGTGAAGACGTCCACACATATCCATAATAGTACTCGCTTTTGATCTTTCGAAGTGTTGCGCTAATCCATCCGCCGGATCAGCGGTGGATGGTTTACAATCTTTAAAGGCAGCGATGGTGTCTTTGTAGAACATTCGAGAGATAAATAAGGTTTATTCCCAGTGTTTTCACTGCATAGAAGGGTCGTTAAATAAGCTTTATATCCGTAATTGTGATCGGTGGAACTAATAATGGTATGCCCGAGAGTAACCGTAATTTCACTAAAGAGTGAAAAAAACCATTTATGGGCGTGGCTTCGCAAGTAGCATCCAATGGTTTTCCGTCCGCTTTTAAGATTCTTGCCTTCACATTCAGGTAAATATCAAAAGGATCTATGTATTCATCGGCATTTCCCATGATATTGAACTCTATCGTATTTTGGTCTTCAATGCTGTTCACCGGATGGTATTCCTTAATGCAGTCATCCCGATTACTCATTTGCGTCATGGGCACGGTAAAAAATCCAACTCACAACTGATCCCGGGCCCCGAGTCATGATGTACGAGAAAGCCGCTCATGTTTATGAGATTCACAAAATTGCTAGTTTTTCTTTTTTTACCCGAAGCTTTTCTTTGCTGCGGTTTTCTTTTTTTTAGCGACTTTCTTCTTCGACGCTTTCCTTTTCACTGTATGCTTCGTACTGGCCACGGTTCTTCTATTTCCAGATGTTTTAGTCGTTTTCTGGCACTTAGCTCCACCTGTCATTGTCTTCAAAAGTTCATGCCCAGCTTCCGTTCCACGCCTTTTTAAGGCACTTTTGAAAGATTCCCCCGCTTCAATATCGGATACGACGTTAGTTCCAGACTTTACAACTGCTTACTCGCTGAGAGGTCTCCTTTTTTCAAAAAAGGATCACGAAACGATATAATGAAGAGAAAAATCCATGTCCCTGCTGATATTGAGATCCCACAAAGACGGGCAAAGAGGATCCAATTTGTTTATGATAATTATAACACGGATCAGTCACTGATCTGCAATAGTAAGGCACCCTCATTTGTGAAAAATGGAACACGGACGAAAATGAACTGTGGCTATCACTACGTCTCCACTGGTAAATAAAATTTTACGTCCAAAGACATCGCTTATACGCACTTAGATACTATGTATACTATCATGTGATACTCTTTTGTACTGTAGTTGATTGTAGATTTTGGTAACTCATTCCATCAGAATCTTGAAGATGAACGGGCCTCAATAAAGGTGAAAGTATATCCCCCACCGGCTGGTACTCGATGCAGTCGATATACAAATAAAGAATGAATATCATGTTGAATATCCGAAAGTTGGCGACCCTAATAATGGAAAGTTCCGACGTATTGCTAAGATAGTCCTCTTGAAACCCGAGCATTTTTTGTATTTTTTCGGAGAATTGAATGCTTGAATTGGGATGAACGGTAACTTCTACACGTGACGTTGTATTCCGATATTTGAACCAATGATTTTTTCACTATTTAATCTCGGATTCGCGATATTTTCCATTCGTGTTTTGCTTTCTAACAACTGTTGATGATAATCTTTCATATTTTGTAACCCTTGTTTTGTTTTGGCTAAATTTTCTTTTTTTCATCATACGAGGACTTTACAATATTGTAACTAAATTCATTAGCTTCTTTTTGTAAATGAATCGGATTGATGAGTTTATCTTTGGCATCTTTATTGTCAGTCTTCTTTTTTTGTTCGTCTTGTAGTTTTTGTTGTAAGGCATTAATGAGATGCTGAATGGCTTCATCCTGTTTTCCATCGGGTCTGGGTATGAGGCTTTTTTGATGTTGTAATTTTTCGAGATCGTTTATTTTGTTTTGATATTCCGTTTGACTGGTATTTTTTTCCTTAACAAGATTCTGATAGTTGGTGCGTGATTCCTCACACATTTTGAACATGACATTCACATCGTCCGCGGTTGTTTGCACACTGGCTTCTATTACCATATTTTCTTCCTCTTTGTCTATATTAGATGTAGATTTGCCTATTTTTTTAATCAATTCATTGTTCGACTGAATCGAAGGATGCCTCAAATGTAGGGGCCCGAAATATTCATCGATATGAGTTGATGGCATTCACGAGAAATCCGGGAGAATGATACGCCCCACTAGGAATGCTAATATTGATGCTTAGGCTCTGCTCCAGATTTCTGATAATAATTTCACCTTTTTCATTCGCAATCTTTAACCAGGTACGCGAAAAATGAATCTCAGCCAAGGCGACTTCGTAATCTCCAGTAATTTCGATAGGTTTTGGGAGTTTCACTTTGTAATTCGTTGAAGTGTTGTCCGGATAATATTTAATACTGCTATTATTCGGCAGTGTCACGTAAAAGTCTTGAGACTCATTCATTTTTGTAGTTGTTTCAAATCTCCCACTTTAATCCAACTGTTGTTTATCGGCGTATCCTTTCCACTTCACCGAAAGTTGCCGGTGCCGTCCTTTTTCAGCTACTATTTCTACCCTCCAAAAATCGCTATCTTTCTTGTCAATTTTTTGAAGTTCTTCCTCGTAAAACGTACCTTCTAATAGTTCTCCATCAATATTCACGAGACGGTATACCAGAGGTATTCAATTGATATGTGCAGAGATGGTGAAAACCTCGTCCGACCATTTGGGTAAGTAACCTTTTTCGAAAGTTAACTTCGTCTTGGAAATACGAACATGATCACCTACTTTGAACTTGGGCAATCTACTATTGGCAGATGGAAACAATCGTTTAAATACATCTTTTTCATTGGTAGATGAGACTTTCTCCGGAGCCATGCCAATGCTTCTATGATATGATGCATTGTATACTTTCACCAGATGACTCAACTGATCGATGTAATTTCCCCTTCGCTGTAAAATTCCTCCACATGCGTGATTTCAAAGTTCTATTAAAACGTTCCACAACGGCAGCTTTGACTTCATTAAAAGTGGTGTAAAATCCAATACGATTGTCTTCGAGGAAGGTCTGAAAGTTCTTATTCAGGAATTCTTTTCCCCTATCCGATAGAATTTTTCTCGGCTTCATTCCATCTCGCAGAATAACCCAAGCATATTTTGAAAATACATCGATACAAGTTAAAAGATAGTTGTAACCCTTATTAGCTTTTTTGTAAGACTGCATATCCACGAGATCCATCTGCCATACATCGTCTATTTTACTGACCAATGTTCTGTTTGTCGTAAATGTTCTTCTCACTGGTTTATGTAAAGTGTAGACATCTTGTGTTCGTAACCAGGCTTCAATTTTCACCCAGAGTAAATTTCTTTCCAGTTGCCACATGAAGGGCGGTCCACACCCTCCGAAAGACCCACTGGAGGATGAATCGTAATAAATTTTGATATCTTTGTTTTTCATGATTCTTCCCATACGGGACAGCTAGATTCTTTAGTATCGGGATGATAATCCCATCGCTTGTCATTAGCTATGAGTGATCGAGGTACGTTCATTTTTTTCAGCTCCGTGATAAATGGCTCCCATCCTGGGGGGGGGTCATATCTAGTTTTACTGATAACAAGATCTCTAGTAAGGTCCATAATATTGGTATTCGGCACGACTTGTCCATCTAGCAGAAGCTGATGCGATGAATTCCAACTTAATGGGCCTCTACCATCTTTCATCAAATTAAGATGACCGGCCTTCTTCTGTTGTCTTCGGCAGTTGGTTAACTATATCGCTGATACCTGAAGAATGTTTTTCTTCAATGGGATTGGAAAAACCAGAATCCTCTAATGTCACTTTTGTGTTACCTCTTTGGGCCTGTTTTCATAAATGGATTTATATCTGTGTTGTAATTGTCCTAGAAGTAAAACCTTATTGTAGTTTTCCAAGTTTTCTTCTTCCAAAATACGTTGAATGGCTTTTTCAATGTCTCTTAAAGTATGTTGAATGGGTGTTTTATTTTCTTGTCTTTCTCGATATTGAGCTTTCCAAGATTCAGCGGGGATGAGGATCATTTTCTCGGCCATGATGTTATTAAACCTGTTAACATCGACAATACGGGAGAAATTAGCAGGGGAAGCCAACCCCCTTATTGTTTGATGAGAAAGTTTTTCTTCGACTTTGGAGATGATTTCGTATTCACTAATTTATTCAGTACATGCGTATAGGGTCGTAACTTTCTTTTTTCACGTTCACTCAGTACAATGTTAGAGTTCACAATATTATGCACACAATCACACAAACACTGAATAAAATAAAAGTTGGAGTTCTTTAGAAGTTCTTTTTGAAGTCGCGGATTACTTTCCGCGGCTACATGTAAACTGTGAATGTTACAATCGAGTCGTGAAGGAATCTTTTGATTTACTTTCATCATTGTTTAGGTAAAAATACAGCGGTATACTCTCCTGGAAATATATTCGTTCTGAGCCGAGAGTTGTCATTCGCATTCTGCGTGAGATCAATCATCAAGTAACTGTACGGATCACGAGTACTCTGGTTAAAGGCATCGATAAGGAACTTGTTGTTACCAGGATACATCTCATGCGACAAATGAGCAATCTGAGATTTGTCACGAGGGTTTTTAAAAAGAAACAGGTAAGACGCATTCAAAGAAATAGTGCGCTGATACAGATTCTTATCAAACATATTTTGAGTAATAAATATAACACTTATATTTCAATGATGCGAATTTCACGTAAAGAGTTGAGAAACACCCCTATCTACATCTTGAAAGAGATCGAGAACAATAAGCTGATTTCTATCGCATGTAAGCATCTTCATGTCAGACATTCCTTTTAGAAATACCGCTCGAGTTCCTTAAAGTGAATACCAGTCTTGATATTGAGAATAGTGCCAAATTACTCTTTCTGGTGGGGGCTTAATCATTCCCCTGGTATGATCCAACATTTTCTTAACAAAGGTTGTTTTCCCGCAACTGCTGGGCCCGGCAATAATCATCCTAAACGGGGCCTTCAACGGAATGAAGGAACCCTCTTTTTGCCATGATTGTTACCGAATCTTTCGGTAGTTTTATATTGGCAGGTAGTTCCGTTTTATTGGAAATAGCGATATTCGTTTTGAGTATAAGCATAAGAGCTGCAGTGCAGCCCATAGCAATGTATTTTATACTCGGCTTCCTTTTTTGTGGTACTACATTTTTCTCTATTGTTAAGCGCAACATTTCATCTTGCTCCACCATTTTAGCTTCAAGAAAGTAATGAGAATGAGTGCATAACGTGATACTTATTCAGTATCAGTACAAGTTTTGAAAATTTCACATCGCCACTCATAATCTGACCAATGAGCGATCAAATACAAAATTCCTTGAAAAATAACATTTTTATTCGGCTTTCTAGCCAATGTTTTAACACAAACAGGGAGTTTATACGGTCGGATAAATTGCTCATTTTTGTTCGTTCATATTCCTCGGGAAACATCACACAAAAATGAGTCAAAGCTTGACCTCCATTGCCCGTTTTCAAGAGTTGGTTTTGAAGATTAGTCAGGACACGATGTGTTCCAATCTGTTTCTGACATCACTACTTTCATCATTTGGCGGACATGATCTCGAATATCTGGAAAATCCATTGTCTCTGAAGTTCTGAGAGAAATAAATCGTATATATTAACTTATTTCTGTTTTTGTACACATAATCCAAAAATATAAGCTTCATTTTTGGCACAATGTACTATTCCATTTCCCCATTTTTCGTGACGATCACACGTAAAGTCAGCTGCTTGTGGACAAAAAATTGGCAATAATTCTCGTATTTCATACAAAGACCCAGTTCTTCGAGATTCACGCAAGGAATATTGAATTTCAATAATAAATTTTTTTTCACGATGCCACCTTTATAAGCAAATAAGGCAATTAGATTTTTCTTAGAGGCACGCATATATGTTACGTAAAAACTCGCGTAATGCTGAAAATGTAACATTGTTGGCATTTTTATAGTGAAGCCGTGAATATGATCTGTCACAAAACGTACGGTTCTGACATCCTTATCAGTCAGCCATATATTTTGAGGCACCCGTACAAATATATTACATGGGTACGGATCACCGATAGAATAGTATCCCAATTCTTTAACGAAAAAATCATTTCCATTTTGAAATCTATCGCAATCAATAATAGTGGCTATGTTGTCGAAAGTAGTCATTCTGCAATTTTCATTCATAAAACGGAATCACGTTAAGAACAATAAAACATTCCTAATGTTGGAGAATCTGAAGATCCGTCAATGAGTAGATCTTGCGTCATCGAAACCCTTTCACGAAGAATTTATACCTGTGGATTAATCCATTCCTGTTTCCGAGGAGTGTAGGTAAATCATAAACTCGTCGAAACAAGACTAGACATGTTTAGACTTGTTCAAACCTGTCTCGATGAATTATTTCCGAAGAGGTGTTTCTATAAGTCATGGGCTCGTGAACAGACATGTTGAGTCATGTTTACTCACGAAACCTCGCCTTTCTTAAACCGGAAGTTAGTAAGAGATTAGGTTTATCTTTAATGGTATTTTCATAGCTTGACAAGATTAGAATTTTTAAAAGATGACTTTAGGAATCAAGAAGGTTGACCGAGGAATGCTCGTACCCCATTTTATTGCATCCGTAATAATAATAAATAAAACAAGGTGCTAATCATTAGTAACTGCAGAACCACATGAACAAAATGACCCACAGAGGCCTGATTAGATGCGCAGACATTGTACATGGCATCCCATGATCCATTATCTCGAAGCCATGATGCTGATGACTTAAACATGTATTCGCCAATATGCACTGCCGTTGCTTCCTCGAATCCAGATCTTGCCAGTTGGAAGACGAGTGCGTAAGCCACTATAATTTTACCGAATGAAGGTGATCCTCGATAAACTTTGTCCAACAAGAAGGTTAATTCTTGGTTCAAATTTGAAACTGTTTTTAAAGTTGATGCTATGGATTCAAAAGCTTGAATATCCTTATTTCGAGCTTGTTCAGCGAGTTCATAAATCTTTCGTGAAAAGTTTGAATTCACACTTTCGCACCATTTTTTTGGCCATACGAAACACATCAACGGCAATTTTAATAGAAACCTGCATGTTGTATACTGCCTTCTCATTCGGGAAAGCTATCCACAGCGAATAAAAACTAAAAACTCCTTAGAAAGTGGATGGCCTCGATGAGGTAGAAAGGCTCCTCTAGGAGATACAATCTCATCCATATGAAATAGTCAACCTCTATTATAATTCAGTCAATTTAGTATTTCTTTCTCATAACGAGAAACAATGATAATTAAAAAAGTAGGTCAAAACAACAATTTTTTTTTAGCAATTTAACAATGAATTGGCTGCTATGCTTGAAGTCATTCTATGAGGTACTGAAAAAAAGGAGGAAGTGGTGTAAACAATAGCTGCTACGCTTGAGAAACCACATTGGAAAAAAACAGACATTGGAATGTGGTGCTGAAATTGAGCCTCCAATTGTAGTCTATGGGAAAAAGTGGCGCAAAAATAACTTTTCCTATACTACTGCTGCACATTACTTTTAATTGACTGTTCAAATACGTGTATTTCCTATTCATTTCAAAGTACTATGGATTTAGTATTGGAATTATTCCCACCTGCCACATGGCTCTAGAGTTTATGTGAACATTGTATAGAGTTCAATATAACTAGGGAATATACAGTATGTATTTAAGGGGGACTTTTGTTTTGAGAAATTTAAAATGGCATAGTTTGGTGACTTAATAAAAGTCATTTTATTTTTAAGTTTTTTTATAATTTTAATATCCTATTTTTAATTTAAAAATCATTTTAGAAATCGTTGGGTAAGTGTAGACGATATTTCAACAAAAATATCCTGGGGGTAATGGTCTCTTTAAGGCAAAGCTTTACCATCGGAGGTTTGTAGTGCATCATATTTCAAGCTTATCATCGTTTAATAATTCACTCTTGTCGCTGTCAGTTCAAATGTACATGTATATTAATGCTTTTATGCACTTCTTCATGCATTGCTCACATATTTTTTTAAAATAATTTTTGATTTTCTTAGAGATATAAGGAATAGTTTTTAAACTGGGACAACGACAAAGATAATGTCTTATGAAATCAGAAATAAAATGAAAATTTTGGAACTGTCCAAAGGAAGTGATGATTTTATTTACTTGCCAAACTTGCCACTTTGGTAATGCTTTTCAGAGTTGTTTTCTTATTTAAATTTTAATTAAAATGAAATGTTTCTCTATTTTTACTTAAATGTAAAGGTGATTGTTCCAATGGTTGATGACAGTTAATGGTGACTAAATGAATATATCAAAGTGATGAATCTTTCATGTTTTGCTCCACTTCTGATCTGCAAGGAATATGCAGAGACGGATAAAGACGACAATGGATCAGATGCGATTGTTTTGAAATGGCGGTCTAGATGGATAATAAGGAGTGTTGGGAGTATTTTTAGTTTGCCTCGAAGGTGGCTGTGGTTAAACGTATTGATTTTTGTCACAAGGATCGTCCTGACACATTTGCTTTCAATTTGCCAAACTACCAAAACATTTTTCGTTTAGTCATGTTTTTAAGCATCAGAAAGTTTTCGAAACATAGCTTTTATGCTATCTATAAAAGATCTTCATCTTTTGATTCCGTTATGTCCTCTTTTGAAAGATATTTCATTAGAGCGTAACTGCCTGCTGTTGTTTTTCTTGTTGGCGGTGGTTTTGTTTGTATTGATGTTATTCTTAAAACAACTCCACCCGACACCCCATTTTTTTTTCTGTCAGTATATTTGAGCTTTTCTCTAGTGATGAAAACATTACTTTCTGTTTCCTTTGTGTACAAAGAAATTGCAAAAATATCTGACTAACTCAATTCTCTATCGCGAACTGTCCTTACACATAAGTGGCACGGCACTTTCGTTGGTCTCTTGGGATGGGTGACTGTCACCTCAGGCAACAACAATTCACCAACTGGGCCAACCAATGCCCCGGGCTGAGACTATTACCTTTTAAGGAAAGGTATTTTTGGACTCTATTCAGTCACCCATTCAGTGACTATTTTGACTCCTGGTCAAATAGCCTCTCCAGTTGGCTCCTGGTCACATATGTAACGTCCCGCCGGACCGTTACAATACCTGATAAACGAGCTTCAAAAACGTTCACACTTACCGGAACCAGAGCTCCGACGACGGGGACGGGACCGTTCCCGTAGCCGCCTCTCCACACGGTGCACCCCTTGGGTGGTGTCGACGCAGAGCTCTCCCGACGGTGAAACACGATGATGACACGCCGCCTCGTCGAGAATATCGCGGTAGAACCCCGGTTCTACCGTGAGCCGACACGAGTACCCGCCGAAACAGGTCGGTAAAGGACGGTGGAGTTTCCCCAAACCAGAATCCCACCCCCCTCGCGGTAACTCCCCAAGAAATAGACACGACACACAAAGTAAGATAATTAAAACAGTGTTTAATTAACACTTACGATGCAACGTAATGATAAATGATGGCAGTATTAATATTTACACATTGGCTGGATCCCTTGTCCAGCCAACACCCATAAATATACAAAAACAAAAAGCCAACAGGCCAAAAGCACAAAAGATGACAAGAATCACTGGCCAGTGGAGGTCTTCTTGACCTCCACCTACAGGTCTAGTCTTACTCACAGCCTACCACACACTGCCCAGATCCTGTGGTTGACTAGGCCACAGGAAACCTCCAGGCAACTCCACCTGGAGGGGACAGAGGTCACATCTGACCTCTCACCCATAGACTTTATGGTGAGAGGTCTGCTGGCACCAAAATGGCATCCATCCCAACAGCCTACTGTAGCTGTCAGGCAGACCACCATAGGGAAATTCGTCTGCTCAACCAAAATTTAAAAATTGAGCAGACCAGGTTGCCACAATCCTCTCAACTTCTCTGTTCCGTCTCGGGAACAGGTCAGTCAAGCCAGCCAGGATTGCTCCCCGAACCTGACCTTCTTAGGTTCCGGATGGCTTCTCTGGCGGTGTCGCGAAAGTGGAGCCCATCCAGTCCGCAGCCCACCGACGTGCCCACCACAAGCACATCTGGGTGTTGCGCCACCCAAAACCAGTATCGAAGACCGTCCCCCTAAGACGGCTTTTCTCCAGGGCTCGGAATTCCTCGAAAGGAATATCCTGGAGTTGCAAATGCGTGTGAAGCGTCCGACTTGTTAGGAGGTCTACCAGGGCAACCGCGGGCTCGGTCTCGCACCCTGGTAGAGGCTCAGTAATAAACTGTCCAGCCATACCTCCTAAGTCGCATCCCAGCAAATGTTGGATGAATGGGGCTGCACGCCGGGCTAGACGAACTATCCCGGCATCTAGCCCCACCACATCCAAAATAGCAATCGTTTGCTGGACCGGGTTTACGACCATTACCACCGGAAAACATCCACAACCAAACGCCACCACATGGCGCATGTTGTACGGCGGTAGCCTTGCTACCCACGGCTCTGGAAGTGGCTCATCCAGACGGTAGTAGCCGTGGTATTGGCAACCCTCCATTCCCGGCTGGTCCTGCCAGAGACCAAGCTGGTTATTCAGATACACCTCTGCATCTGAATACGGGGGCAATGCGCCAATACGCCGTTCCTCGGCCTCAGGCCTAGGGGAGGTTGACGTTTCTGGTCCTAGGGTATCAAAATACCCCGCTGCCATGGACCGGAGAGAAGGGTGTACCCACACTGGGGGTCACGGGGTCACGTCTTGTGGGAACACTGACTTCTGCAACCGAGGTTTCTTCACCCCTAGGTGAGGGCAAAGTCACACGGTGCAGGGTTCCCACTGCTCGAACCCGCAGGCTCGAGACCGCATCCACCTTCCGGGAGGATGGAGGCATGCCGACCAACACGTCGTGCATCGACCTACCATCCATCCATGCTGCCTCAACGGGACGGGTATGGACCGGTTGACTCCCGGCCGCAGTGCTTACCTGAGCACGCTGGGACTCCTCTTTTTCTGCTACGATGCCTCCAGTTTCGGCTCTCTGGCGCCTACTACTGGAGGGTGTCGGACTTCTCTTCCTCTCACGCTTGGACTTTTTATGGTCCTTCTTTTTCTTTTTGTTCCCGTGAGAGGAAGGTTGACCATGCGTCGTGTCAGACTTAACTGACCCCGACAACTTACTTGGCCGATCAGGCTTAGGTGGGTGGTTAGCCCCCTTCGCTTTCTCGGACTCTATCTTTGAAGGTTTTCCGGCCGGAGCCGTACTCTTCTTCGTAGAAGTGCCCTTAGCCGAAGCGACAGCCGAGGATGATTGTCCGGAGACAAATCTTCCTCGACCATCCCGAAGGAGAGGCTTCTCCTTCGGTGCAAAAGTCGGCTGACTCTTACTACCAGTAGCTTTGGCTTCCACACCATGGGCTGGTGCACTGGAAGCCTGCATCGCCTCCCTCTCGGCGATTCGCTTCTGGCCAGCGATGGTCGTGGCACTCGCAATAGGCGGGACGCCACGACCGACAGGAGGTTCCCCTGTTTTGAGCGGACTCCGGGCGGGCATTCCCTGCAGGGGAGGGAACTTCACAGCCCGGCGCTCAAACTCCTGCCGCTCACTTGCACCGACCGCACGAGCGATCTGTCAATACAAGCTCACTGCTTGAGCCTGAAGCCGTTTGAGCTTGTCCTCCAAGCTCTCTGGCTTCCGAGGTTCGGAGGCCTTTCCTCGACCGGAGGACCTGGCCTTTTTACCTCTAGAGCGTTCAGCTACTGGTGGGGTGTGAGGGCGGGACCTTTTTTGTCTCTTGCCACCACCACCACTCACAGATTTTTCCGTTTTACCGGGAGCGGGTACTGGAGGCTGGGTAGCCTTCTTCTCCGCTCGCCGGTCCCTCTTCGGGTTGTCCGACTGCCAGCCGGAGTGGCCAGCTACTGCCTCGGGCGAACCCGATCCTGCAGCCGGTTTCTCTGGCCAAAGCAGCCCCTGAACAACCGTCAGGGCGGGCGAGAGTCTCTGCTCGAAGCCCCACAGCAGGCGTGAACTTCTTCAACGCCTCCTCTTTAGCTTTAAGCATTGCCTCTCTCTCTGCGAGAGCCTTGGCTCTGGCAGTGATCCGTGCGGCTCCGGACTTCTTCTTGCGCTTCTTTGCACCGTCCTTCTTCACCTGCATGGTTGGAATCACCCTGATAAAGAATCGACGGTCCCCGACCAGGAAGCCACCTTCCTGGACCATGTCCCGTCTAGCTTCATCTAACCGATCCAAGCGGCCTTCTTCTTCGGCCAAGGACACAGCCACGGCCTCCAAAGACATTGGATCGGCGGGAAGAACTCCGGGGGATCCCGTCCCAGACGGTTTACCCTCGGAGGCCGAACTACTACCGTCAGACTCCGAAGAGCCCTCTGAAGAGGCGTTATGGCTCCGCCACTGCCTGGAGGTGTCAGCCACCGAATCAACAGTTGTTTCAACCTCCATCTCCGTGTCTATGACTAAGGATGCTCCCAAGTAGACGTCCTCACTGTCCTCGACTACCCTATACCAATCTAGGAGGTCTCGAACAGACGGAGACCCGGGTTCTGGGGTACTAGCGGTTACCACACCGGTAGCCACTTTCCCACCATCAACACCCGCTTCTGCAGTTTCTCCAACCGGAGAAACTACCGCCGCCACCGACTGAACGGTGGTAGCAGCTGTATCCCTGGTGGGAGACTGCAGGTATCTGCCCCAGAAGGCTCCGACACCGGTCGGAGTCGACTGGGCAGACTCCGGACCTTCCACGGCCTCTGCCGCCGGGGAATCAACAGATTCCACGGTGGCATCAGCCGTTTCCGGTCCGCCAGATGATGGGGAGCCCTCCGATCCCGACTCCAACAGCCTTGCATCCCCCGGATGCAGCGGGCTGAGGGAGGGGGACCGTTGGCCACTCCCGTCGCCTTCCTCCTTCTCCTTTTCCGTGGTGGACCTATCAAACAGGGAAAGAACCGTTAAAAATAGGTTTCTACCGTGGAAAAGTGACTCTACGGGCTTTTACCGTGCGAATCCCAGTTTTCACCGTCCAAAGTCGGTAATTCACGGTCAAAACCGTGTTTTACCGCCTTCGTATGGTGAAAACTTTTTTTCCCCCTTTCGGAACCGGTAGGAAGGGTATTCCACGGGTTTGCACCGTGCGAATCGCGGTTTCCACCGTCCAAAGTCGGTAAACCACGATAACAACCATGGCTAACCACCTTCGGAAGGTGAAAACACCTTTTCACCGAGTTCCGACGGTTGGAAAGGGCATTGCACGGACTTCTACCGTGCGAAATGCCGTTATCACCGTCCAAAGTCGGCAATTCACGGTCAAAACCGTGTTTTACCGCCTTCGAACGGTGAAAACCACTTCCTGGCGGGCTTCTACCGTCCAAACACCGTCGAACTTGGGCCTTCCCAAGCGAAACGGCGCTCGGACGGGCTGAACCCGCCGGAAAAGTGCTTTCCATAGTGGTTTGACCTCCATGATAACAGTCATGGCGGCGAAACCACTCCCACCACGTGTGTATACGGTCATTGACCGTAAAACACACCGTTAACAAAGAAAAGAGAACTGCCAACAGACAGGAGAAGGAAATTCCCTTAGAGGGACTTACTTTTTCAATTATTTCGTCTTTTTCCAGGCTTGGTAAGCTGCTTGGACGGTGAAAACGTGTAATTTGTGACACACGTGGTGCCGGCGTCTTTTGTTTGTGAGTTTTACAAACAATATGGCGCCTAGCCGCCAAATTCACCGTCTTAGCGGCTAATGGCCGTGCAGTAGCGGCTAAAACGTCATCAGCCGCCTCATGCATGGTCACCCTGGAGATTTCACTGTCGTCTGCCTTTTTAGGGGCAGACACACGGTGAATTCTCCTACACCAAGACTGGAACTGGTGGGTAGAGACATTTACCGTCAATTCCCTTATATTGACGGTAATTGGAGATTTCATGGAGGTTTTCACGGATGGATTTCTCCGTCCACGGACCAATTTTGTCGGGCCTTTGGCTGGACACCTGGAGATGGGCCGCCCTTGGTTTCTACCGAAACTGTGGCGGGCCCCAAACACCACAATGTCCGGCCGCCTCCTCTCCCAGCCGTCCGCCCACAGTAGCGGACCGCCTGCTCTACTCCACCACGGTAGGGACACCCAAAGAGTACCCCATACCGTGACACTCTCTACTCGAGGCTCGAACCCACTCACCTCGAACACCCTCGGTCTCCGCGGACGGAGATTATACCGAGGAGGTGGGGGGTCATCAGCCTCGGAGTCGGTAGACTCCTGCGAAGAAACGGACGGTGGCTTTAGCGCCGGAGTCAATCCACTCCGCGCCGAAGCCTCCATGGCATCGCTCTCTGCATCGGAGGAGGTGTCAGAGACACCAAGTCCATCTTCCTCCCTCACAGTGCAGGTGGGTATATACGGCTTCAGGTTATCTACATGAAACCGGTCGCGCACCTTCCGACCATAACCGTCTACGAATTCTATCTCGTAGACTAGGTCAGAATACCGTGCGACCACCGTACCCCTCTCAGCTTTATAAGCCAAGCTCCATTTCTTCGCCTGACCAAGCTTCCCAGCCTGATCTCTCATCCACACCTGATCACGAGGCTGATACCGAGGAGGCTCCACATGGCCAGCGTCATACCGCTCTTTTTGCCTTTTCTGAGCAGCCGTCAACCGTTGACGAGCCTGCTCTTCCACGGCTTGCTGGTCAGGCAAGTTGCGGACTGGACCGTTTCGAAGGAGGTTATCAATCTCCATCCGAGGCTCACGGCCAAACAACAACTGATACGGAGAGACCTGTGTACTCTCCTGGACAGCTGTGTTATAAGCCCACATGGTGGGCCGTAATTTATCCCACCAGTCACGCTGTTCCTTGAGGGGATCAAGGTACCGCTTGGTGGTTTCCATTACGGTTTTATTCGTACGCTCCGTAAGCCCATTAGCTTGCGGATAGTACGCCGTCGTGAAGTGATGCGCTATGTTATAGCGCTCCCGGAACTTCAGCAGGACTTTGCTGGAGAACTGGGACCCACGATCCGAGACAAGAGCTTTCGGTGTCCCATACACCGAAAGGATCTCGTCCTTCAGAAATTTAACCACACAGGTGGCCGTGGCCCTTCGTACCGCCCTTGCCACACCGTACCGGGTGAAATAGTCAACCATGATTAGTACATAGGTGACTCCACCCACGGAGGCAGGAAACGGTCCAACGAAGTCCATTCCCCAGGTATCAACTGGGTACTCCGGCACAATCGGTTGGCGAAATCCCTGACTTCGAGCGAACTGTCGTGCTCTTTGACACACCAAACATGACTTAACATATTCGGCAGTGTCCCGCTTCATACCGACCCAGTAGAAGCGTGAGCGCATTCTCTGGTAGGTCTTAAACATCCCGAAGTGACCAGCTTCGGGAATGTCATGTAGCTTCCTTAGACAGAAAGCTCTGCATGACTTCGGAACTACCAGAGCAGTTCTCAACCGATCCTGGATGGACCTGATGGCAAATAACAAGTCACTTGAAAGGGGGTACTCGTGGAAGAATTTCATTTTTGGACAATTTTTAATAATTTTCTTAGCATAGAGCTGTTAGATTAATTGCATTCCTTGGACATTCAGGAATGCAGAAATGTCTTCAAATCCAGTGTGCTCTGCATGCTTCAAAAACGACACCAGTTCAAAGTGGACATCATTGAAGTGTATATGCTTGACATTGCTTGTGCATGGACATGTAACTTCGAAAATTAATTGGAAATGAACTAATGGACATAGAGTGAAGCTTTTAGATGCATAGCGTTCCTTGGACATTCTGGAATGCAGGGATGTCTCTCAATTCCAGTGTGCAATGCATGCTTCTAACATTACACCAGTTACTGTCATTTTTGGCCTGTCATTTTTGGCTGTTTTTATTTAAAAACAGGAAATAGATTGGTTAAAAACAGGAGGTACAAAAAGTATTTTTGACTATCCTTTTTTTTTCAACAACAGAATGTATAATTAACTATTTTGTGAAGCACTACATGAAAACTGGTTGATCTTGATTACTATGATTGAAGTGGTGTATAAAATTATTCAATGATACTCTATGAGGCTTGAAAAATGAGGAAAAAGTGGTCTAGACAAGAATACAATATTATATTTCAGCTCAAATAATTGAACAACTTACCTTCAATACATAAAAACTATAGTACAGAAAGTAAATAAACAAGTTTTTTATGATCATAACAAAATAAGTGGTCAAGTAACCTTGCTTTGTTATTTCTCTTTATAGAATTTAAGCAGGAAATAAATTATGAAAACAAAGAGGTAGAAAAAAACATGCTGTTGACTATCCTTTTTTCTCTCCATAAAAACTGGGTCAAAGTTTTTTTTCTTATGATAAAGCATAATAACATAGCTATGTCTTTTTAGCTTATAAACTGGTTGGCCTTAAAACTAGTGGTGCAGAAATGACTCAATGAGAGTCTATGGGAGAATGGAATGTGGTGCTCAAAATGTACCTCTAATGGTAGTCTATGGAGAAAAGTGGTGCAGAAATGACTTTTCCTATACTACTACTGTCTTCACAAACATATGCCCCACTGTACTCTCGTTTGGTCTCTAGGGAGGGGTGACTGTCACCTCAGGACTCAATGATTGACCAATTGGACCAATCATTGCCCTGGGCTGAGAATGCTACCTTATAAGGGAAGGTATTTTTGGAACTCTTTTCCCAATTCTCACGGTTTGACTGGGTTCCACGAATTCACACAGAATTTGGGCCACCCAAAACTGGACATCTGTGCACCGAGGGGTGCCATACTGATAGACAGAAATAAACAGGGTGATAAACAGGGTCTTTTACCATTCTGTTGCCACAGGGTGTCGCACGAAGACTTAATTGAAATTAGTGTTAAATTGAAATCATAAAAACAAAAAATGAGTAGAAAATGAAAAATGTTGGAAGTTTCTTAAAAAGTTGCTATTGACGTGCTATAGACAATGTTATGGCCATGTTTTAAACTTAGGGTATACTGGAGAAGATGAGATGGGGGTAAAGTTTTATTTTAGTTTTATAAATTCTAAGTTACACATGCCTCATTGTAAGAAAATGTTTGACATCAGAGGGGTAAATTTGCATAAAATTAGGGTTGTGTCACACTTAATCTGATAGAAAAGAGATGATAGCAAATATTCTAAACAAAAGAATTTATGCATTCATTTATTATCCCTTTTTATCAGTCAAAATGGCACAGGCCCAAATTTTTGTCAACCTCTGACATCACAAGCGTCTTCAAGACTATAACAAGACGTAAACAAAACTAGCTAATTAAAAAGTATAAGAGTGACTGGTCTTCATACCGTCTGCTATGGTGGAAGGGGTGTAGAAATGCGACTGTAGACTGTAGAACAATGAATAAAACTAGGAGTTTATAAACTGATTGGTCTTCCTATAATGAAACAATTGGCACAGAAATGCCCCTGTGCTAGGCTATACACTCGATATAATGTGGTACAAAACATGATGAAATAAGAGGCTCTATGTTAACCTATGGGAAGAAGTGGCGCAGAAATGACTTTTTATACAGTATACTACTTGTAGTTATTGAATTTCTATTGTATAACTAACTTCTAATTGTTATTGTTTTCAAAGAAAAATTAACCAATTGTATCAGGTATTACAATGATGATACCTCCACCAAAGATTATGTTACATCTAAAGCCCACATTTAAGAAGTGCACTTCAATAATAAACTTCTAATTAAAATTTTCAGAATGGGGGTTTTAACAGTGTAACTAAAATCTATTTTATTTAGTCCTCCCCAAAGGGTTTTTTTCCTATGTTGGAACCAAGGGTTGGAACCTTGTTTGGAAGGTTTGAGTTTAAATTGAAGTGCTGAGTTTCCTTCTTGACATTGAATCTAAATGCTTTTAATAACAAAAAAGTCAGTGATTTTTATATGGTTTTTATTGAGCACAAACCTATTAAGGTTACACAAAAGTAACAAACAAATATTTTTTGTTTCATGCTAATAAATATACATTACTTTTGACAAATGGTACATTTAAGTAGAAAAAGTACAAATTTTGCACCTCTAATTTACTATGACAAAAGGAATGAGCTGGCTTTGCTCAACAACATTGTAATTTTTTACTATATGTACAAGTATAACGACTATGATCGACATTTTTCATTGAAATTTTCATATGACATCATCACCAAATTACAACCAAATCTAATCTACAGTATTTACAAGACGCAACATATAAATTAATATCATCATATTAATATACATTTTTTCATTAGTTTATATAAATGTGAATGTACTAATATTTACATTAACTTTTATAACTACACCATTTGTACATTTAGATGTATAACAGTAGAAAACCATTTTCAATATAAGAACTCAAAAAATTGGCCAGAACTGATAATGACCGGTCATTGTCAATATTGGCCAATTTCACTAGTCAAAATCCGAAAAATATATAAATTTAAAAGTTAATTTTTGAGCTTTGGCTGATTACTATAAGTAACAGCCAAGACATTGTTGGTCAAAATACAATGTCTTTGGTCTACATGTATATATGAATATATCTTGTATTTTGGGTAACATTGTTTTTCGTTTTTCTCTGCTAATTTTCGAAGGTAAGAACTTGAAATTATTTCGGGTTTTGACCAATTAACATTGATTTGTATATGTTAATGACCAGTCATTAACATATACAAGGTATTTTTCTCAAAATAAATAACTGTAAATAGAGTATATTACAAACAGCTAAAATATGAAAAGATACTGTATCTGGAATGGTATTTTTTTTTTACTAATTACTAAGGGATATAAAGAGTTGTAAGGATTATAGAGGGTATTGCTAAACTCGCATACTTTTATGATAGAAAGTTTGATATACAAGTTGATGAATTTAGCACTAGTTTTGAATATTATATCGGATATATATATGAAAAGGAGAAAGGATGAGCTAAAAGGTGTAAGTTTACGTCAACTTAGCAGTTTCAATGAAAGCTTACAATTAGTTATTTACATTGTTAAATACGACTCTAGTTTTGTATGAAACACTATTATAAAACATCAAGTAAGATAAATAAAAACGTGCAATTACACATCAAAGTTATCATTAATAATTATAAAAATTAAAGAATAAAATTAAGATAATAATGTATACAACATAACATTAATCATATGCATAGACGAAATGAGCATTGAAAATTATGGTGAACAATATTTGTTACATTTGAAAATCTATACGTAATACAGTGGAGGACAATTAGATTGCAAAATTCGAATATGTAAATTCGAAAGAAAAAAAATACATCGAAATTCAATAAATATATTTTTAGAATGAGTATGTTGCTCAACACATAAAACATTTTAGTACAAATGTACAGTGTTACAGGACGAATGTTTTCAGACACAGATCTGTTATTTAAATAAATTGTTACATATTGTACAGTTGTTTATTGTCCACCAATGTATTTTAAATTAATGGAAAGAAAATGCATACCTTATATTCTGCTAATTGTATAATTATTAATTAGGCTTATCTAATTATTTAATTGAGCGTGCAAAAAATAATCATGCAAAGTTACAATACTAGAATATTTTCATGAGGAATATATGATTGAGTGTGTGAAATAAATAATATATGATAGTGACGGGTGAGAATTTTAAAGTGGACAAAATACAGAATACAATAAAGTTACAACTTGACCTATAATGGAAATTAATTTACTGAGAAAAATGTACGTATTTCTTGAGAAAATCTAAAACCACAAAAGTCTTCATATAGAACTTTACAAGCGCCGCCTTTTAATGATAATGCGACTTACACACTACTGCATACTAATTAGGGATGTCAAAATGACGCCAAATGGCCATTAACTAGTGTGTGACTTTTTAATGCCTTGCAGGCACCAACTGGGCCAGTCATTCAAGCATTCATTTTTATACACTGCTGAATGGTGCACGTAGCATGCGTTTTGTTTAAGAATAGATATTTCGAAACTATAACATCTACACTTATGTAATTTAAGCTAGTTTTAATAACATAATAAAATATACGTGTACAAAAAAAAATTATTGAATAAACAAGCAGGCAGGAGCCTCTCGAAATTGTGAGGGTGCCTATCGAAGCTAGGAAGCTTCTCTAAGCATATAGAAACTGCGACGTCCTCGGGAACTTCTCATAATTATGTTGCCTTAGAGCTTTTCGTAACTCTAAAATATAAATTTAAGTTTGCCAAACTTTAACAGCTAATGTACTTAAATTTCAAATGGGTTTGCAAGTTTGATGCTAAATTAAAAAAAAATGTTGCTAATTTAGAAAAAAAGAAATACTAGGGATAGAGGAGTGAAACGTCGACGCCCAGTCATTATATGCCACAATAAATCACCGCTCTCATTATGTCACTTAGTTTCCGTAACCTTTTCTCATAACTTTGTCTTTACATAGTGAGAGCTTGGAGCTTGTCAGAGGGATTATCCAAAAAATTAGGATTGTATCATTTTGTCTGATCGAAAATGGATCGTATCAAAAGTACTAAAGAAAATTTGTGTTTTAAACTGATGAGAACGTTTGCTATCATGTCTTTTCCAATTAGATAAAATGATACAAAAGAAACTTTTTTTCGTCTCTTTCAATGTCACAAGCTTCAAATTACAGTGTAGCGATTGTATTATGTTCAAATCTTCATATTTCAAAAGCCCAGACTTTTTAGTTTAACTTATTTCAGGAAAGGTTTTTTAAATGCTACGTTTAAAAGAAATGCAAAGTTATTTAAAACTACAAGTGTCAAGTGACAAAAACGGTATTTTCATAATGTTATCATTGAAAATGAAATTTTCACTTTTAAGTTTTCAGAATTTGCCATCAAAAAGTTTTTTTCTTTTTCAAAACTGTCATAAAATTATTTTTAAAGATTTCAAAAATACCACCATGAAAAATACCATTTTTTCCTTTCTTTGGTTTAAAATAAATTACAAAACTTCTTTTAAAAGTTGCTTCTAAAAAGCTAAAGTTAATTTCTATAAAAAAAAATTAAATTTTACTCAACTGTTAAGATATGTAGACATTATGATAACTAAATGACAATTTGATAAGTATCAGATTTAAAAAAAAAACATTTAGTATCTATATAGTAGATCATAATAAAATAATTTAAATAAAATTCGAATGATTTAAATTTTGGTGTCCAATGTCCACCAAATCTCTCATAAAAATGATATGTCCTTTTTTAATAAGAAACCCTGTTTAATATCAACACCACACACACAGTTTTTAGGCAAAAATGCTTTTCAAATATTTGTTTGCCATCAACGTCCGTAGAAGCAACTTTGATCATCAACAGTGATACCAAGTTGAAGTGAGCTGAGTAGATTTCACTCAAAAAAGCAACTTCTGTGTCACCACCACATAGAAAATCACCTGAAACATATTTTTTTTTTTATTAAATTAGAGTTTAATTTATGTTTAATTATGCTTTTATAAATTTTATCTTTGAAGCTTTAATTTACCTTACACTCAGGCAGCCAACTGATATATGCCGAGGATTACACTCTGTTGGTGTTGTGTCCTCTTCTGGTGGCACTGTGTCTAACAGTGGATACCATTGAGCAATCGGTTTTCTAGGATTATCTAACATTTCCAGCCAGTGATCGCGTCCGATTCCAATACAACTGGACCCGATGAGACAACATCCCATGAGTTCATTAGCACCGACCCTGAAAACGAATTTATTATTAATTAAGTAAAAAAATGCAGTGGCATATTGGTTATGAGTGCAGCATATTCGTTGAGACATTTCTCCCACCATATCGTTTCTCGCAAATTTCTTGAAATGGTGGGGGGAAAACCACTCTTGTCTCTTCCACACGTACATGTAAAGTCCTTTTCCCTGCCAATAATATCTATTAAACTGTAGATCAATATGCATTTTTTGAATAGGTAATAAATCCTATATTACCATTTATGTTTTATTGTTTGCATCAAAAATTCGAAAATTTTGATTTATTTCATTTAATTCGAAGAAGTTAATTTTGTCTAATAATTTTTAAACAATTTTCAAAAAAATCATACAATGTTTTTAATTATAATAAATAAATAACATTCAAAATAACTGTTAAAATATCTAAACAAAATGTACCAAAATGGAGCCACTGCAATAATTATTTGTATTTTGATGATTGCCTCGCTGATTAATCTTTTCTAAAATTAATATTAATGCCTATTAAAATATTAATTTTACCTATTTATATTACTTGTGCTGGTTAATATTATTGTTTTTACTAGTTACTAGCTAGTAAAAAAATATTACTTTTTCAATATTTTTGAGCCCATTTCTTTTTGAATGAAATGTTAAAAATTCTGACTCGTTTTTATTCATAAAGGTCTGTCATTTGAGTCAGGTAACTTTATGTTATTCAACTTCTGAAGCTCCACACATATTTCTATTGTCTTATACTAATACATAAATTCAGAGGCATGACATTTAATTTCTAAAAAAAAACCAAATTAACTCAGATTTTTGTAAAAAAAAAGTTTGCAGACAATTTTCTGGTACTGTACACAGTAGTAATGTAAATAAATTATTGTCTCGCTAATTAATCTTTTGTAAAAATGAATTTTAATGCCAGTTAGAATTATTAACGTTACCAATTAATATTACTGGTACTAGATAAAACTATTAATTTAACTAGTAAAAAATATTATTTTTCAAATTTTTGAGGCTATTTCTTATAAAGTTGTTATTTCAATTAGGCGTTATCTTTATCGAACTTTTGAGGCCCCGCCCCACACATGCAATATTTCTAGGGCATGAAATTCAATTTTTAAAAAATACCCAAAAGCCCTCAAATTCTGTAAAAAAATGTTCAAACTTTTTGTTATGATAAACAGCTGAATGTAGTTTTACCTATCATAATCAATCACTTTAATGAGAAGGTTAACATCTTCAACGTTTTCTGAAGGAACATCAAAGACAAGAGCTTCATTATAGACTGGATTCAATGTGGATTTCTTTACTGTTGTCTTCTTTTTCTTTATACGTTTTCCCATGCACATCAGTGACACTTTCACATAAGGATCTGTAAGAACAGTGATTGATGTTTTTTCTTCTTTATTGCATTTGAAATTGCCTTATAAATAACATTGCAGAGAAAATAATATATTTTCAAACCTGAAGAACCAGTTATGTCCATTGCTCTTAAGCACCTGGCTTTAATAATGGTGACAGTGAGTCGTCCTGCAGTTGGTAAATAACATAGTGACAGCATCAGTTCACCTAGATTCAATTTTTCCTGTAACAAGCAAAACAAGGTATTACTTAGGTCATAGGTGGTGTTTGATAATCTAGGGTCTAGTTTAAGCCAGTCTTTTATTTATTTCGAATACTTCTATTTGTTAGAAATGTTTCTAGCTAATTAAAAAGTTTCTTCAAGATGGAGTTATAACCAAATTATAAATACAAACAATCAAATCATTTTTTTGTTAATTAACTTAGACTAAACTCGACTTCTGTTTTGTTTGTTGTTACCAAGCAAAGATTATTCTCACCACCTGGGAAGATAAACAAAGGTGTAGAACGTTTTCCATAATTATTTTAAATCATTTTCAATTTTTTTAGAATAACGAAAGCGCTACTTTCTTTCATGTTAATTTCTATATACTGTACATAGATTTCTAACATTTAAAATAGGCTGAACTCATTTAATAAGTAGTCTACTTTTAGTATGTAAAAACGTCACTAGAACTTACAAGGAAGTGATACATACAAATGATTTTTTAGATTAAATATAAATGAGTCTGTCATAAAACATCTCTTTTTTTTTCTTATTGTTCCAAAACAATGTCTACTTCATACACCTAGAAATTATTAGCAGGGGTTTGATGGTGATTACAAGTTTATTACTGTTGTGTGTGTGTGTTTTTTTTTCTTCTCGCCATTTATGGTCCTCAAACAAGTATATTTATTATCTCCCAAAAGAAACCTTTTTGAAACTAATCTTATATTATTCTGGTGTTTTTCTAGAAAATATCCAAGATATAAATTGTTGATGTATTCTGTTTTTATCATAGCGGGCTTGTTGCACAATTTAGTATTTATTCAAATCAGCACCTGAATCAGTATAATTTGTATTCAGTTTATTTTTAGTTCATCTCAAGCACTTTATTCTGTGTGTAAGGTTTTTTTCTATTTTGTTTCTATTTACTTCCAGGGTTGGCATATTTTTTTCCACTATTGGTTTCAATCAATGTTTCAATATACTGTATTTTAAATCACTGAGTTTTTCTAGTCTAACCAGTTATGTTTTATGAGTTTTTTTTAAAAAAAGTCAAGCCATAAGTTTCACGAACCATCTTTCTATAATTAACACGATGATTGACTTACTATAGATCATTGATCACAATGAGAACAAATGGAATTGACCGATATAAAAACAGCACGAACAAAAGTGTCACTTGTGCTTAATGAAAGTACTCAACAGCTGCACAGTTACAGTGTACTTAAATTTACCAGTCACTTAATGGCTGTAATCAGGAAACTAAAGAAAAAGCTATTATCTATCTGTAAATGATGTGTCGACGTCATGTTTACACCATGGCCTCTCAGATGAGGTTTTCTATGGCCTCATACTTGAGAAGAAAATGGTAGATCAGCCATTTACAGATAATTTCTAGCAAAAAAATAGACTTTAGTTTCCGGACATATCCATTATCATTATATGTCTACAGAGTAACTAGTGCGGAAATACTAATCTTAAGGCTGCTGAGGAGGTCGAAACTATGAGTATAATAAGTTTGACTATATTTGCTCTAAACCTGATAAATGTTTAATAAATAATATCAGATACATTTTCTATAATGTATTATATTATTTTTAAACCAATTTTAGCCAAATAAAACTCAGTTTAAACACGGTTTAATCCAGTGGACTCCCCTTTCTTAGTAAAACCCAGATTTTTGGTGACTCCCGGTTTACTTCGAAATGTAAATCAATATTAAAGATATACTATACAGTAGTATTCTTGCACTGTTTTTCGCTGAAAAAGCAAAAGATGCAATAAAAATGCACAGCATGATTTATACAAGTAGTTAACTATGCCAAGGCTAAATAATCGGTTGCCAGGTAAACGGAAATAATTTGCTTCCCACGTAAACGTTGCTCGGATGCGTTGGTGGTTCAATAATAAAAAATTTCAAGTCTAAATATAGTTCCGAAAATACAGTAAATAACTCCAAGGCTGTTGAATATAAATGTCTCGTTTTTGTTGTTGTTATAACAGTAAGAAGGAAGAGTCACTGAAGTGTCCTCATTATGCTTCATTGATTCTTTGAGGTTTCTTAAATAAAAAATGGGTTCTTTTTTTGCTATTGGTCAAATGTTATGATTTAGGTCATATTTGCTTTCATTCAGTTTTGCAAGGATTGTCATTAGTAGGCTAGTTTGTTATGTGTCTTGTGTTACAAGTGTGTGTACTATGTTGTGTGGCGTGTGTAGTTGTCAGTGTACGGCATGTTGTGTAATTTTGTGTGGCATGTAGTGTTTGTGTGCGTGTGTGTGTGGCATGTAGTGTGTGTGTGTGGCATGTAGTGTGTGTGTGTATGTGGCATGTAGTGTTTTCGTTATGTAATCGTGTGCTTATGTTCTGTGTTTTTTTGCGCGTTCTTTGTGCGTGTTTTAATGTATGTGCGTATTCAGTGCTCATTGTGTGGCATCTTGTGTTGTATGTTCTAAGTGTTTTAGTGTTGTGTGCCTACTTGTGTGTCGTATTATAGTTGTGTTTACAGTACGTGTACTTGTGCGTGTTTGTTTACCCATTGTGCTTTCAACGTAAATGAGTATTTTGTTTAGTGTATTTATTTTTGTGTGTTTTTGTTGTATTTGTCAAGTGTGCATTTTGTATGTTTTACATTTGCTATCAACTTTGCAATTTTTAGTTTTATTACAGCCACAGTTGATTCAACTAAGATTGGTTTACCTATAAAAGAGTTTCACTAGGGATTGAAATACGCTCGTAATGTCTTTTCGTAGAGGAAGGGATTGACACCACTTGTTGGTTATGCAGTGTGTGTGATCTATCTTCAGTCCTCTTTTATTTATATAGACCTATGTCTTCATTTCCGTTGAAACCATCATTTGAAGCTTGTTCATTTTGTTCATAAATGATTAATTAAATTAGTTTGTTATCAATTTGCTTGCTTTTTGTAATAAAATAAGCAGCATTTGATTGGCCTATTATACAAACGCATAGTTTGTAGTGGTTGCCCAATTACACGGGGTCATCATTTTTTTTAAGCAAAAGAAAATCAATTCCTAATCTGAATCAATTCTTTTTATCTAAATTACACAATTTGAAAGCTGTTCACTTTAGTAATATTAGAAAAAGGTTTTTTATGCTATTTTTTATTCTTATAATACCAAAAAATATCTTTGCTTGCTTATCATTGACGTCACTACGTGAAATAACAAGAATAAGAAGCTGTGTAATGCTGTTAATAATTCAGGAAATTGGATTTTTTTCCTATTTCTTTTTTCTTTCCGTTATTATTCTAGTTTTTATTTTGTCCTTCAACAATCTAGTATTTTCCCCCTTTGTATATCGATTATAATTTGTTATATAACAAAATGATGTTACTCGTGTATTTGATTCGAGCACAGATTCGAATGAAGCTTGTGGTCCATCTTAAGTAAAACGTTGGAAAACTCTTTAAAACAGACAATTGGTTTCTTTTTTTCTTAGAACAATTGATGGACAACAAATATTTGAGCACTTCGAATTCTTTTCTGTAGTGTCTTTCATATAAATAAAATCTGATTAATTGTGTCAATATCTCATTGGTTAGTTTTAATGTTGATATTATTTCCTGTAATTAATAATAATGGATAATGGAGTTCTGTAGAGAGTATAATTTTTTTTGGTACCTGACGAGCACAGAGAATGTCCATGATGTACTCCACTTCACCGGATAAATCACAATTGTCCAAAAGTCCACGAACAAGAACATGTCCAATGATATCATGACGTGAAAATCGATCAAAATCATATATTGAAAATTGTAATGTGCGAGTGTTGAGTTCGTTGTAGGGAACTCCAAAAACAAACGTTTCATTAAACACAGGATTTAAATTACGTCTGTAAACCTATATTAAGAAAAAAAAAGACAAAAGACACTGTAAAATATAGATGCTAAGCTTATTTTGAAACATTATGGAGAACGAAAGTTGCATAAAATTGGATAATTTCACTTATGTGAAATTATCTGACTTTATGCTAATATTATAATTATTTTAATTAAAGAAAACTGTTTGAAAAAAACATATTCTACAAAATCGTTTTTATTTTTGAATTTCTCTTTTTTCCTTCTGATATTTGTTGCTATTAATTATTCCAGTCATTTAATTAATTGTGCTTTTGCTATATGATAAACATTTTTTGGCATAAAACCATCAGTTTTCTTGTATATTTTTGCATTGTTTGGGGAGTTTACTTAGTATTGCATATAAAATGCGCAATTTCTAAAAAATAATTTCGAGATTTATTATTTTTATTTGCATAAATTTTTTTTTTTACTTTGTAACAGTATCTTTAACGTTAATTTTAAACTTTCATAAAATATTTATTGTTAAAGATTTCCTATTTTCATAGTTTCAAATAAATCTTGTAATATTTTAATAAGTAGTTGCTTTTAAAAAAAAAACTTTCACTTATTTTCAGTACTTGTTATAAATTATAAATCTTACAGGAAATTCAATGAATAAGTCAAAAATCAACCTAAAACGTATACATTCTGATCATTAATAATAATTTTCGATTTAACTTTTGATTGAATTGGCTACAAAATTCTAAGATTAATGATTGTTAACTGTGAGCTAGTTAAAGCTTGTAAAATTTTGATAATTTCATGTAAAAATTGATTATTGCACCACGTTTCACTATTCTAGAGTTAGCTATTATTAAGAATATACCATAATTAATGCTTGTTACCTTAATTTAAAAATAATTAATTATTCATACCTTTGTTTGAAATTTTTTCTTTCTATCAGGCAGCAGATAAATCTTGACGTAAGGATCAGCAGATCCGGAAAAATCTTTGGGAGGAATGTCTTTAGCTTGAATGATCTACAAGATAGCGTTTGTCATACACAAAGGTAGGAAACGAATTTCTTTAGTTATATTGCTTTATTGAAAATGAATGTAGCTCGTCAATAAAATTGCTAACACAGTTCAGTCAAAATAGAGTTCTTGTAAACCTTTATTTAGAAGCAGCTTATCGAAAAAATTCAAAGTTTATTCAAAACGGGAATAGTAGGCGAATGTGCAAAAAATATATTCCCTTGACGTTCTTTAAAAATAAACTTAATAAAAATAAACTTTATATGGCAGTTTGAAATTGATGACATTTTAGGTTTTTTACGCCAACTTTTGATAACTATTTTAAAAATGTTGCTTGAGGCAAAGCAATATTTAAACAAAGCTCTGAGTTGAGCTTAAAAAATATGAAATAGTCTTGCAATAGCAATTTTTTTCGTTTAGCTTTATTGTAAGCAATGTTTTAAAATATGGGAACAAAACGTGTCCATAAAATGAGGCAAAGCTTACAACATGAAAGTCAAAAACTGAATAGAGTGAGTCTGTGAAGAACTTGTAAGTTTAAGCTTGGTTTTTAAGTTTGGCTGGAATATAGTTGCAAGTTTGAAAAGTTCAAATTTCATATTTTGAAATTGCCATCAATATTTCATTTAATTTTTAAACGTATTTTAGGATTTACAAGACAATTTTCACAGACAATTCAAGTTTCCAATAATCTTCAAATTTTGTTCCTAAAGATGATTATTTTTTTTGTAACATTTCATTCATGTCCACCGTAGTTTTGTCTAAACTGTGTTTGCAAAAGTACAAATGAGAAACTTAAGTTGTTTCATATAATATAGCGACATAGTGCTAGTTACCTTCACAAATAAACCTTCAACGTCATAATCATAACGTAATGTGAAATGCAACTTTCCACATTCCATTTCACTGGGTCCTGAACTCTCCACTGACCCTTGATGAGTTAAGTCAGGTTGGTAAAGTTCTGGTTTGATGGAACCAACGTTTCCAGATCCACTTTCTTTCTGATGAATGGGACACACCAGAAACTGGATCTCACTAAAGTCCAACTTGTGAGACAGCTGTCTCTTGAAAGTTTGGTGTCGAGTTGGAACAGTTGGTAGAGTTGTTTGTCTGAGTACCTATAAAAAATTCAAATTGTCTTAGGCCCTTTGTACATAACATGCCATACTTTAGCTTAAAGATTGCGTAAAGCTCATGGACCGGTGGTGGGCTGTAATGGACTGGGTGAGCTTTGTTGGCTTCGTGAATCTGGGTGGGTATATGGGCTTTGAGGATTTTGGGCAAACGTTCATCCCATGCACTTTGTGGGTCATGTGGGCCTGGTATTCTTTGTAAAATCCCAGCCTATGGGTTTTAGTGGATTTTGTGCACTTGATGGCTCACTATGGGTTTTGTGATCTGGGCTACCCTTCAAATTTTTTTTCTTACAAAATGTCTTTACTTAAGGTTAGGGTGTATGTTAACTTTCTGTTGCTTTTTATGTTACATGCAACTATCGATGCACCAATGCATTCTTAAAAAGCAACCTGTGGTGGCTTACTTTTCTACAGCTTCCGCTTGGTTTGATATTTGCAGCAGATCATAGCATTAACCACCAAAAAAGGAAAAAAATGCGTGTTTAGTTGATAATGACCTAACAACTGCATGATCACTTTTAGAGCAGGTTAGAGGTTGGATTTTGATGCGAATATGCAGTCTATGATGACTTAAATGATTTAAATTGTAAAGAAAAAAAATTAAACAGCAGCTTTATATTATAATTTAAATAATCTGTTGTTGATTCGACTTTTAAAAATGTTACACTGCGACTTGCATTGATCGCTAATCGAGTAGTTTCCAATTAGCCTTTTCATTACCCAACCTTTAGTGTTCACCTACACTAAAATTCATAAAATTCATATTAACAATCACTACTCAATGTTTGTTCTTCACAAAGTGACCAATATACCTAATTTCAGTCCGGTGGCGTGGTTTTAGGTCTTGAATGTCTCAAACATTTTTTAATGGTTTTTATTGGTGGTGGAATAAAAAATTCGTTTTTCAGTCGAAGAACTTGGTTAAAGGCTAGTTTTTTAAAGGTTAATTATAATTTTTAAAATGAAATCTGAAGGACTTTCTGGGGACTGGTGCCAGAGAGCAAATTGACCTCATTGCCATTCTGTAGCTATACCCACTGTTTCAGTTAATGTGAAGCAAAGTGTTCAGTGATAATTAGTATACCTTTAGCCAAACGCTCGCTAAGGCCAGGCACAAATTAGGTAACCAAATCTCTGAGCAAAAAGCAGCATTCACTTTCTACTGTTGCCAACTACTAATTTGGTGCCTGCAAATGCAAGGGTGGTACTTGTGTAGTGCCACCGACAACAGTTGTTGGAGACTATTGCTGGTTGCAAGCATGCATTGTTGCCTAATTTGCGCCTGGCCTAATACAGTAGTACATTTTAAGTATCCATTATTAATAAAGGCCACAATCTCTTGAGTCTCTTCACTAAAATGAAGTCTTCAGTTTTAATTTAAAAAAAAAAACATTGGATTTTTTTTTTTACTTTTTTGCTTCCTTGCCAGTATTCTTCCTTCTTGAGTTCGTTTTGAATGTCTGGTAAACTGTAGCTCACTTTGAGCCCACTGCTGCACGGTACAAAATTCGGTCGTCGGTTATCCATCATTGATGTGTTCTTTCTTCGTTGTCCAATATATTGATAGACCACGTACGCTAATACGGCTACTAAGACCGTAACGAGAGCAGCGGTAATACCCACCACTAGAGACGTTTCCGGATTAATTTCATCCCCTAGGATTAACCAAAAAAAGAAGAAAGGATTAAATGATTCCAAG
Organism: Brachycybe producta; assembly: GCA_036925085.1. Taxonomy (NCBI): domain Eukaryota; kingdom Metazoa; phylum Arthropoda; class Diplopoda; order Playtdesmida; family Andrognathidae; genus Brachycybe; species Brachycybe producta. The sequence continues at coordinate 911,877 of JAUPFP010000064.1, forward strand.
TTTTTCTTTTTTTCTTCTTCCTGAAACCGTGCGACGCATGCTAATATTAATTTAGTTCCTTTTTTTCTAGAGAAAACTCAAGAAAATCCATTTAAAAAGACGAAGAAACCAAAGTAGTAGGTCAGTGTGCTAAAAACAATTTCATGATGACATTAAAAATACTTTTGTAAGCAGCTTTTGGCGCGCTTTTCTTGGTAAAGTTTAGCAAAGTAAAATGAAAACTGATTTTTCTGCAATTGTTGTTGAACCATTATGGAAGGCCCATTCGTATCAAAATGACTCAATTATGGATATCCATAATATTTTGATACCCGCAAATCAAATCAAGATATGCGTTATTTTATTATGGATATTCACAACCAATTGTAGATATAAGATAAACATAACTGAATTGTGGCTATTCATAATTTAATTATGGATAGACAAAATTCGGCTATTTAGCCGTGATATTGTCAAATTATCATAAAATAAATCATTGATAAAATGAGGCGTCTGGGACAACTCTTAAAAAAGTCAAGACTACACTCCTACTTGGGAAACATATGGGAAACATTGTTTTCTATTGGCTTTTCCTGTTCTCTCCATTCTTGTTTATAAACTCAAAAAAATGTTAACATGGGTTATGAACAGCTGATTTTTGAACTCTTGATTATTTTGTCTTTCAGAAGAGCAAAATGAAGAGAAACTTGAAAGTGTTTTAGAAACTAGAATGGTAGCTCAGTCAGTTAAGGGTATTTTCAAGTTCACATCTTTCACATTGTCTTCTTAAAGTATGGTCGTTTTCAGACTCGCGTAAAAAGCTTATTTTGAAAGATGTCAAAATTTAAAATAATCTTAAGTGATTGAACTACCCTTCTAGTTTCCAAAATACTTTCAAGTTTCTCTTCAATTTGCACCTGAAACACAGAATAATTAAAGTTCGAGAGGCATTTTACACTTAAAACCCACCTTAACGAAGCGTTTTCTATTGTAATTAAAAGAACCACTGACCATCCAGAAACATATAAATACTAGTGGGGTAACCCGTCATAAATGACGGGATCAAAATTCACAGGCAATTGTGCCCAGCATTAGAATTTCTTTTCTTCCGCCCTTTTATGACGTCAGACCAGGTAACAAATCCAATTAGAAATTGATGACATTCATAAAAGGGCGGAGCAAAAGAAATTCTAATGCTGGGCACAATTGCCTGTGATAAATTCTAGTGCTACTATTATTTCCTCCCCTTTATTATATTTGAAAGAGAAAATGAAATTTTCATTTTCTCTGGTGTGCGCATGCGTGTCGTTTGCTCCTTTTTTACTCTTTTCATTATAATTTCAGTCAACCCTCCCAATGCCCCCCTCTCCAAGTTTCTCTCTCCCTCTACACTTTCCAACCTTTTCCCCTTTCCAATTTAATATCATAGGGTTTTTGGATGAGAAGGGTGCAATATATAGTTGACCTTGAGAAAAAAAAAAGCAGTTCATTTATTCAAATTTATATAAATTCCGACAAAGGTGTTTGTCCAGCGTTAGATGACAGACACCCACACACACACACATACGCACACAGACCTGGCATAATATATACATAATAGCCGAAAAATCATATTGATTTTTGTATTTCAAATTCTATTTTCTGCTTGTTTGACACATGCGTGATCCAGGCATTAGAAACTAGAATGTTAAACAGTTATGATAAAAAAATTTTATGGTGATATCTTTAAAAAGAAACTTAATATGACAGTTTTAAAATGATTAATTTTATTTTACATCTACGTTTGAACTTTATGAAACGATTAATTGCATATTTATTTTTTTTTTTTTTTTAAAAATGCTTTTATTAAAAAAATTTTATTATTATTTTTATCTATTAAACACTTTAACATTCTTTTAAGTAGTATTTTGCGTGTGTCTATGCTGTGGAAGACCTTAAATTGAATAAAAAGCACTAACGAGTTTTGAAATATAAATTCATAATTAATATAACGTTTGTTCTCGTTGTGGTTTTTATTCGCTCTTTCTCTCTATCGTGCCTTTAGCTTCTAGACAGCTTTTAACGAAATGTCGTTAGTTACATTTGATACCATTATTTATTTTCTATTTAAGTTTCTGACATATATTGGTATTTTTTTGGGCGGGGGGGTTGTAGCTGTTGTAATTATATTCCTTTTTTTTCTTGGAAGTTTGTTGTTTGCTCGACATTATTTTATGTAAATTAGATGGAGAGAAAAAAAAATGACTGCATCCATACAGAAAGTGAAAGAGATTTAGTTAAATTTTGTTATTGACGTCACTGCAACTCTATGGAGGCTTCTTGTATTACATTATTTTGAAAAGCTAATACCTTTATACTATGCTATCTTTTTAATTGAGTCTTAAGCATTGCCTATATCCTACATACTGTATATATCTATATACATTATGTAACTACTGTAGTGTATTGGCCTCAGGATTCAGTCGCAAATCTATTGCATGATTTTTGTCCCACCCTCAAGACTTTTAAGTTAACTATCTCAAGTCTAGTTATGCCTTCGAGTGTCAGTATAATGTCAGTATGTACAACCAACCAAATGAAAATAGAAAAGTAAAATTATCAAGAAAAAGAAAAAAAAAAGGGCAAGGAAAATGAAAAATAGGGCAAAAATGTAAAAAAGGGCAGAAAAAATAAAAATACAGTGAAAGGGATGTTAGGCCCTAAATGTTTTTTTGTTTGGGGGACTACTGGAGTGTATTTTTTTTTATTTTGTTGAAAAGTACGTTATTTAAGGTACCCTCTTATAACAACGGATCGTGGACAGGTCATTCGAGGATCTGTCAAAATTTAACACATTAACAGGCCGCACAAGTAGAGGCTGCTTTGTACGAAATGTCAGCTCTCAGAAGTTGGTTAAAACTTTAGAAATACAAGTCCACGCAAACGGACAATGGTCATGCCAACTGAAATAAAAGCTTGTAAAAATAAAAAAGGAGACGGAAAACCAAAAAAAGCACTGAAAAACTTGTGGCTCACTATGCTTCAATACCAATCATGGACTGATTGGTATTGAAGAATAGTGAGCCACTAGTGCACCCTCCTTAGTACTATTCATTGTAGTTATTTTGTTAAAAATGAAATAAGTAAACACGAAAAATAAAAATGTAATTTATTAAATACAATCAGCTAATGGACAAGTAAGTACATGGTAGGAGTTGATTTTATTTCTGCGCCTCTGAGCTTAGTGCGCCATATATGATATAAAGATATCTTCGGTAACTTTGAGAACAATACCCTCGATATAACATAATTGCCCAAAATCTTTTTGTCATGGTTATTAGATAGCTTTGTACGGAAACGCCACTATAGTTATTCTTACCTTCAATAACGATGATTTCATTAACGATGCGGTTTTCAGAAATGCATTCCTATCGTTAAGCAAGGTATGATTATACAAAAAAGTTATTCAATGTATTGCAGTGTGCAAGTGAAGCAACTTATTTGTTGTCACTTTGAATTCTTTGTGGATGGGGGATGGGTTGTAAGAAAACAAATGTTTTTGTTCATTCGTTCTGAATTTCTTTTGTCAGATTATAGGCTACTACTACTACTACTAGGGCCTACTCATTTGATGCAATTGATCTCAAGAGAAATACACTCCAAAAAACATACATGTTTTTTCTACGATTTAAAGGAAATTGCAGCTTCAATAGAGACTATACATTACATAAGCTATATACTGAAATCCTGAATTTAATTTTGTAATTTTCAACGTTTCTTTTTCTTCTTCTTGAGTTTTAACTTCAATTTAAAGAAGCCGACACATGAAATAAATTTTACTTTCCAAGAAGAAAAAAATGCATTACTTCTTTAGGAAATAAGCTGGAAATTTAAAAGCGCCAAAGTTTGATTCCATAAGGTCCAACATTTCTGCAAGCCTACACTACATTAAAGCTTTTTCCTCTTAAATCATTTGTTTTTAACCCTTCAACATAAGCTAAAATATCCATTTAATGGAGAATAAAATGATATTGCCCTAGCTGTTTTTTTTTTCTTCTCCTTCTCTCTCGTCGAAAATTGTATTACCAATGGAATTACTTGTCAAACCCAGATGCTACTTCCATATAGTTCGTCATCTGTTTTGAATTATTCATGGTCTCAGTTTTGTTTAGGTTCAATGTCCCTAAATAAGAGTTGAAATAATTTACACGCTTTTGGCAAATATGATGCTTTTTTTTTGTTTTTTGTTCCTGTTATTTTTTGATAATGATTTTCCATTTATGAAATTAAAACATCTGTAACAACATCAACCACTCACTTGTGTAGTTAAATTGCAATCAGTTAATTTCTATTGAGAGCAATTGTCATTTTTAATATGTGGTGTTTTGAGAAAAAAATGGCCATCGTAAAATTCCCATTACAAAACACTGGTTAAATTCGGTTCATGAAGTATGTTTACACTTGCCTATAATCCTTGAATGTAGATTAAATCTGAGAATAAACATACTATAGGCAATTTAAAAAATAATTAATTTTTTTTTTGTTTTTTGCGTCAATTATTTAATGTGAAAAACGTTATTCCGTATGTTTAAATAGACTAGTTAATTTAATGTTTTTAAAAGTTATCATTATGACGTATTGTACTTTTAGCGCGTACATTACTTTAAAAATGATTTGAGGTTTTAAAAATTGTTTTTTTTAAACACTTTCAAGTTGGTGACGGAAAAAAATAGCAAAATCTATCTATATCTTTTCCAAATTGCCACTAAAAGCACATTTTAATTTGATGGACGATGAATTGCATTCAATTTTTATTCATTAACCCTTCTAGTTTTTATTGCTGGGGTTTATAGCTGACATTGATAACACATAGGTTTAGACGTAAATCGTATCACAACGAACTTTTAATAAATATTTGAAACTCAGCAGCAATAGAAATAATGGAAATAATCAATTGATTGAGAAATTGTGACGATGACTGACTTCTGTTTGCAAATAACAAATAATTAAACGATGACCATAATGTTGTTTGACCCTCTGTAGCAATGTGTGCAACATATAATTTCATTTTTTTTTCTCAAATTTTGTTTCCGTAAACTATCTGCAAGCAGCAGATCATGAATGAATTATGTTAAAAAAAACCTTGAGAAATGTTTTAAACTTTAAAGAGCATAGACGCTCCAGAGAGTTTAATTTGGCGGTTCTAAAGTTCCTCAAAACGGTAACTTCTTCTTAAAGCTGAAGGATGTTCCTGAAGAGCGGCCGGTTGTGTTAGCAAAATGAACCATTTTGAGGTCAATTAACTTAAACAGGGGGGAGGGGTTTAACATAAAAATAAAAATTCACTTGAATATTGCAATGAAAAGACCTGACCACAATATTCAAGAAGGAATTGCAAACTCAATTATTATTCAAAGGAGAGATTTGTTGTTGGTATTGAGACCATATTTTTGTAAATGTTAAATTTCACTTAAGATAGCGGCTATGGCGTCATGAAGCCTGTGTGGAGTGTCTAGGCTCTTGAGCAACAGTAAATAAGATAACCGAAATTTGGCAAGTGTGGGAAAGAAGTATGTGGCCTATTGCAATTATAAGGAAAATAATTTAAAGCACCTATTAGTTTCATGTTAGCAAATCTACCATATTAATAAACGAAGGGGGAGTCTAGACAAACACTTGAAACAAACCTTTCATTTGTTTTCTACATTGTAACCCTGAAAAAAGAAAAGTCCTGAAAAAAAATTACTATGATTACTGATAATTTCGAGTTTGTCTGAATAGTCCATCTGGTAGTGTCTCTGACTACCAATCTTGAGGTCGGTAGTTTGAATCCTGCTTGTGTCCATTCAGTATTTAGTTAATAAAAATAAAAACTATAAGTGGAGCCCCTAAAGCCTCGTTTTCACGACCGATAGTTCTTTCGTGTGAGTAGCTGTCATGAAAGTTGTGATAGTTCACTCTCACGATAGCGTCTACATGTCTTGAAATAATGTGATAGTTCTACCATGACAGTGTGACGTCTACTTCACAGATATATTGCCCCATACTTCAGAAGTCATATTTCCCTACAAAGTGGATATTTCCCTACAAGCGGTCACTCAACTACTATTACTATTGCGACAGTACTATCAACTATCTAGTCAAACGAGATAGTTGTGATAGTGCTATCGCGACGATGTGATAGTGACTATAACATGTGGTCTTCGCGATGATAGTTCTCGCGAGAGTTGCTGCTGTCATGACAGCAACTATCGTGAAAACTATCACCATGAAAACGAGGCTTTAGAGATTAACCAAATGGTTTTAGTACATATGTCCCTTTAGGGCAAATAAATGCCAGACACCCCTGTCAAGTTGATTTGAAGAATGTATTGAATTGAATATGAATAAAGAATACATGTATTTAATTAAGGAATTATGGATACGTGATTTGCCACTTAATTGAGGGGGTTAACTTTTGTTTTTATAAATTTAAAATGTCATTGTATGGGTGACTCATAAAAGTCTCTTCATTTTTAAGTTCTTTTATGAATGAGTTATTTTTAATTTTAAAAATTATTTTGGCAATTGTTGGGTAAATCTTGATGATATTTTGACAAGAAATTTCTGGAGGTAATGGTCTCTTTAAAAAAAGTAACCCATGTGATCAACCAATGGATAATTTTTTCATCATAAAAAGAAACGGACAAATGACTTTGTTAGTAAATTTTACCGTCCTAGGACGGGCTACACTACTAGTTTTAATATGTTCATATACTTTAATAATCAAATCCGTAAAATCTGAATCACCTGAAACGAATAACGACGAGGGATTGTGACAGATACCTTCATCATTTTCGTTTTGTGCAAATTGCACAACGGGTTTAAATTATAACTTACAAATGTGTCGATTTAAATCACTATATTGAAATGTTGAGGGCAAATCATTCAAACGTGGTCTTATCTCATATGGGTGGGAAGTTTCTCCACCAATAATATCGATCACATTTTAGTAGCCCTTTTGTGACTTATTGCCCGCCTTTAGTGTGCCAACGCTTACTCGTCGCATCCACATTGCCCCGATATTTCTAGATAGTAGGGGGATGGCCCGCTGGCCCGCTAGAGGAAACGTCCAATTCCCAGCCAATTTAATAATTTATATAAAGGCTAACAGCATTGGTCATGCATGCTGTACAATAATTTAATCGCTTTTCGACTGTTGTTGACGTAATTAATGGACATGCATTAAATATTATGTTAAATATCTAAAGTATGGCGTGATATGTTATATATAGGTGTCTATGTTGAATTACAAAGTAAAGCGTTTATAGTGAAGGCAGAAGAGGGAGGTGAAATTGTAGAAAAGGAGTTTATGACTTTATATGTGTTTTTTTTTAAATGTGGTCTCAAACAGCAGGAAACCTGTTTAAAGTAGTTTGTGTTATGTACAAGATCTAGTAGATCACACACTTTTAATGTCCCACACATACATTACATTACATTACATTTTAAATCTCTCTTTTCTGAAACCTAATTCACCACATTGAAATGGTATCCCTTTTTGTCTCTTTCTAGTTTTTTCTTTCGCTCTCTTTTCTCCCATCATGATGTTATTTGGTAACCCAATATGTGAAACAGAATTCTTTTATAATCCAACAAGTGACACACAAGGGAATTGAGTTTGACTCCTCCTGTTTCTAGTTTATTGTTTCTCAAACCTCATATTGATTTCGAATACTTATTTATTCCCTTTCTCATATAACTGTGTATTTTTATAATTAGTTTCTTAGTCTAATTTAAGAGCTTAATTATCACCTATATATTTATTATTTTATTATTATTATTATTATTATTATTATTATTAATATTATTATTATTAATATTAATATTATTATTATTATTATTATTATTATTATTATTATTATTATTATTATTATTATTATTATTATTATTATTATTATTATTATTATTATTATTATTATTATTATTATTATTATTATTATTATTATTATTATTATTATTATTATTATTATTATTATTATTATTATTATTATTATTATTATTATTATTATTATTATTATTATTATTATTGGTATTATTTTTTCTTATTATTAAGCTAGTTTTGTTTTAAAGATCGCATTTAGTTGTGATAACCTTGAAAATGATTTTTAATATTTTATTTAAAAAAAATCAATACTAATTTAAATTGGGCATGTTTTGGCTTAATTTTGATGTCATTTATGTTTAAATGATGATGATGATATCGGGATTTTGTTGAGGTTGTTTTATCTCATATACATGTATATAATGATAGAGAGACATAAGGAGAGAGAGAGAGAGAGAGAAATACATGGAGCCAATGATTTTGTGTATGGGCGTTGCTTTTGTTGGAAGATGAAAATCCCTCTTGAACATGGTTAAACTTGACCTTGGTAAGTTCATCCAACAGCTCAGTCAATATTTCCCGGGCTCGTGAATCAGCTTTTTTTAGCCGGGTCTCTCGCTCTCTCTTTCTGCCTTCCGTCTTTTTTTCTTCTGTTTAACTTGTTGCAAACGATGGCAATGTTTGCATCTCCTCAGTTTAGTTATTAAGGAACCTCAGTTGATAAAAAAAATACGTCGTCATAGGAGGTGGTCTATAGCCAACAATAGAAAAGGGACCCCCCTCGGCCTTCTTTATATATGAAAAATGTAGTTATCTTATAAGATGAAAACCAAATAACTTTTGCTGTGATAAGTGCAGAGTTTGTGATAGCCAGCTTATTTCTTTTTAAATGAACTTTTAAAATAACGTTAAAGTTTGTTTAAAATTGAAACAATAAAGAAATAAAATATTGATTTTTTATGTTCTCAGAGATGTCTTAGAAAATAAATGCCTTATGTTTATAAAATCTAAAAATATTGACTGTTAAGTCTGGTTTTTAAACCTGCCATAAAAACATACAGTAGAATCTCGATTATCCCGGAGTAAATGGAACCAGACCTGGTCTGGATTATCGAAAGGCCCGATAACCCGGAAAATAGCCGGGTTATTTTTACTTAAAATTTTTTTTTCAATAGCAGGAAGTTAAAATTCAAAAATACTGATTATCTAAAAACATTTACATTATGAAAAAAAAAACCGTTCCGGAAGTCCAGATTACCGAGATCCGGCTAATCAAGATTTTATTATATTTTTAAAGATGTAACAATATTTTTTTTTAGTTTCAATTGTAGTTTAAACTTATTTTTTTCCTTAAAGGCTTCAATGACCTATCTGAAAAGACCTGCAGTGACATTTTCGCCTAAAACCACGTTTTAAAACTTTTTTTTATTATATTACATCCTAACTAGCAGCAATCACTTGTAGCATGAATGCTTGCAGTGATTGCCTTTATTCACGGATGGAAACCATTTAATTGCAGTTAATACAACAATTTCTAATGGTAGCATTTGTAAGAAGAAAAAAAAAATACTTTAAAAATTCATCAAAGAATATGTTTCTTAGTATGATTATGAAGTAACTTGATTTAATGTGTTAGTATACACTACGATTTACAATTTTATTGCAATTATTTGTTAGAAATAAAAAAATGCACACGGCACAATTCGAATTACATTATGATTATTTATATGCAGTGTATATATGGGGGCTTAATGTACAGTTTTCAGTAATCCAATTGCCAATATTATGGCGTACGTTTTTTTATTATTTGATTAAAAAAATAATGTTTTTAGAAAATGCATTTAAAAGATGCATATGAATGCAACAGGTGAAAGGTTTCTGTTTCAGTCTTCGTTGAATGGATGGGATTATCAAAGAATGATGTACGTAATAGCCTGATAGAAGACCATCCCACGCACAGTGTGTGGGCGAATGACGTCAGTACTTTGGAGAAAACACTTTAGGATATTTTGTCTAGCTAATCACGTAGTAAATGCAACTTGGGGAGGGGATGGAGGGAGTTGTATGACGATGATGAGTCTCGTTTTCTATGTATTAAAATTTGTTTCTTTTTTTCTGGGTTCTTTTTAAATATGATTCAAAAACACAAATCAGTTATTTTAACTAATCTCAATGATACACACAAATCTTATATTTTACAATGGAATCCGGTTTAATACAAAAACGGATAACACGAAAAATCAAATAACACCAAATATGTTCAATCAAATAGCATAGATATTTCTTGTCCACAGAAAAATAATTCTGGTCTCTTTTTTTTTTTCGTGTTAAACTGTCTTCACTGTCTTTTTTGTCTTAAATATCAATACACTTTGGTATTTTACTTAGAAGAAACTAATTCAAAATTAATTTAAGTTAAATTATTGCCAACTTCAATTTCAGTATATATATCATCCATGAAAAAAAACAATAGGCCTGATTTATATAATTTATATAAAAAGGAAACTTGTCACTAAAACTTTAACTTGAACTCTCTTAAACTCCGTTCCAACTTAAAAATAATATAATAGGTCTATTCATTTGTCCTTTTTGATCCTTTTCTTTTTCAACGTTAAAACTCTGTTCAGAAAAATTAGGTTGAAGGTTTAAGTGACATTTATTTCTTGAATTTGGGCCTTTGACTAAACCAAGTGGCTTTTGTTCAGTGTTAACAAAAGTTCCGCCAAGAAACACGACATAAAGAAATTACATGAAAAAAAAATTCATGACTAATATCTATCAACAGAAATGTTTTAAAGCATTTAGAAAATACTATTATTTAAATTTCATTTGTTTCAACAATTTTAAAGTAAAAAAATAAAAGGAAAATTGAATAAAATGATTTAGAAACTGTCGTAAATGCTTATATTGAATGATACTGTCGTGAAATTACTTTTACGTAACTCCTTTGTTGTGACATTTTTTTAAAAAAAAAGTATTTATGATTAACACTCCATGGGTGCCAATTCTTGTTGGTTATGTAGTCATTATGAGAAATAAAAAGATGAGACAATTTGTGAAAACTCTTTCCTTTGTTTTGTTGCCTAATTGTCTCATTTTTCGTCATATTAAAGCACATGTATATGTCGCTAAACGTAGGCTATTAGAGAAATTGGCTATTTGATCTACTGCCACTAGCTACTAGCCTACTAGCCTCCCACTGCAAGCCAAATTTGAGGTTCAGCGGGAGGCGCCGAAGGTGGGCAACAATGAGAAAGAAGGCAAAAAGGCTTATTGTAGGGCTAAATAGCTGAAATCTCTAAAATGCTGTTTTTTCTGCCACCTGTATATGTTGAGATAAACACAAAATCGATGAAAAAGTAACGTCTGTTGTATTGTTTTTCATCTGTTAATGATGAGAGATGACATTGCTTGTTTCCACGCACACAATAAACACATACACACACACACACACACCATACAACACATTATCATTCTTATTTGCAATGTCGATATTCCTATCAAAGCTTTGACTTTCTTATTGATATTACCTTTTAGACTTTCATTATATTTTTATTATCTATACTGTATATTGTAGGTATGTTCTCAAATCTTGAATTTTATAAAATACCTAGAAGTTTTATAAACCGAGTATGTTGTAAAAAAAAAAGATCGCATTCGTAATTTGACCTGTTTTAGTAATAATTTTATTTGGCAACAATTAAGTTTTTTTTAGAAAAAAAAAGTCAAACTACATTACTTGAAATTATAAAATGAACATTGTTTTACACAAACTGACGGAAATAATTCAGGTATTTTGTATTATGCCACACTAGTTACACATTGAAAAAAACACGAGATTTCATAATGCGACTGACTGACTCAATCAATACCAGTCATTTGTCAAGTAAACTTGAGGCATGCGCCCTTACTCGAAAACGTTTTTTTGTTTGGTGAATTTTGACTAAATTTACATCTTGACTGATTTAATGATACATAATATAATGTTCATGTTTTGAGGCAGTCATATTGTCAATTCTCATTTTCATTCTCAGTGTGTTGATTAACTTCAATGTGGCATATTACAAAATGAATAACGTGATTTAGACATTTTGTGCAATTTTACAATTTTCACATTTTCTAAAACGCCTTCAAATTGCGAACTCGATCGTGTTTTGACAAAATACCTTCAGTATATAAAACGCCTAGGAATTTTGGAAAATGTGAAATTTGACAATATGACTACGCTCGTAAGCTTAGAGAGAGAAAAAAAAGCATTTTTTTAGTGTCACACCTGAGACTCCTCAATTTAGAAACGTTTTCTCTTTTTGGAAAATAATAATAAATTATAACCTATTGTTTACAAAATGAAAATTAATGTTTCACAAACAAAAAAACAAAGGGTCCTACTCGCTTTGTGACCTTCTGGAATGACATGATGATGATGCCATGATAACTAACAGTGAACACCCGCTTAATGTTAGGCTATTATCATTTATAACCTGTCTAGGGTGTGGCAAATGTCTGAAACTATTGGATTATATGTCTGCATTTGTGACATTGTGGGGGAATGTGGACACACACGAATGTCACAATTGACAAAAACAATACTTTTCAAACAAATACATGCCTTGCATGCCGTTCATTTGAGAACTCTGTAATTGTAAATTTTATTTGGCAATAACAAGAATATGTCACATTCTTCAATCTATATTGGTTTTTTTTTCTTTCAGTATGCAATGAATGAGTGGAGAGGAGGTCAGTGACTCTTATAAATTTGAGTAGCCATATACTATAAAACCACAATACATACAGAAATTCTGTGTATGTGGACGAAATCCGGAAGATATCTGCATACTTTTATTCTATCGCGCATGTGCTGGTGGTGCCCTGGACTCTTTGCGACTGTTTCCAGGACTATTCATATTTCTACCATATTGTACCTACCAAACAATTTTGGTACACCGTGTACACCGGTACACTAATAATCTCTTTTACCCCCGGACCGCTCCTTTTAATTGTTCTAAAATGTTTTGCATTCCTGCTGTTATTTGTTTGCATTTTGTTATCTTTTGTACACAGTGTTGTTTTTTAGGCAACACCCATGTTTTATTTACACACATCCATTTATTGCGTCAGTTTCTCGTTTAAATTTCATTAAGGTACCATTTGTTGCTATATAACCTACATTTACAACACCAATAAGCTCTGAAGACTGAAAATAATTGTTGTATAAGGCTTTGATTATCTCGATGCAGTCTTAAGCGCTAGTTATGTTGATACGACTAATGCAGTGCTTACGGAAATGCTACAGAATAGTGACGTAGGTGTCTATGTTGCTGAAACTGTAGAGCCAACATACGTGAATAGCATTAAATAAACAATTGATGCTGATTGGCGGAGAGACTAAAAAGTGACAAACTAAAAAGTGCAGTACCTGTTTGTTTAGTATCAAGCATTACATTGTGGTATTGTGCTGCATTAGTCGTATGAAGATTTTTAGTGATGGATGTCATTTAGTTCAGAATGAATAAATTGCAATACTTTCTTGCACAATCACTTGCAGAAAATTCTGATTTTCATTTTTTTCCAAAAAATTGTGCAAAATTAACAACAATATTTGAATCATTTCTTGCAGTGAATCTTGCCATAAAATATTGCGAATGTGATTATAGATTAAATCTTGCATAACATCAAGCGAATAAGCAATAAACATCAACATTTCTTACAAGCAAGAGAAACAAAAACTTTTCTGCAAGTTTTACAAGCTTATTATCTTATTTTCAATAACAATGTATTGCACACGCTCAATTACACATCCTACAACAGTGAATGTTACTGTTAACTGTCTTAAAGCAGTAATGACACTAGCCATAATTAACAGGCAAAAATCTTGCAACAACCTGTTGCATTTTTCTGCATGCTGATGTGCAAGCCCCTTAAAAATAATCACACATACAATCACTATCACAATCACAGAGTAAATATTGCAGAGAGTTTTGCTGTAAAAATAACCAGTATGCATTAAGATTGCTCAGTGGCGTAGCAGCTGCTGCTGAAAACATTGCGCCCCCTCCAAACCTCCTGAGCTCCCCCCACCCTTCTTGCAGTCGCGGGGGTTGCAGGTCTACAGATACGCAACTGTCACTGCTGAAATACAGTCTGCACTTTCAACTGAACTGAAAAAAAGCCTACAAAAAATGCAGCTGTTCTGACGTTTGTTTGTCAATACCGATACTGGAAACATCTGCAGTTACCTTTAGTACATACACTTAAATGCACGTACTATTCAAATTTAAATTTTGATCCGGTATCATAAAAATGCACATATGGGTTTCAGGATGTGATTCTTTTTTATATGTATAGAGGTCATATTTTTTTTGTTTAGTACGGCCTCGACATTTGTGCGTCTGAATATTTTGTGGTATTATTGGGTCGTTGAAAACAGTACAATGCTTTCGTACTTTTTAAAGCTTTTATACAATACCGTTTCATGTTAGAAAATTATACTTACTTGAATTAACACTAAATGAAACATATGAATAATTTTTTTTTCGAAATATAAAGACTAATAATGAAGGCCATGAAGTTATGCAACAGCAATTAACATGCAATTAACTTCATTAAGGTTAGGTTAAAGAAATGCAATGCACATGTTCACCTTACAAAATAAGTCTCAAAAAATACCCAGTCTTGCGTATTTGCGGCTATTTTTTTTAAAAAAATACTGAGTTTCAAATATATTCAATGAAAAACTCATCTATGAAATTCTTGCATTCATGTGATATTGTAGAGAGTTAAATAGTAAGACTATGTGATTGGCTGCACGTGAGCAGGTGTGGTTCCTTTACTCATACTTGGAGCCAAGGTTGAAGCCTGCATTGCATAACTACCTCATCTACTTTGATTACTTTACATACTACTGGGGTTCATTATAAAAAAGATAATACAACTGTCATATGATAGCAGATTGTCACGTCTCGAAGTCATAACCTTGTAATAGCCTATTTTTTACGACAGTAACATATTTCGCATTACAAAAGAAGTATATGTAATAGTACTCTCACATAATTATGACTAGATAGGCCCAATCTGTCTAATGAATTATGTAAACAATCATAATCAATTCATGTCATTATTGTAAACAATGCCAATCATTTGCTAATTAAATGTGTGCCCCCTCATTTTCAAAGGTCATATACTGCCATTGTCAACCTTATAGCTGTGACCAACTAACTCCTCCTAATCTGACAATTGTATTTCTTTCTATGTATTTAATTTTTACACGCTGCTCCTCTTTCTTTATTAATTCAGTAGAACTTTGTTGCTCCCGTGTTTCAAATGTATTGAAGGATCATGATGATTGATCTAGTCCACTCATAAAAATATGATACAAATATGACAATAGTTGTCATATACAATAGAAGCTGCTTAACACGAAATTGAAGATATCGTAATATTTTTTTTTTCTGTTTACAGAATTTTACAGTACGTTAATAGAATAATTTTAAAAACGCATTTTATAATATAAGTACTGTGCATGTATATACACAGTATGTGGTACTAATATACGAACACATTATAAAAAATTTTCTAAAAAAAAATAAAAATTAGTAATTTTGGATTGCATATTTTAGATATAATAATATGTCGTGTTTATGCATTTGTGTGTAATAAAATTCTGCCATGATGCAGAAAGAAAGAAAATGAATGCTGATAAACCCGGCTACTGATTTGTGTTTTTTCGTGCATGAAAAAGTCTTTTTTTATAAAAGATAATAATGTATAGCCAAGAAAAAATGGAAAACGAGGATTTCGTTTATTTGTGTTAAAAAAAAAGATTTTACATAGATTTTGATTCATATAGGACCACAAACATTTTAACACAATATTTTCGTGTTATCCGTTTCGTCTCAAACGAATTAATATATATAGAAAACCCTATATGAGAGGACTGGTTAAATGGCTTTTATGGCCACTTCACACACACTATCAGAGCAAACAGGGCTGGATCTAGGGACGGACACTCCTGGTTCTCTACCAGAGCACCAGGCCATGGGGGCGCCAAACAAGGTTATTTTGTTTTTATTTCTTAATGCTTGAAGGAGGTAGAGGCGCGCCTACTACGTGAGAGCGCCACAGCACTTTTCATGTTGTCACATTTTCCCCCTTTCGCACTATAATTCTGACTTAATGTCCTCTAAACTTGGCTAGATCCGATACTGAGAACAAAGCACAGCCCAGTTATGGTCTATTGAACAGACCATAAATGGACAGTGTTTTGAACAGACCATAAATGGACAGTGTTTTGAACGGACTCCGTTCACATTATTTTTTATGGAGAAAACATGATCTGAGTGTGATCGCCGACTCCCTAAATACATTGCATTTCAATTGAAAATATCTAGTATGTTATTTGACCAGTTACCGGACCCTGCATTTACTATGCAGTATAAGTGTGAATCAACTCTTACTGTTTATAATGTTAGGTAATTTGTTTTTATGACTGATACGAGGTCATGAGTTAGATGTAACATATTATTGTTTTCTTCAATAATCCTCAGGATAATATGTCAGTCATAAATGTCACAATCTTGTTTGTGTTTTTTGGTAATGATGCCCCAGTTCCTCTTTTTGTAATTAATAATTATTACTAGTTTATTTAAATGAAGCCTGTGTTAGTAACAATATGACATATTTACACTGAAAAGCAAACATAAGTTTCCTACTGTAAAAAAAATCCTAATTCTTAAATATTCGTTTAGGACCTAGTTACTCTAATTATAATATTGTATAGTGGTTGGATTAAACAAGAGCTGAACTAAATAAGTGCTAAACTTGCAAGGTGCACTCTCTAATTCAACAATAAGAAATAGATTACAGTAATATCTCAAAATTTGCATAAAATATTTTATATTTTGTTGTATCAGTTTTAGAAATTGTATTGCACTAGCATTTTCGAGTCTAAATCAGTCTATAGTTTATAGTTTAATAGGGAATTTTCAGGTTTAGCTTGTTTTGATCTCCATTTTATAACTTTTTCTAGTCAATATGTGTTGTGTAAATCTATACATTTGTGTCAAGAGACTTTCATATCTACAGTATATTGAAAAGCTGTGGCTTTAAACCAATGTTGGATTATTTTGTAACCCTTTTTTAAGGCGATTAGAGGGTAGTGTGTGAGGGTGTTCTTATCGAATTATCAAAGCCTTTAATATTAATATCGTGAAATCACATAAATGTCACTGTGCTGTGCTGTTATAATAAAGGAGAGAAAAGTCTCTATACATTGTAGGCCTACTTGTTTGCATCTGTGGACAACCCATTGTGATCAATAAGAGACAGAAAAAAAGGCTAAAAACACCTGATTCAACTACTATGGAAGTCAGTTGGTGCGTGGGTGTTCTTCGTAGTTTCTCTCATCTTATTGGCTAGATCACAATGGATTTTTTTTCTTCTTTCTATCTCTTGTCAGGTGTAATGTTACTAATGTATAATAGTGAGTGTGGCCTACTTTAGACATGAGGTTTCATTGACAACTCATTTAAAATGGGGTCTCACTTCGTTGCATTCATGTTTTATCTATTGCAAAAGAGCTTCTCTGTTACTCTGTACTTTCTCTCGCAAACTCTCTCACTCTATGTACCTGTGGTGGTGGTTCATTCATTGAATCCAATTTGGGTCACCTTAAAGAAGACTACTCGAATCTTTGTCTCACCTTCTACGCCTTGTTTTTTTTTCTCTCTGTTTGGCATTAGTTGCATCTTTAATAGGTATAAGGAAATGTCATTAAGGTGGTTCGCAATTATAATTCCTAGGTGTATAATTTATAAAGTAGACAGACCTAGACATTTTTTGAAGCAACTTTAAGGAAATTAAGTTTATTTTGAAACTTGAAATAGTTAGCACATTATCCAAAAGTATTTCCATACTGTTATCTTGCAAATTTAAAACTTTTTATGGCAGTGATAATATTAAGAAATGTCACGGTTTTGGTAAAAGAAATATTAAAAATGAAAATTAATATTTTCAAAATATTAATTTTCCGAAAATTAATATTTTCAGAAAATTAATATTTTCAGAAATATTGATATTTTCAGAAATATTGATATTTTCAGAAATATTGATATTTTCAGAAAATTGATATTTTCAGAAAATTGATATTTTCAGAAAATTGATATTTTCAGAAAATTGATATTTTCAGAAAATTGATATTTTCAGAAAATTGATATTTTCAGAAAATTGATATTTTCAGAAAAATTGATATTTTCATAAAATTATTATTTTCAGAAAATTAATATTTTCTCATTGTCATAAAATTTTTTTTCAAAATAATGTTTAAAATATGTACAAATGCATTGAGATTGGATAATTGGCGATTATATTCATGAATATATCTTTTAAAATGAACTTTATACTATTTTAATTGGCATTTAAAATAGATCACAATGAAAATAAATTCAACTTCCCAAGTTTCTAACAAAATTTATACTTTTTCTTAAAAAAGGTTTAAATCTTAAATGTATGAACTGTTTTAGGAAATATACTGAAGAGAGTTAATTATGAACCAAACAGAACCCACCTTTTTTAAAGTCTTGTCTTCTTGTCTTTTCTTTTTCATCTCTCATTTTGCTTGTTTTTCTTTTGTTATGAGAATCATCTCAGCAGTCTTTGTTTATGACGTTATTAGTGTTATATATATATTTTTTTTTGTGGTCACAAAAATGAAAACACGAGAATTATTAATGTGTTGTGGCATCTAGTGTTTGTAATGATGCATTACAAATTCTGCAGACAATGTCTGTCGTTACAATGTTCAATAGATAAGCTCTTTGCAACAGAGAGTAATTATGCTTGAGAAGACAACAAAAGATGAGGGAGGTTTGGGGTGAGATTTTATTGTACATGTATACAAAGAAACAGAAAAAAAAAATATACAAAAAGTGACAACTTAATGATGTTATACTATTTATTTTATAATCATTTTATTCCTGCACAGACTTATCATATTATGGACACTCATACTGTATGTATGTGAGTCTCAAGTGGGAGTAAGAAGGCGCATTGTTGAAAAACCAAGAGTTGAAAAAAGGATTGAATTGCGTCATTACAGATAGATAGATATAGAAATAGAGACACACACACAGAGGGCGAAAGAGAGATGAGAATATTAGATGACAAGTGACGCACACACTAGTTGCCCTTTTGCCTAACAACGAATTAAAAAGAAATATATAACATGTTTTTGAGTTCTTTTTGTAAATACAGTATTACTTATATAAAATGTATGAAAATATATATTGTTTTTAGCTGATTTATACGGAGATTTATGTGATGTTCAGGTTAGATTTATTTATTATGTCTGCAGACAAGAGATTCTATAATCTACCTTTTCTTAATATATTAGAAAGAACCAAAAAAAAAGCAAATCTAAACCCTGGCTTATTGCAAAAAACAATTT
Source organism: Brachycybe producta (assembly GCA_036925085.1). NCBI lineage: Eukaryota > Metazoa > Arthropoda > Diplopoda > Playtdesmida > Andrognathidae > Brachycybe > Brachycybe producta. The sequence continues at coordinate 931,139 of JAUPFP010000064.1, forward strand.
TAGTCGCATGTCTTTTTCATTGCTCTTAATTGGTTTTATCAATCTACCTCTATATACAGTACACAGTAAATTTATCTATATATTTATAACTCATACATAACTTATTAAAAAGCAATAATCTTTAGTAAACGCAATGGTGCTGGGCACCAGCAGGTAGTACTTGCATACCGGTAATCATCTTTAAAATTGCACTTTCTAGGAATGTGTCCCTACTGAAGAAAACATGGAAATTGACTGAGTGAGATAGTGGAGAGGGGTAACGCAACCTTACATGTGGTAAGGCAACCTAGCATTTAAGTATAAGATAAAAGCTCGTTTGAACTCTGAATTCTAGCCTTTAACCAGGTCCTTTGACTGAAAACCCTGACAACGCCTGGTGGGCTTCATGGGCCTGGTGGGCTTTGTGGGCCTGGTGGGCTTCATGGGCCTGGTGGGCTTTGTGGGACTGATGGGCTTTGTGGGGCTGATGGGCTTTGTGGGCCTGATGGGCTTTGTGGGCCTGATGGGCTTTGTGGGCCTGGTGGGCTTCGTGAGCTCTGCCTGGTATAAAGTCTAACGGGGTGGGCTGGGCTTCAATTTTTTGCACAATGTAGGTCTCTAGTGTGCACCAAGCAGAATAGTTTACTCTGTGCTTTTTTATTGCACTAAAGTTGTTGCTAACTTGTTTATAAGTTATTTCTTGTGCAATTGGTATTTATGGCTTTAGAATGATCCTTAATTCTGCCTGTCATTTTTATAATTTTTATTACTAAAACATGCTAATTTGACAACTAAGGCTTACTTGGTGGATTATTTAAAACGAGAAGTTGTTTTCTGGTGGTTGTATTAAATAATGCGCGCTTGTACAGCATAATACACGTCAAACATTGAGCTGTTGGGCTGACCCATACTCTCAACAACCAATCAGAACAATCGGAAAAAAAGTGATGCTGCTTATTTAAATAACCTAACCAGTAATATTGATTTAACAAATAACATATTTTTGGGTACAGCAGTTTATGAGCTCATGTACCTGTAATCTATAAGGTCTATGTATTTGTTGTTATGTTTAACTAGGCCACTGCTAGCTCCTCCTAAAAACCTGAGCTAAATTGTAAGTTTCAAGCACAGTTACAGCATAACAATACAATATAGTATGGAAACAGAACAACACACACACACACACACACACACACACACACATTAGGTCGATACGAAAAAAATATTTTGTATTAAGCACTCAATATGTGTTTTTATTTACTGTATTGTTGGACAACACATAGTTCTACACACTTTTAGATGTCATTAAGGCCAACATTGCGAGCTTTTGTTTATTTTACGTAAACGCAAACAAGACAAAAAATTTCATTTAGTAGGTTTATTATTGTCAGTGTCACACATACTGTACACATACAAATACGCATGCGTATTATATGAAATTTATTTTCTCGTGATACTTCTGATGGATTATTTGAGTTATGTTGCTTATTTTTGTTGGAAGATTTATTGGTCTTCAGAACTCTCTGACCAGTCTGGCTAAATTCTGTTCGTCTGACAATTAAATGTAACTTGTCATAACCAAGCTCTGATAGATAGCATTTCTGTTGCACACACTTTCTGTCCCTCTCTCTCTCTCTCTCTCTCTCTCTCTCTTTCTCTTTCTCTCTCTCTCTCTCTCTCTCTCTCTCTCTCTCTCTTTCTCTTTCTCTCTCTCTCTCTCTCTCTCTCTTTCTCTTCTTCTCTCTCTCTCTCTCTCTCTCTCTCTCTCTCTCTCTCTCTCTTTCTCATTCTCATTATAATTATATTTCCCTCAAACCCAGGGCCCTGCATAGAACCATTTTGATGAAATGAACTACATGTAAGTCGGCAGTTTGGGAATTCCACATGGTGCTACACTACTTTAGATGGGGGTGCACACTAATAATTCGTAAGGCAGAAAAAGACTGGTTTGAGGCTAGAGTTTTTCTAGAATTAACTCTGGCCTCAAAAAGCATAATTCTTTGTTAATGCTGTATGCTTGATCTTCCTTGGACACCGTTTTAATTTTTTTTTTTGACTAAACGTTTTTATTTTATTAAACTGAATTATTTAATTTGATGCTTGTTTGATTTGGCTCTTTTATTTAGCATTCAATTTGGTGCTTCAACTTGGCTTTAAATTTGCGCCATCTTAAATTCTGATTATAAATGATAAAATTATTGTGCTGTTATTATGTTTTTAGACAGAGAAAGGGTTTATTTATCAATGATTTATTAGACATGTTATTTTTTTCAATTCAAAGAGAAAGTTTTGATTAGAAATTTCAGGTGTGCTGTTATATTAGATTGATTGTGTGTTTTTAGAAAGGATTTTTTTCTTCCTACTTATCATTTATATTTGTACCTTGTTTTTGACCTACTTTCATTGAGGTTTGATAATGACACAAATGATATTTCTTTTGTTGCTTTTATCGATTTTTCGTACTAACTTACTTTTTTTTTCTTGCTTTTTCTCTTTAGCAAAAATGGGCGATTCATGTAAATCCATATAACCCTTTAACACATAGACACTGTTTAGCATAAGTGCATTTATCTTGCTTTTTAGAGACAGCCACAAGTGAACACCACCAAAAGATGAAAATTTCCGTTTGGAATTCTCAAGAGGTGGTCCAGATTATATGTCGCATCTATTTGGTGTATTATTGTCCATTACACGAAATGTTTGTCCATTTAGTGAAATGCACATAAGATTGGTGTGATGCAAAATGCGAAATGGACAAACATTGCTTGTAATGGACAAACATGCTTGTAATGGACAATTACACCAAATGGATGCGACATATATATATTTTTTTTCTTCACTTTGAATCTTATTTTAGAATAGTGTATAGTGTATAATATATTCAAATCACATCTTTCTGTTTTATATTAAAGTACACTCCTTGAATCCCTTTCGAAAAATTTAAATAAGAACTACAATAGACAATTTGTTTCTGAGCACACCATATTCTATAGACAAACCCCAGTTTCTGATTAATCCATCGTTTCCATTCAACTCTTGAGATTTGGATGGACGAATCAAACCTAGACTAACACATAAAGCTGTAAAATTATTTAATAAGAATGACCACTACAAATCGTAGCCAAGAAGATTTATGCTTGAATAGATTCATACCTGTTGTTGCATGGCTAAAGTTTAAGAACATTTGTTGACTATAGGAAGACGCTGATTTAATATCAATTTGAAGAGGCACCAAATGGAACAAGTACCATATTTTACAGGCGCCAAAAATAAATAAACGCCAAACTGTATAAGAACCAATGGGAGTTAAGTGCAAATGGAATAAACATAAATTTGCTTAAGCAGATAAATTAAAACCATGCTTATTTAAAAAAAAATTTGAACGTCAAACCTCAACAAATTGGCAGTTATTATTCAGTTTGGCGTTTGTTTAATTTGGCGCCTAATCATGTCGAATCTGTGTTGTATATATGTATATTTTGTTACTGCAGCATTTTTAAAATTAGTCTTTAAACATACTTATTAGACAGTGAACAGGCCCACACCATCAATCGAGTTAAAAAAAATCTTCACGATTTGACGTATTAGTATTTTTATGCAACATTTTAGCATTTTCGGCAACTTTCAAATATACTAAAATGTTTGTTTTTTCTTCTAACAGTTGTGTGGATAACTGGTTTCCAATTTCGTTTAAGATATTGAAAAGACAATGAGAAGAAATTGAACAGTTTTATTGTTTCAAACTCACTTTTCCCAATATGTTTTGA